>JAJOZX010000298.1:375000-742500 GCA_023014485.1 Bathynomus jamesi
ACGTCGGATTGAATAAATCAAAGAAAAAGGGGTAACTATTATATTTTTAGCCAAAACCAAAACTTAAACCTCAACTGGCAGAATTGAGCGTCCACTTTTCAAGGCACATAACATGTCCGTTTCATGATGGGAATGAACTCAGAATGGTTCCCTGAGTTTTTTATGATACACACAGACCGTGCATGGAACAAGGAACTCTACTGGGATAATTAAATCCACTATAGTCCGATTAAGTAATGGTAAATGTCCCAAAGCTGGATCCTGTCTGCTTTGCAGATAGCTGGTGAGGGAAGCTATATTTATGGGACCTCTTTACGAGAGACCCGTTGCCCACGTCGGGCTTGCATCATGAAAAAGAAAAACTATGGTATTTGTCATTTACCATTATTTATTCGGACTATAGTGGATTTAATTATCCCAGTAGAGTTCCTTGTTCCATGCACAGTCTGTGTGTATGATATATATATATATATATATATATATACAGAGCGAGACACACACACAAACACACCATACATAAATACATAGATCTTAGCAATAATTGGTATGTTTCTGGATTTGTCTGTCAAGAGTATCCAATTCTGGCATTATGCTACTGCAATATTTTCAGAAATACACACAATTTTCGCACATCTCTTGGGAAGAAAATTAGGTTAGTGTCTTCTATATTTGGAAGAAAATTTAGGCCGTAAATCTTCTTTTAGAATCTGGAAATCTCTGATACATGTCCTTGGAAATATATACAGTGTATATATATATTATATATATATATATATATATATATATATATATATATATATATATATATATATATATATATATATATATACAGATGTGAGAAAGGGTTTGGTTAGATAGGTTAGCTTCGATTCGGTTAAGTAAGTTTAAATAGGTTGTGTAAGATTAAATTAAGCATAATAATTATCGTTAAGTTTAAAGTGTATAAATTGTTCTATTTATATATGTATGAGGTGTGAAGAGATAATATGTACATTGTACAGTATATAAAAATAGGACAATTACGCTGGCCTCTCTTTAGTCCGGCACAATTGATTTCGGAGGCATACCGGACAAGTAAACTATTCCCACCACCAACTGTCATCCCCACAACCTGCTATGCATTACTGGTTAAGTTAATAATTCGCAATAGGTAACACTGGTGCTGCTACTCATCTGTTTCAGAACACTCAGACCAGCTCTCCCCTTTGGTTAGGCATCATCGCTGGGGGATCATCATTGGTGGCATTCATCGGTGAGAGTTATATATTTACAAGCGGTGGGAGCTACGTCACACCTGAAAAGTACCAGACTACCGATATGACAGACCAGAAAGAGGCTAATGTAATACTTTCCTATAGCATTAGCACCGCTATTTGCAAGCAAATTTTATGCTTTATTGGCTGAATGGGGTTATTTGACAAACCTTACTAGATAATGCAGAGAATTGAGGTTAGTCACAGTAATTTCAAATGCAGATAGACAAAGTCATAGAGAGACAAAGATTATCTGCTGTAAATTAAAGACATATGAGCGGAGATTACATATACTTGCACAAGTGGTATAGGCGCATCGAAGTAAGACAGGTTGCCATGGAAACGAGTGGAAAGAGGGGAGGGTGAGAGCTGAAAAGAAGGGAGAAAAAAGAGTATAAGAGGGGAAAAGGCGTAAAAGTAAAATTTTACGCACCTGTGTAAACAAAGGGTTTATGTAAACAAGGCGATTGATATGCGTAAACAATGGTTGATAAGGAGGATGATCATAACGAAAAATTAAAACTAAAATAAAGTAAAAATAAAAAATAAATTAAAAAAAAAAAAAAATATATATAATATATATATAATATATATATATATATATATATATATATATACAGAGAGAGAGAGAGAGAGAGAGGTGTATGGTGTCATACTATGAAGTTTAACGGCCACGAAAAAAAAAAAATTTATATATACATATACGAGGATAATTCAATAAGTATCCGCACTTTTTATTTTTACAATTTTCTTTTCACATTTGATAGATTATAAATACCACTTCTCAACATAGTCTCCCTGTTTCTCAATACAATTAGTCCAGCGATCTACAAGCTTCCTAATGCCATCACAAAAGAATGTGTTTGGCTGTGTGCGTAGCCAGTCATGCACCGCCTCCTTCAGGTCATCATCGCCTTCGAATCGCTGACCTCTCAAAGTGTCTTTTAGTAGTTCCAACAGGTAAAAATCCGAAGATGCCAGGTCTGGACTGTAGGCTGGATGGTCGAGAACTTCAAATTTAAGTTCTTGAAGGCATTTTCTAGTCTGTGCAGCGGTATGAGGGCGCGCATTGTCGTGTAACAGAATAACACCTTCCGACAATCTCCCTCTCCGTTTTGTGCGAATTGCTTGCTTTAACTCATTCCGAAGCATGTCAGAATACGATGCACTTGTTACTGTAATTCCACACTGTAGATAATGTTCAAGGATAGGGTCTCGTGTATCCCAAAACAGTGTTAGCATAACTTTACCTACTGACGACTGCGCTTTGAACTTCCTTGCAACGGGAGATTGTCGGAAGGTGTTATTCTGTTACACGACACTGCGCGCCCTCTGTATATATATATATCCTTTCTCACCTTTCTCACCATCCACCCTGTTAGGAATGTCCTGTCAGGTAACGAGCCCCACGACCGATCCCGATAGAGTTGACTCTTCTCCACATCTTCTATGGTTCTTCCTCTAGCACTGATAGCTTCTTGTATGTATCTCTCCATCTTTTCCTTGGTCTTCCCACTGGTCTCCTTCCTCTCGGCCTCCAATTATAAAATTGCAGTGGGTACCTTTCCTCTCTCATTCTTCGTATATGGCCGTACCACCTTAGTTGGTTTTCCTCTATAGAAGTTAATACTCCAAGTTCTTGCCTTTTGTATCACTTCTAATTCTGTCCCTCAAGGTTACTCTCCTTATCAACCTCAAAACTCGCATCTCCGTGGCTTCAATCCTACTCTTTTGAGAAGTGTTCAAGGCCCAACACTCTGATCCATAAATTAATACTGGGCGGAGAATCGTGGTGTATATTAAAATTTTCACCCCAGTTGGTACATTTTTTTTCTTTCAGGATGGGATAAAGCATCCCCATATTCCTCGAGAACTTCCCAATTCTTTCTTTTAACTCTTCTCCACTAGTTCCTTGCTCAATTACAATCACTCCTAAATATTTGAACTTATCAGCCTGGTTTAGCTGTGTTTCTCCCATTTGTGCATTTATGTTCTCTCTATTCCTTGATCGTGCCATCACTTCGGTCTTCGCCCTGTTGATCTTCATGCCATGATCACTCATAATTTCATCCCATCTTTGTAGCGCTCTCTGTAACTCCTCAAGATCTCTTGTTATCACCGCTGCATCGTCTGCGTATACGAAAGTGTGTTCTTTATCTTCCCGAGTACAAATTCTTTTCAAACATCTATCCATATAGAGAATAAACAATAGTGGTGAAATCACGCTTTCCTGTCTATGAAAGCAATGTACGCCCATTTTTTCCACTCTATACTCTTCTCCGTTATCATTTTCAACGAAAATACCGAGTCCATAGTGCTTCTGTTGGGTCTGAACCCATGCTGCCATTCTCCAATTGATTCCTCTACCATCGATCTTAGTCTCCTCTCTAGGATTCTTTCATAAATTTTGCTTGCGCAGGTAAGAAGCGAAATTCCTCTATAATTTTGACAGTCTTGTTTATCGCCTTTTTTGTATTCCGGACATATTATTGCTCTACTCCACTCAGGTGGTATACATTCCTCATTCCCATGCTTGGTTAAACACCTCAGTCAACCATCCAGCAAGTTCTCCAGTTTTATAGAACTCATTCCTAATACCATCAATTCCAGGACTCTTGCCGTTTCTAAGTTCTTTAATTGCATTTTTTACCTCAGTAATATTAATAGGTTGGTCTTCATCCGACTCTTCTTCCCGTGCTCGTATCTGCAGATCTTCGTCTTGCTCTTCTTCCCGTACTCATACTTCTGGACCTCTTTCTTCTTCGTGCGGTACCTTATTCACTACATTTAGTAGTTCGTTAAAATATTCTTTCCATCTGTCTTCCACATCGATAGGGTCAATTAAGGGCTCTCCTTCTTTACTTAGTATTGAATGAACCTCAATATTATCTCCCTTTCTATATTTTTTCGCCATTCCATAGATTAATTTTTTCGTACCACTCATATCTTCCTGTAGGTCTTCTCCAATTCTTTCCCATACCTCTCCTTTAGATCGTCTTTTTATTGTTTCTGAATGATTTCTTGCAGTGATATAGTTGCGTCTGCTCTCTTCCGTTCTGTTTTTTATCCATAAACGAAACATCTCATTTTTTTCTTTTCACGGCTTCCTTGACCTCCTCCGTCCACCATACAGTCCTCTGCTTTCTCCCCCCACTTATTTTCTTAACTCCAACTGTTTCCCTTGCCACCAGCTCAACCCTTTCCTTAAGTTTTCTCCATCCTTCTTCAACATTTTCACCTGTATCTGAAGCTTCCATCCACTTTTCTCTCATCTTTTGTTTGAAACTTTCTAATACATTTCCATCTTTTAAATATTCTATTTCATATCGTTCTTTAAAAAGTTTTCTGGTTCGGATCCTTTTCACCTATCTTATTTTGCCTATTACTAATCTATGATCTCCATCTAATGAAACGGATGGTACACTTTTCACATCCAAAACTTCTCTCTTATCATTACACAGAAAAAGATCTATCATTGATTTCTCTGTATATCGGTGAAGTACATTGTTCCATCGGTACGACGTCCATTTTTTATTCTTATCGGGTCTAAAAAAGCTATTCATTACTGCAAGGCCGTTTCTCACTGGAAAATCCAACAGTCGATCACCGTCCCTACTTCTTTCCCCTATCCCAAAAGCTCCAACAACAGACTCTGATCCATTTCTCTGATAACCCACATGCGCGTTCAATTCTCCCATAACAATTTTGATCGTTCCTATTATATACATCTTGTAGATTTTCTAAAAATTCCGTTTTTTCCTCCATTGGTCTCCCTTGATGGGGTGCGTACACCTGGATAAAGCTCATCGTTTTATCTTTAAGTCTTAAAGTGATAGCCATTATGCTCTCATTAACAAGTACTGCATCTATTACATTTTTGCGTAATTCAGGTTTGAAAATGATCGCCACTCCGTGTCTTTTTTCACCAGGTCTTCATTTGTACATCATTACATAAGCTTTGTACAGAGTTTGTATTCCCTCTCCAAGATATCTAACCTCACATACCCCCAGAATGTCAAGTTGTCTTTCCTCCATCAACTCAACCACTTCCTCCTCTTTACCTGTGAACGTGCTTGCCTTAATAGTGGCAATCTTATATTGGTTATTCCTATCCCGTAGTTCGTTTCCGCGCCAAGTCGTATATCGAAAGTTCGACCGGTTCTAAGGCTCATCATTGGTTTCACGAGCAATTAAATTGTTGCCTGAGCAACTCCACCAGCGGCTTTCTAGGACTGTCCTGGCTTCTAGAATAGCTAGCACTTTTAGCGACTACCCACGTCCAACCCCCTCATTCGAGATTACAAAACAGGAAATTTTCACCTGTTCCGGGAATAAGGAAAGTAGTACATTCGGGCCCCTACACCGCGACAAGGTAGTGCCAGCTTGGGTATCAGATATTGTTCATACCCAAATAAGGGATATATATATATATATACCAGGTGTATATACATATATATATATATATATATATATACAGGGTGTCCCGTAAGTCTGGACCCATAGGGAAAAATAATAAAATTACAAAATAGTCCAAAAATTTATTTATAATATATTTTTTTATTATTTTTATTATTATTTTTATTATTTTTTTATTATGATCTTACTCCGCTGGAGTTTTATTTGTGGGGCCACTTGAAAGCCAAAGTGTACGCGTTCAAACTTCAGAACATTTTCCACCTTAAAGCACGCATTGTGGAGGCGTGTCAAGAAATTTCTGCGACTGTGATTCAGAAAGTGCTGTCGCAGTGGAGATTGCGTCTTCAACTATGTGTGCGACACAACGGCGGACACTTTGAACAGATTATGTAATAAATTTTTGGACTATTTTGTAATTTTATTATTTTTCCCTATGGGTCCAGACTTACGGGACACCCTGTATATATATATATATATATATATATATATATATATATATATATATATACCGGGTGTATATAGTACATTAGGGTGGATCGATTTTACATTTTTTTCGATTTCCACATTCTAATAGAGACAAAAACTTGCGCATGCATGAGAAAATAGCCTCTGCAAAATCTTAGCTTAATAGGTAATCATCTTCTGCCCCCGGCAGAGCGATGAAAATCATATTTTAGTAGTCAAAAACGTATTTTTCTTATAATTTTTAAAATATTTCAATATGCGTGTGTGTTATTTCATGCCTAAGCAACGATATAAATGCTATGGGAAATATATAAATGCATTATTTAAGACAAAGAGCCGATCTGAAAATATGTATATAAATTACCTATTTTTTCAACATTTGACGTTGTTGCCGGGGGCAAAAGATATTAACGTAGGACAACGCGCTTGGAAAAACGATCATATGAGGTCTTTTTCATCGACTTTATAGTTATTAGGAATAATTTTGATGCATATTGAAATATTTATAAGAATACGTTTTTGACTACTAAAATATGATTTTCATCACTCTGCCGGGGGCAAAAGATGATTACCTATTAAGCTAAGATTTTGCAGAGGCTATTTTCTCATGCATGCGCAAGTTTTTGTCTCTATTAGAATATGGAAATCGAAAAAAATGTAAAATCGATCCACCCTAATGTACATACATATATATATATATATATATACACACACACACACATTTGTTCGTTCTCCCTCCTCATCTTGTGCGGAACGCTCTTCTACACAAGCGTCGTTCTTTGCATTAATTATATTGTGTGTTGTTTGCAGTTAAAATGTATATATGTACGGCATGCGAAGGTGCCCCCTCAGGGCATTTGATTCCGCTCGTATGTAGGAGAATTACGACTTCTGATTAATCGAGGTCCTTGGTGTAGTGGATAGTATATCCGACCGGGCAATTGGATGATCCCGGGTTCGATTCCTGGGAGGTACCTCATTTTACATTTGTTCATTCTCCCTCCTCATCTTGTGCGGAACGTTCTTCTACACAAGCGTCGTTCTTTACATATATATATATATATATATATATATATATATATATATATATATATATGATGCATATATATATATATATATATATATACATATATATATACTGTATATACACACACACACATATATATATATATGCAGAGATGGGCACGATCTTGATCTTCAAGATCAGATCGTGATCTTGAAGATCAAGATCGTGATCTGATCTTGATCTTGAAGATCACTTTTATTATGGTGATCTTGATCTTGATCTAAGATCACTTTATTTCTTGTGATCTTGATCTTGAAGATCACTTTAGACTTCAAGATCACTTTTAATTTCAGATTCTTAAATATGCCGCTATGCGAATGTCATTTGTTTTTTGTCCAAGCGACATCTGGTGGCAACTTTGTTCAACACCGACTGTTTATGTTTTCTGTGAGTTGGGTGACTTGCGTCATGCGTGGGCTCATGGAAGGTGTAGTTGCTGTGGAATTTAGGCTCGTAAAAAGTGTAATTTACTGTGCAATTATGTTAAAAGTGTTCTATTAATATATTATTATATAGGCATAAAATATAGCCTATAGGTCCGTATTCATAATAAATTAATTCTAAACATATTTTATTTACAGATTGAATTTTTTAATAATGAGTGCAATTTTACAACTTCAACAGGCTCCCAAGGGAACCAAATATTCTAGGTTGTCACCAGAACAGTATTCAATATATTTAGATAACAATGTTGGTAATAAGGATCAATCTGTGCTATTGAACGGAAAATATTTTCAAATTGTCGAAAAAACTGGAAACAGTATCAAAGTTATTTGTAGGCAGTGTACAAAGAAAACTACAATTCTGTCTGCTGGCCTCGACTCAACAAGCAATCTTCTGAGGCACCTCAGGGTTAGTACTACTTAGTAACTAAGTAGTAAGTAGCAACATTAACATAATGGTTCAAGTCATATTTTAAGTGACTGGTGCCATCATACAAGACTAATGCTACATTTACATAGACGTCCATTTGAATATATTGTGCACTTCAGATATTAATAGATTATGGACTAGTAACTACATTAAAAACTGCCGATATCCAACTATACTGTAATAAAACGCCAGGTGTATCTGTCTTTCTCTCTGTCTGATCCATGTCTGTAATTTCTCCTATTTAGTTACTGAAGGACGAAATTCGGCTTTCAATTTAACATAGGATAAAAATGCACTGATCATGGTGAAAATAATTTTAGTTAAAGATAACAAAATTTTAGAATCTTGTTAAGTATTAATTTCAACTAGAAGTTTGATACTCTGATAAATATTATACAGGGTGTTCAAGAAGTCTCTCCGCATGATAATAATTTATTTTCTTGTGCAAAAACTACATTCGGATCTTTTGGGTGAATATGAATCGGAGAAGAAATCTCGCAAGCGTCCAGCTAAAGAAGAAGATGCCAGCGGCAGCAATGCTGGCCCTGCCAAAATTGCCAAGCAGTCAACACTAAGCATGTTCCACATTTCCAAGCAAAAACCAGGACCACCAATATGCAAGGATATCCTTGAAAAGAAGATTCTCTCGCTTGTGGCTAATGGGCTCCTACCATTGAGCCTAGTTGAACTACATGAATTTAAGGATCTTCTTTCATGTTAGTATAACTCAAATATTTTGCTATTTTTTCCATAGCTAATATCTGATTAAAATAATTAATCATATTATTTGTATGAACATTAGACTATCGCTAGCCTAGCTAAATATTTTGATATTTTTTCCATAGCTAATCTATTGTATTTGTTTTAATTTTTAAATATTTTTTCAGACGTCAACCCGGCTGTTCAGGTGCCATCTAGACGCACCCTGGCTAGATCTCTTGCAACAACAACCAGTACAATGAAGGAAGACATACAAGCAAAACTGGCAGCAGTTGACCATGTGTGTGTTACATGCGACATATGGTCAACTAATCACCGCAGTTTCATGGGAGTCACTGCGCATTGGGTATGCTATTGATTTAGTGTATTATTTTTATATAATTGATAAATTGACCATTGGTGATAGACTGATAGTCTGATAGACTTATAGTATAATCTTTTCAATTATTCGACATGTGTTCCTCATTCATTAATTTGGTGAGTCTTCATTTTGCTGTGATTCACAGTAATTTCACACTAATTCACTGATTCTGTCATCTGTCATTGTGTCTGATTCACAGCAAAATGTGGAAGAGTCCATATTCACAGGCTGTGAATATGGACTCTTCCACATTTTGCTCTTATGGGATGGGTCACTGATGTGGTGGTATGGTAGGCGACTCATCGCTGAATTGCCTCCTTTATATCACATAGTTCTTCTCTTCAATGTTTGGTGGCGCAGTTTAGCTGGTGCGTGTCTAACCAATATTATTAAATTAAGCTTAAAAAAATGTTCATACAAACATTGATTTTATATTCTTACATTACAGATCAATGATGACTTGTCGCGAGGATCAGCTGCACTGGCATGCCGAAGATTTCGTGGAACACATAGCTTTGATAAAATTGCTGGAATATTGGACAGGATCAACTCGGAGCATGGTTTATCTTATAGAAAAGTTGTATCTACAGTCACCGACAATGCATCGAACATGGTGAAATGCTTTAAAGAGTTCGGTGTTCGTGTTCAGAATCGTACTGACGACATTGATGAAGATGATGCAGATGAAGATGATGATGAAAAAGATTCAGATGAAGAGGTTATCATCAGCAACTTTCCTGAACATTCAGGAGAGCATGGAGAGGAGTCAGTGAAACTATCATCCCATATTCGATGTGCCTCCCACACATTGAACTTGGTAGCAACAACTGATGCAGATAAAGGACTGAATTCACCTGGACTAAAGAAGATAAAGCATTCTGCAATGGGAAAATGTTCGGCGCTGTGGAATGCTGCTGGTAAACCCAAGTCAGCAGAAAAAATACAGGAAATAACTGGCGTCCAATTTAGGTACCCATGCGTCACCCGATGGAACTCAATGTACGACTCATTAAGCCAAATATATAAACATAAGAACGACGTGAATGTAGCTCTTGAAGAACTGAATCTACCCATCCTCAAAGACAATGAATTGGAATTTATTTCAGAATATTTGTCTGTTCTAAAACCAATTGCAGCAGCCCTCAACAAATTACAGGCAGAGAAAGAATGCTACTACGGTTGTCTTCTTCCAACAGTCCTAGTGACTCAAGATGCCCTCGCAAGATTGGAGCCTATCCAACCAAACGACCTGCGCTTGAGACACTGCATGCCATTACTGGCAGCAGTCGTCTCTTGCTTCAATGCCAGATTTGGTCATTTTTTGTCGTTGAGCCCCGAGGTAACTGATGCCGTTTTGACCTCAGTATCTCATCCGTATTTCAAACTTAGATGGATATCATTGTTGCAAGGGCCTAATTTCGGCGATCATGAAGCAATCAAGTCTCAAGTAAAAGACAAGCTGCAAATGGCTGTAAGAAATTGTAATTCTGACAGCAGTGGTAATAGTTCGGTGAACTCAGACTCATCATCTGAAGACGATTTCTTCAGAACTATGGACGGCTCATTCTCTGCTCCTAACAACAAGGAAGACTTGGAAGTCCTCAATTATTTGCAGGACACCAGTAAGGCACTCGACTCTTTAGATAGGTATCCTGCTATAAAGAAGATCTTCAAGAGGTATAACACCACGCTACCTTCCTCTGCACCAGTGGAACGGTTGTTTTCGTTTGCTGGCATGGTTCATAGCCCCAAACGAAGTCGTCTCTCGGATGGTAACTTTGAACAATTGGTTTTGCTGAAAGCAAATGTTTACAGCGGTTGAACATTAAATTAACACTCTTAACTTGCGGTTTTTACCCTTATATTGTCAGTAATTGCGTACTGCAGTAAAACTGTAAAATTAAATTCTATGTAAAAAATGTTTACTTATATATGCTGACCATTCATTGATATGGGTTATGGACCTGGTGAAATGAGAATTGAGAAAAATAGAACTAAAAACTATATGTAGGTCATTTAATAGTTTTTTCTTTGCTGATAAATTATGATAATACTAAGTTTTAAGTTTACCACCTGAAAAACTGAAAGGGGAATCGTCAATCCCCATGGTTTAGATCAGGTGACATGGGTAGGATGCGATGCTTGTATTGCCTCAGCCCTCAGGGGAGTATTAGGAGTGATACTTTTCAGGAGTGATTAACAAAATAATTTGTTTTTGTTTACTCTACAAGAGTACAACTTTTTTCAATTCATATAAAAGTGATCTTAAAAAGTGATCTTGAAAAGTGATCTTCAAGATCACGATCTTGATCTGGATCTTCAAGATCACATTTTTCTGGTGATCTGATCTTGATCTTCAAGATCACCAAAGTTGGTGATCTTGCCCATCTCTGTATATATATATATATATATATATATATATATATATCTTCAACTTAAGTCAAGAGAAGTCTTGATATTTTTATACTATACAATTTTTTTAATATTTACTTAAAATATGCACAGAAAGACAATTTTCCTGCTTGGGAATTCTGAATAATTTCATTACTGAACATCAACAAAGTGTAAACTCGACTTTGCATTTATTCTGTCATAGTGCTGTATGAATTATTCTACAGGGTGTCCCATAAGTCCGGCATCATAGGAGAAATTCATATTTTTCTATTTCTACAAACCATAATTCATATTTTTCTCTTTCTACAGGCCATAATGTCTGTGAGCAAGGAAGAACGAATCCAGATAATTCTGCTCATAAGAAATCGGAGTCAAAGAGAGGCCGCTGCTGAATTTAACAGACTGCATCCAGACCGCGAGCCAATAACACAGAGTTGTGTTAGCAGACTTGTTGCAAAGTTTAAGGAAACAGGATCTATAGAATATAAGCCACGCAGTGGACCTTCAAGGAGGTCCACTGACGATGATACAGCGACTGCTATCCTGGCTCATTTTAACAGAAGTCCCAATAAGTCTCTTCGGCGATTGTCCGCCGAGACAGGAGTGTCGAAAAGTAGCATCCATCACATTCTTCAGGCTCACAAATGGCATCCATATAAACTTCAAATCCTACAGAAATTAAGCGAAGATGATCCCGACCGGCGGATGGAATTTTGTGAATGGGCTACGGGACAATATGCTCGGGATGCCAATTTCCCGTCGACCATTTTTTTCAGTGACGAGGCTGTTTTTTATAGAAATGGTGAGGTAAATCGACAGAACACCCGCTACTGGTCTCAACACAACCCTAACTGGTATACCTCTTCAAAGGAAGAAGGTGCATCTCGGGTGATGGTATGGTGTGGCATTTAGAAGGATCGCATCATAGGCCTCCTCTTTTTCGATGAACATGTCACTGGAGGCACCTACCTACGTATGCTCAAGGAAGAAGCATTTCCCAGTGCCTTGAACGAAGAAGGAAATTTCCCAACATGGTTCCAGCAAGACGGCGCTCCTGCATATTACAGCACCCAAGTAAGGGAATATCTGTACCAACAATTCCCTGGTCATTGGATAGGACGTCGAGTGCCTGTGGAATGGCCAACTAGAAGCCTGGATCTCACGCCACTAGATTTTTATATCTGGGGCCACTTGAAAGCGCTGGTATACGCAGAGAAAATTAGGAGTGTTGAACATTTGCGGCAGCGCATTATTGGGGCATGTAACACCATTACTCCTGACATCATTCACCGTGTGCTTGCTGACTGGGTATCACGTCTGAATTTGTGTATTGAAAACAATGGTGGACATATTGAGCACGTTCTGTCAATAAAAGCTTTTGTTTTGCCTTTTTTATTATTTTTCCTATGATGCCGGACATATGGGACACCCTGTATATATTATACGTTCATCCACGTTTTATATTTAATTAAACCTTTGACCGGCGTTATATTTGAACTCTATAAATTTTAAAGCACACGTAAAAATTCCAAATAGATCATCACCTTTGCATATGGAATTTGTGTGTGTGTGTGTGTGTGTGGTGTGTGTGGTGTGTGTGTGTGTGTGTGTGTGTGTAAACTGATGCATGCATCACCATGGGTCCATCCGCGGACCATTCCATTCTTTAAAAAGGATCAAAGGGTTCCATTCTTTTAAAGGATGTATGGATCAGCTGTAGCGAAATGATCCAACAAAACATTTATTTTAAATTTAAATGTTATGAGGCACAGTGGCATGTTGTCAGTTTTACTGGTCGGGTAGAAGTCCGGGAGAAAAAGTGATTAACTGTCCTTTGACTCAGAGTTGTTAATTTTGGTAACAAGGAGTGAAAGTTTACCCACTATATAGTGCGTTTGTTAAGTACAGTAGATTAATTAAATTCATTTTACCCTAATTGTTCACCTCGTATAAAAACTGCATTTTTTTAATGCAAGAAGGAGGATCCAAGGGCGAACGCCCGCAAGAACGCTTCCCACTGATAGAAGGGGAAGAAGAGAGCCGAAATCAAAGTTCAAAGTTTTCGAGATGCCTGGACACTCTACTTTGGAAAGATTAGAGGTCATAGATGGGGGAAAGATGGACTGAGGAAGGTTGTTCCAGAGTTGACCGGTTGAATAGATGAGCTATTGAGAATAACAGTTAACCCTTGCGTTAGAGAGTTGAACAGAAAAGGAATGAGAATATGCTGAAAGTTTGGTACTGAATGCTTTCCTTAAAGGAGGATGCATGCGTTTAACCCTTTCTGTCTCAAATTATTGTTTTGAGCTAAAAAAAATTTGTTAACAGTTAACAATAATGTTAAAAATAGGTGTGGAAACATAAACGAAACTTTGTTTAGAAATTTATTTAATTAATTACACTAGAAATTATATGACTCCATTGGCGCTATCAAGTAATAAGGGAAAGTAACATGACTTTGGTACTTTGAATGAAACAAATAAAAGCAATTTTTGTCCTTTGCTAAACACAACGGTAGACCATACTACTATGAATGGAATGCATTAATTAAAACAGTTTTTGTCCTTCGTTAAACATAATGGTACATCACACTTTCTGCATTTTAGATGAGATTAACCCTTCATACAGTTTCTGTATCTCTCTTTGGGTTCTAAATGCTCAGGCCAATGTCCAAAAAATGCCAGATGTCGCTATACAGTTAATTGTCACATTCAAATGCCATAAGACATCAGTGAAGTTAATCTGAGGAAATTACGCCTACTTTTGTTGATGATGCCATAAGGAATCACTGGGACAGAAAGGGATATCCCTTTAAAGGGGGCTACATGATGCAATAGTAGCAAAACCTTGAAAATGTTGTATATTAGTCTTCTTTACCAGTTTTCTAAATTTCTATTTAGAAATTTAAAAAATATATATTTTTTCATTGTTATTTTTTAGGTTCCCAAAATGAAAACGTTGACATATTAAGCTATACATTTTAAGGTCAAATTTAATAAACGCTGAATTCCTTCTTTTTTTTTTTGCTCTCTTAGAATTGCTATGACTAAAATACTAAAATTAGGAAAAAATAAACAAATGCCCGTTTTTAATTTATTTGGAACAAGAACTGATATATATATATATATATATATATATATATATATATCGTACAAAGTATGATTCTTACTGTTTAGATTTTACTTATTATGAAATGTTGCACTACATGCTTTATGCATCCTTTTTTCGCACTTGGTACACTTCATCCTGGTATTTTTCACGCACACAATGCATCTTCCCTGAGAACAAGATTCTATGAAATGATTAATTTTATCGTACCTAGAGGCATTGCTGGGTGGTGCAGCCCGACCTCCCCTTCGTAACCTTTGTTCTTGCGTTGCTATGAAAGCTCGGGCTACAACTCTCCTGAACTGTAAATGGTTTACATTTGATGTTGTCTTTATATGCTTATAGAATCTAAATGCAGCGATTACAGAGAGATTCAAGAGAGTCGATACGAGGATAGCAATCGGTCGCAAACATCCACCCCTCCCATTCCTTTATTGTACATAGAAATAAGAAACGGTTGACTGACCTTTTTCTTATGTTGTTGTTTTACTCGCCTTTCCTTTGTTTGAACTGGGGTGACGCCGTAGTAATTACTAGCCGCGGTTAGAATTGAATTGTCATTCCATTTGACGCACAACACTTTTCCATCTGATCTAAAATGAAATGACCCTCGTTCCTTTTTTTTCATTTCCGACTTAGACAAAAGGGGATAGTGCCAGATTATTATTGTCAGCAACATGTAGAAATCGTTTTATGGACCTAAACCTTTCTCTACTCATTGTTTTAGCAAATACACTGTAGGCGCTTCCCTGTGAACAATGGTAAACCAGTAATAATTTCCAGAGGGAACACTATGATAACCACTTACTAGTAACAATCCTAAAAATTTTCTTATTTCTTCTTCGCTAACTTCAAAGCCTTGAACATTTTTGAATCATACTGCATACAAATTTGTCTTTTGCATTATAAATGTAATGATCTCATTTGTAAAAAATAAACGAAATATTTCATAAGTTTTCTTACCGCAATGATCTTCCCCTACTTTATGTGGAATAGAATGGGAGGTCAAAGAAATCTTTTCAATTTTTCGCCAGCGCGAGCTACTTTGCGAAGAGCTTACAGTTTCGGCACTAACTTCATCTTCTTCATTCAAATGCAATTCAACCTCGCCAGCAACTTCATTTCGCAAACCTTGTTGATCAAAAACTGCATCATCACATTCTTCATCACTATCGACGTTCTGGTTACCCGTTTGAGGAGGCAGAACAACAACATATACCTCAGGAGCGCTTGAATTTGCAGCAGCTTCTGTCGCCGTCTGAAGGAAACGGAATCTCGAAACACGAGGTCGTGATCTAAAAAAAAAATTATTGCAAAACAATAAAATCAGTCAGGTGTCACTTCTAAATTTACTCTTTATATTTTTCATAACTTGTATAAAAATCCTTATCATGAAATAAAATAATATAAACCTAGTCGTAAAGCAGATAATTACAGACGATGCATTTATATGTCACACAGTAAAGTACGTAATATATATATATATATATATATATATATATATATATATATATATATAAGAATATATATATATATATATATATATATTAGGGTGTCTCTTATTGGGTAGTCAAAAATTGAAATGTTGAATTATTTTATCTACGGCCCCTAAAATAGTTCCATTTAGCATAGAAACTAAAACTTGAACGTTTGACACAAATTGGCTCATATTTAGGGGTCGCCCCCGGCTAATAAAAATGTGACCATGGCATAATAGCTCCTGACATATGATTATGCTCATTATACACATAATTCCTTCCTTCTTTTTTTAGTTCGATTCGTTTTTATAAGTATAGGCCTTCTTATTTATCATTGATCCTTTTCTAACCTATCCTTGATGTTGTTATAATCCATCCTTTGGTCCTCAATCCTTCTTTATCCCAATCCTTTTTCTCCTATCCAAAATCCTTCCTGGCTCTTTTTTTATATACAATCAGCAATGAAGCATTGCTACAAAAAAAAACCATTAGTTTATTATATAGAGATAAATTCAAAATGCCAGTGCTATTTACATACTTTAATTACTTTAATTAGCACTATTTCCTTATACAACATTTATTTAATATACAATGATTATACAATATGGTGTATTTTAAGGTGCGACCTCATTGATGGTTATTTTTTGAGAAGAACAGTTTTTGATGGAACTGGGTGACTCTGGCGGTGTTTTGCAACAATTTGGAGCAGGAACTGGAGCTGCTCTTCCCCCACTGTCAATTTCTTATTCAGCTCTTGAACTAAAGCTACTGCACGTTCTGCCCGGTCATTTACAACAGATAGAGCTGCAACAATAGCTCTGGCCCTTAAATATTCACAGTTGGATGTCCAAGTGCTGGGTGCCTTGTTCAGAAATCCTTCTGGCAAATTCAGCTTAGTAAAGAATTCTCTAGTATTTCTTGTAACAAGTTGGTGTAGTCCTTCACCAGAGCAGAAGGTCGATTCAGGAATCCGAGGACGCTTGGGTGGTCTATCAGTGGACTCATCTTCTAATGCCTTTAACATGCGTTTCTTTACATCTGTAGTAATTCGCTCATCAAAGAAAGCAAGACCAACTGCTTCTTCAGACAGGTACCATAAGTGGTTAGAGAGCTTTTTTTTAGTTGCATCAGAAATCTTTTTGTTAGAATAATTAATCAATGACCTCATAAGGAGCCAGTCATTAAATGGGGTTTCAATAGGGAGTGAGGATGTTGTCCAAGCCTTCATATAGATGAGAACAGAAAAAAGGGAAAGATCTCGAAATCCTCGTTCTTCAGTCTTAGTCATCTTGAACTGGTTTCGAAAAAGCCACATCTTGATAGAATAGAGCGCTTTGGACATCCAGCGAGCTCGATGCATGGCACCTGGTGCACGAAACTTGGTGCCTTTATTGGGGACACCTCCAAGAAAGATGATGGACAGATCCAAAAGTTCTTGATAGTCATCCCGTAGCATAGGTGCCTGGGATCTAGCAAACTGAATTAGTTCAGTTTTAGACTGGATAATTGCTTCTTTAGTAATCGTGTCTGTCTCACCTGTTTGGAACTGGCTTTGATCAACAGAAGTCCAATTGTCACGAAAATGCTTAAAGATCAATATCTCTGGACCAGTTGATGTAGATCCCAATGTTGCTTCAAATGCAGCTCCCAACAATAAATCTAAAACATGGTGTCTACAAGGCAAGTACAAAACATCATGTCCCAATTTTGCTTCGATGAGAGCACAGGCTCCACTATATTGACCCGTGTTTGAAGCTGTTGTATCGAAACAAATTGCTTTTACTCTCTCTGTAATTCCCCATTCATTCAGGCAGTTAAAGACGGCTTCAGCTTGTGCTTCTCCAGTTGAGTTTGGGATTTTGGGGACACCAAGCAGCTGTTCAACACCAGGTCCTGACACAAGTACTGGGAGACGATCAATGTGCTTGTGCGAGGTGAGGTCCTCCATCATCTTGCCATCCCAGTGGACTGTCATAGAACATTCTCCATGGAAATGCTCCTTAAGTTCTTTAGCATGACGAGCTCGGTTCTTATTTCGAAGGCGATGGATAGAATGTTGGTTTATGTTGTAATCTGAAGCGTCCAAACCAAAGCTTTTAGCTGCCTCTGCGAGGATAAATGTTGCCTTTCTAGAGGAAATTTGTGTACGATCCAGGGCAGCAGACATCTGAATAGTCATGATGTTTTTCATGCCTCGTTTTTTCTTAGATTTTGGTAAAGCACAAGCTCCTTTGGGCTCCTCCTCCTCCTCATTCTCACTTTCATCAGCTTCCAACCGTTTGACTGCATTTTTTGTGCGGTGAAGATGTACAGTGTCCACACCACCGATTGAGCCAGGACGACCTTTTTGTCTTTGCAGTTGAAGGAACTCCCAGTCCTCACGATTCTTGATCAGCTTCTCAGCGTCTCCATGGGCGATGTCAAAGAGATCTTCCAATCGCTCTACAAAATCAGCCTCCTTGGTTTTATGGCTCTGGCTTGTTCTGGAAGCATGCTTCTTTAAGCAAGTCCATTCGTTAAAGAAATTCTCTAACTTCTTCATGGCACGAGGTTCCTGCTGAGTAGGAATATTGGCCTTATCCCAGATAACTATTGTGGCTCGAATAGATTGACGCAGAGCATCGCGGATTGTCATGTTTTTCTCTCTGTGGAGGTGCATAGAATAACCAAAAGCTTGCCTATATGGGGGCAGCTTTGAGCCTTTAATATCATCTACTGTAGATCCGAGCAAATAGAATGGTCTTCTTGTATTCATCTGCAAAATAAGAAAACAAAATATTAATGTAGTGTTATGGTTTTGTAGAGCAGGGCTAAATCACTGTTTTGACTTTTTTAAATTACAAAAAAAAAAAAATTTGGTAGACATAAAGTGAATTTGGTCTATTTTATAAATCTAACGTATTTTTCTCAATTATTATTCCTATTATTTTTTAATCTAAGAAACAAGGAAAAATATTTTTGTAGTAGAAATTTATATTTTGCTATTTTATTGGAAATAGAAACAGTGGCGTCACTAGGGTTGGTGTCACCCAGTGCGGTAACTCATGGTGTCACCCCCCCCCCCATGGACCTCCTCCCGTACCAGACCATACAGAATCCTTAGTAATGTTTTTTGTACTAATGTTACTCGTAAATCGTAATTCCCGTATATCACTGAATGTAATGGCAATAGTAGTGACATAAACAACTAGCAAAATTAAAATTACTCCTTTAAATTACAATATCATACGCACAGCCTAAATGTATTTACATTTACATAGTTTCATGTGGTTAAAGTGAAAATTCGGTAAGAAAACAATAGAATTCGAAGTAAAAACGTTTAAGAACTACATCAAAATTATGTTCATTTTAACGTTAAACTTTACCGTTACATGAGATACATTAATGGATTAGGTTTGCATAATCAATAACGGCCCAAATAATGTAGAAGTTGTAGACAAATGCATATGGAAATATACTCATAAATTTGAGGCTGCAACAACTGAGCGGAAGCCTTTTTTTATTTTTCTCCTTCTTTTCCTTTAATTACTACTTCATTCTCAAAAACGTTATTGATATAGGTTCACAAATACTAATTACCACAATATTGTAGCTGAAACAACAGAAAATTTGACAAAATCAGCGACTATAAAAACACCAGCAGCAACGAAAACAACAGCGCGTGCTTGTAGAGCGTGCAGACGAAACCACGTGATTCGAAGCGTCATTGTAATTGGGTAATAATGACAGCTCTGACCGGAGCGCATTAGAAGGTTCAAAAAGTAAATTAGCATAGAGTTTTAGCCTTGTAGGTATATTGATACATGTAAGCTGGGCTTACGAAAAATGTTTTTGTTGTTATAACTAACTACAGGGATATTTTTATAAAAAATAATAAATTTCTGCTCAAACACTGCACAAAAACCCCCCGCACCCCTCTAGTGACGCCACTGATAGAAACACAGATCATGAAACACATGTCAGGTAAAATTTCCATTGAACTAAATTAAATTCTTTGTGACAAATAGCAACATTTTTAAAACTTCATAATATGTGTATAAGAGCATAAATTCTAATTTTTTCATTAAATTCATTAAATTTTTTCAAACACTAATAACAAAATCAGTATAAATAATTGTGAAAAATATAAATAACATAGTTTATTATCTGATAATAGCAAAAAAGAAGTATAGTGATACACAGTTACACACCTTTTACTTATGACAGCAGAACACTGAATGATGACAAATAAACAATTGCAACATAATCTGGAGCATTCTTGATGAAACATGTTTAAACAGGTTGATCTTGTCTTATCAAGCAATATTTTCAGCTACAAACTTGACAATTATCTCTAATATATTCATTTAATTGAATTCATCATAAATATGATGATTAATTAATTAAAAACATATGTTTAGTATACTTGACAACTGCTAGTAATTTCAAATATTAATTGCATAAATAATAGCTATATTTTATGAACTTTAATAAGCGGGGGCGACCTCTAAACATTGTTCAATCCAAAAAAATGTTTATATGTGATGTTTGTTCAACCAATGGAACTGGTTGAGTGGGCGCAACCTAAAAAAATCAACACTTCGAAAATAAGAGACACCCATATATATATATATATATATATATATATATATATATATATATATATTAGGGATGTCACGGGTACCCGACCCGATCGGCTAATGTACTACTCGACGATACCCGACTCGATCGGGTAATTGCTAAAAAATAGGGTACGGGTAGTAAAATCCAAATTCTAATTTAATTTTAATTTTATTGTTTTGCAGGTTTTCTTGATATATTTTTTGTATAATATTTTTTAACAAAACATTCAAAATGGCAAATCGTAGTATGGTTTGTGACTATTTTGTCATTAAAGCCAAGTGCTTCAACTGCACACAGTTAATAAGTCGCAGTACTAAACGAACAAATTTTGGAAAGTCTTCAATACCCGATCGGGTATTACACTTCGGGTACCCGTACCCGATTACCGGTAAAAGCGCTACCCGTTGCATCCCTAATGTATATATATATAAACTGGGAAGCAATCAGATCGCACATGGCCAAAATAGAATAGAGAACAATTTTCGAGAATGAAACAACTGAAGAAATGCTCACAACCTTGGGAGAAAAATTGCTGAGAATTTTAGAAAAATACGCTCAGAAATCACAGCCAAAAGGAAAGAGGACTGGCTAGAGAGGCAAAAGAGAAGTAGTCCAGGCAATCTAGAGCAAAAATAGCTTCAACCTGGGCAAAATTGCTTCAGAAGCTTTCTAAACTGTTTCCAGCTCAGGAACCATTGCAGAATAACATATCCAAAATCCGACAAAATT
This sequence comes from Bathynomus jamesi, assembly GCA_023014485.1. NCBI lineage: Eukaryota > Metazoa > Arthropoda > Malacostraca > Isopoda > Cirolanidae > Bathynomus > Bathynomus jamesi. Next base: position 396,466 of record JAJOZX010000298.1, read on the forward strand.
GGACCTCGGGAACACCCCCAAAAATGAAATTCAAAATGGCGGACTGGCAGTTTCCTACGAAATACAATAAATTTTAATTTCGCCTTGTAGAGAGAGTTATCACGTTTTTCTTGACCAGTAAAATGTTTTAAAACACATTTTCGTTTCTAAATTAACCTATATGACACTAAAAATTGTATTAGGCGGCTAGTATTAAACTATGACGTCACGTAATGTAAATAAAATATACTGTATGGAGTGTATGTGAGAATGGACATTGCTACATCTTTATAAACTTATATTATATACAACTCTTTAATTCCTACTACCCACTATCAAATCTGTGTATTTGTGCTTGTCATTTTCTTTAAAACTGTTATTATGTACTCCTTTTAAATACTGCAACACAGTTTATTAATTTGTCTCTTCTGTTTCAGACTGACTCGGTGTACGGCTGACTCGGTGTCCGTCCGCCTTCAAGAATGCAGACCCCTGAAGAATTGTGCGTGATTTGTAAGGAGAAATTGGACAGCGGACAGGAAGTGGTTCACATCTCGCAAAAAGGAGCAGATGGTATAAATGCATCGAGCAGCAGTCGTGGAAGCGATGTTGTTGCAACAGCTGGAATAAGTGTTCACGTTGTATGTAGGAAAAGGTTTACGGATAAAAAGACCATTGAAATAAAGAAGCGACAGACCGCAGCCGAGGCAATACCAAGGAAAAGTGCTCGTTTTCATGAATACGCATTTTCCAGTGCTACTCACTGTTTGTTTTGTGATACCTTTGTGGACTTTTTTTCCAAACACAAACCAAAACCAGAGCATGTCAAAATAAGAACTACAGAGTTCTCAGAAACCATAAAAAGGTGCTGTGAAAGCCGCTGCGATGAATGGTCGTTTAATGTAAAAGGCCGTCTGGAGTATTATCTTCGTGATCTTCCTGCTGCAGATTGTGTCTACCATCACACCTGCAGCGTAAATTTTCGAAGTGGAAAAAACATTCCTTGCGCATACTCCTCCGACGATCATGATTCGAAGAAAGGGAGACCAACTAATGAAGAGCAACACCAAGCATTCCTTCAGACCTGTGCTTACCTGGAAGAGAATGATGATGAACAACTGTTGATTTGAGACCTAATTTCCAAAATGGAGGAATATCTTCAAGGAAGTCAGAGCTCTGTCTACGAACGCAGGCACATGAAGAGAAAGCTTTTAGAACGTTACGGAGACAAGATCATAATATCAGGTGAAAGTGGGAAGGCAGATGTAGTAACACTACGAGAGACAGCTAATGAAATTCTTATAAATTATCACAAAAAGTCGAAAGAATGTGATATAGATATAGAGCTACAGAAGATATACCTAGTAAAAGCTGCTGCAAAAATAATCAGAAGTGATATCAAGTCTGTCGACTCGCCTAGAAAAGATGTGTATCCATCTCCAAATGACATCACTGCAGAAAGTGCTCTTGATTACATTCCCAACAGTCTGAAATTGCTATTATCAAAAGCATTTGCGGGACAGGATGCTTCAAGAAAAATAGGTGCAATTGGGCAGAGCATTATGCAAGCAACCCGTCCTAGAGGATTACTATGTCCACTACAGATCGGTTTGTCGGTTCAGCTACACCACAACTTTAGGTCAAGGTACCTTATTGACGTTCTCCATCAGCTGGGTTACTGTTCGTCGTATGCAGAAGTAACAAGATTCGAAAGAAACGCGGCGCTGGCAAGTGGGTCTGGCTCTTTTACTGTTGATGAAAACACTGCAGTCCTTCTAGCAGCAGATAACGTCGATCATGATGTCTGCACTTTGGATGGGAAGAATACCTTTCATGGAATGGGTATGATTGCCGCAATAACTCCGAAGATCAAGATCCACCCTTCTATTCACAGGCGTAATGTTGGTGACAATGACATTAAGAAGATTGCAACCGTTGACATTAGGGAATATAGACACGTGAGAAGCATGTTGAGGGACATCTCATTCCGCGAACTTCCAGTACCCACTGCCACCATAAGTCGACTTAGTCTTCTCTGGAAGATATCTTCAGCAGAAAGATCAGGTCCAAGTTGGTCCGGAACAATGCAGGCAATTCACGGTGGATCAAGTGTCTCACATCCAGGTGTGGCGTCGATCACGTTCCTTCCCATCATAGATATGTCGCCAACTGACATGACCTGCATATTTTCGACATTACTATATTTGAGCAAGATAGCACGCGATCAAAAAGTCCCATGCATTATTACCTTTGATTAGCCTTTGTTCTGGAAAGCTTCCCAAATCATCAATGAACAGAGAGACCTGCAGGACATTGTTTTAATGCTGGGATCATTTCACACTCTGATGAATCTTTTGGGAGCAGTCGGTACTCTTATGAATGGTTCAGGATTGTCTGAAGTACTTCAAGAAATATACGGACCAAATGCCGTGCAACACATGATGTCTGGAAAAGCTGTTTCAAGAGCGATACGTGGTCATATGATAGTAGATGCAGCTCTTAGTACCTTACTAGTCGCAGCCGTTTTCCCTCGTAATGAAGATGGAACTCCTCATGACCTCCATAAGGAAGCTTGTGACCTGCTCGACGATGTTATGACCGCCAAACAATCAGTTGAGGATGTGGAATCTTCGAATGCATTGTCTCAGATTGCTACCACTTTGGATGCGAAGAAAAAAGACCTACAATCTACTTCGCAAACAAGTCAACTCTGGTTGGAATATCAGCGAATGATCAACATTGCACGTTCCTTGATAACAGCAGACAGAACCGGCTCGTGGGATTTGCACTTGCAAGCTATGCTGGAGACCATCCCCATAATTGCAGCAGCCGGACATCACAATTACCTAAAATCGATATACCTGTACCTGCAGAAAATGTTAAGTTTGCCTTCTGAAAATCCAGCCGTTAACAAAATGTTCCAGGAAGGTAAGTTTGTGGTAAGAAGAAGCGACAGATTATGGGCCGGACTCGGCACAGACCTAGTACTAATGCGTTCCCTGAAAAGCAGAGGCGGACTGACACGCGGAAGTGGATTTACAGACATCCAAAGGACAACGTGGCTCTTTTCTATGTCTCTGTGTTCCACTTATAACTTAGCAATGCAGGAATACACCAGAGTTTTGTTGGAAAGTAGTGAACATCACAAGGAAATGAGGGGAAGTAGACAAATCAGGGACAGTAATGACATGAAGAAAGTACTTGAACGTCTGGAATCCTTATCCCCATTCCATTCTACCTCGGGTCTCTGCAACATTGTAACAGGGCTAACTGCTGATCCTGGAGTTAACGTTCATCAATTGCATTCAATCGGTACGAACATTGTCGTAAAAATGATTGGGAAACAAGCCTTTACATATTCTGCCAAAAGATCTGACAAAGTGAAAACACTAGGATCTGCTTCTGCCGTTGTGATCACTGATGCTTCAGATATAGAAGTAGATCCTGCACTACTGTTTCAGAGAATGATGACTGTTGCCACTGGCGGAGACATGAATCTTGAAGATGTCATGTGTTACGAACTGTGTGCATATCCTCCTGCATTGTTCGAATCACGAAGTATCTTGAGGAAACCCGATAAGTCTCAGCTAGCTCATGCAATAATCAAATACACTGACACTTTACGCATGGAAGAAGTTCAAGAAATTCAGTGCACAGACCAGTACGTATTGGATGGTGGATCTCTACTACATCGTGTTTCCTGGCGTCAAGATGAAACATATGACAGCATCGCCAACTCATATGCCGATTTCACTCTGAAAACATATGGAAAAGCAATCATTGTTTTTGATGGCTACAGCAGCTCTCCTACGATCAAGGACATGACCCACAGAAGACGCAGCACCAAGACAAGCAGAAATGTGAATCTCAGTCCAAGCATGAAGTTTGTTGGCCAGAAGGAACACTTCTTGGCTAATGAAAACAACAAGCAAGCATTTATTTCCCTCGTAGGTGAGATGTTGAAGAAGCACGGGTGTACTGTTCACAACGCAGATGGGGATGCTGATGTGGACATCGTTCGTGCAGCAGTTTCCTCATCAGAAAATGCAACTACAACAGTAATAGGGGAAGCCACCGACTTGCTGATTCTCCTTCTGTACCTTGCCAAGGACAGTGGTTTCAAGTTGTACTATCGCAGCGATATAAGACGGGGACCATCTCCTAATCCTGTGTATGATATTCTCAGCATTCAATCATTGTTAGGCAATGACATCTGCAAGTATCTCCTGTTTGTGCATGCTTTCACGGGCTGTGATAGCACATCCAGAATTTTTTCGATCGGTAAAGCCAAAGCATTCGACACACTGATGAAGGTGGCTGAACTCCGTTCAGTTGCAAATACATTCTGTTCTGATTGTTGCCAACACTCTGACATTGAAGCCGCTGGAAGAAAGGCAATGCTTCTGTTGTATGGCTGCAAAACACTTGAATCCACTAACGCACTACGTCATCGAATGTTAGTTGAAAAGGTAGCTACAGCTAAATCTTTTGTTACACCCGAACGTTTGCCACCTACCGATGCGTCCACAATGTACCACAGCTTTCGCACATACTTTCAAATACTAATCTGGAAGTCTACAGAAGAGAAGATCGATGCAGAACAGTGGGGTTGGTATGTAAAGAATAATTCCTACTACCCTACAGCCTGCGACAAGCCACCAGCTCCAAATTATCTACTCAACATGATCCGCTGCTCCTGCAAGACGAAATGTGCTACTTCAAGATGTGGATGCATGCGTAATGGAATGCCCTGTTCAGCGCTTGTGGCGAGTGCCAAATCAGTGGTTGCGATAACAACCCAAGTACCGGTAATCTATCCGATGATAGTGATGAAGAGGATTAATTTCTGTATGTTTGTGACCAGGTATCACTTCTTCTGTAATGAACATAACTTGAAACTGGGAAAAAAATAATTGTTGTATTATTGATTATAAAAATCTGTAAAAAGCTATATAACATTATATTTGCGTAATAACTGGTTGTGTTGTATATTGTTGAATTATTTAAAACATTACAACTGAAAGAAAAAGCATCAAATGTATATCTATAAATAAAAGCGTAAATTATATATATATTTTTTTTCGTAGGAAACATCCAGTCCGCCATTTTGAATTTCATTTTTGGGGGTGTTCCCGGGTTCCAATTTTGTCGGATTTTGGATATGTTATTCGGCAATGGTTCCTGAGCTGGAAACAGTTTAGAAAGCTTCTGAAGCAATTTTGCCCAGGTCTAACTACAAATTGCCTGGACTAAAGACTTTTCCGCTAAAGAAAGAGAGTGGAGGCGAAGTTAGGCAACTGCGGAGATAATGACAGGAAAGCAATAAAAGAAAAACTGGAGGGTATCGATAAGGAAATACAAGCCCTGATTAAGGACCATAGAGAGAGGGAAGAGGAAAAGGCGGTCGAAGCAATAAAGGAAAATCCAAAATACTTCTATAGCTAGGCAAAAAGGAAAACAAAAACGCGCGCCGCTATTGGGCCCTTAAAGATGAGAAATAATGAACTAACCGACGATCCGAAAGAAATATCTGATACATTGAGAGCTCAATATGAATCAGTTTTCAGTACCCCAAAAAGTGACAAAGCGATACCTGACATAAATGCATTCTTTGAAGAGGAATTGCAAGGAGAGTATATAACAGACTTTGATTTCACACCAGAAGATGTAGGGAGAGCTATAGGACAAATGAAACCACATTCAGCTGCAGGTCCGGACAATTGGAACGCATTACACTGGTCTGCGTTTGAATTTTTTTTTCCTGAGGTCAAGGTTTTTTTAGTTGTTCTTTTATAATTTTTGCATGCTGAATTAAAAAATGTAACTCATTTTGCTCAATCATGTCAGGTTTTTACGCTACCTCAATTAAAAAAAAATAGATAATTCGAAAATAATCGTTATGAAATTAGCAAGTTTATTTTTTTAAAACGGACTTAAATTGACAGAAAATGTACAGTATATAAAAAATGGTACACGAGTAGAGTTAATGTGGACAAAAGGGCTTTCTCAAAGACTTTCGTCTGTGTTGCACAGCTGGAACGTCTCTCTTGAGGCACCAGCAGTAGTCCGCGAGCATGTTCACATCCCAGCGGCCCTGGTACCTCTCTTCCATCACTCGAATATCCTGGTGGAAGCGCTCTCCTTGCTCCTCGCTGACATCACCGCAGTTGTCCGGAAAGTAGTTTAAATGCGAGCTGAGAAAATGCATCTTTATGGACATACGTGCACCAAGAGCCTGGAAGCTCTGCAGGAGCTCCTCGACAACACGTTCGTACTCTGGACTTCGGTGGTTGCCCAGAAAATTCGTGACAATGGACTTGAATGCGAGCCAGGCATTGATCTCATTGTCCTCCAGACTTTCGTCGAATTGAGCATCTTTCATTAGCTCCCTGATCTGAGGGCCGTCAAAAATACCTGCTTTTAGTTTGCCCTCACTGATGCGTGGAAATTTCTGATTCAGGAAAGCGAAAGCTCGGCTTTCTTTGTTGAGTGCTCTGACGAAATTCTTCATAAGTCCGAGCTTGATGTGCAGCGGCGGAAGTAGAATCATCTGCGGATTCACGAGAGCGTGTGACAGAACGTTGTGCGAACCTGGTTCCAGGCCACGTCTTGCTGGCCAGTCGCGTTGTACGTAGTGTTGCTTGTCTGCTCGGCTGTCCCACAGACAGAGAAAACAGGGGTATTTAATTTGGTGTAGCCGCCTTGTAGACCCAGCACTAGGGCTATAACCTATAATATATATATATATCAGGGCCTAAACATATATATATATATATTTGTATTTTTTTTTGTAGACACGAACATACCTTTAGGTCTCCGCATATCATCCAATTGTGATGTTTGTACTTCAAAGCAGTTAGCAAAAGCTCCATGTTACTATAACTTTCAGTCATCTGCACCGAGTGACCCACCGGAACAAACGCGACCTTGTTACCATTGTAGAGTAGTACTGCTTTCAAGCTTCTGCTTGAGGAGTCGATGAAGAGCCGCCATTCTGTAGGGTCATACGCTAAACCAATAGCTGCAATGAGGCTGTTGATACAGTAAACCAGCGAAGCTTCTTCGTCCAACGTGAAATATTCTCGAAACTCTTCTTCGCGGCTGCGATACCAGAAGAATGTTGTTTCTGGAGCTAACAAACGATTTTCGCGAAGACGTGACCCTAGCAACTGAGCAGAATCTTTGGACAAGCACAAATCTCTTGTCAAATCGTTCAACTCAGCTTGGCTCAAGAGTTTGGGTTGACTTGTCTCGACAGTAGGTTGGTATGTACCAGATATGTCACCGTCATCCATTTCTTCATCTGAGTCGGACGACGAATGAAAGTTGTCGGGCGGTGTTGGAATTGGAATTTCTGGTCCATGAGGCACTGGCTTTATGGCAGATGGCACGTCTGGATACTTTACATGTTGCTTGTTTTTTCGATTTATGCTTAAAAGGAAACAGATAAAGACAGATAAAGACATATCTCATATATTGTCAGGCATATTTTTGTAAGTATAAAATGAAATTCATACTAAATTCATACTAACTTACCTTGTAGGTTTGTCATACAGAAATAACAGTCAGTAGTATGATCTCTTCCTTCGCTCCACACCATTGGGACACTAAAAGGTAGACACTCTACCTTCTTGTGGCTCCAGCGCCGCAGACTTTCAACGCACGTTTTGCAGCATATGTGAGGGGCAAAGGCTTTGTCCTGGTCACCAAGTTTAACTCCAAAGTAGGCGTGATAGCTTTTCCTCACAAAATGTGTGATGTTTGACTGCCAGTCTGACATAGTGACTTTACCACAGATGTAGCAGAACCTGTTTGGGTCATTCTTGCACATTCTATTCATGCTGACAAACAGTAATGACAATCGTAATTAGAAATAAGTTGTCTGTTTATTATATAGAGCTTGGCTAACACTTGGCTAAAATGTAAGTCTGTTTTAAAAAAATAAACTTGCTCATTTCATAACGATTATCTAATTTTTTAAAAATTGAGATAGCATAAAACCTGACCTGATTGAGCAAAATGAGTTACATTTTTTAATTCAGCATGCAAAACTTATAAAAGAACAACTAAAAAAACCTTGACCTCAAAAATGACGCAGACCAGTGTTATTGATTAAAAACTAAAAATGAAATAGCTACACCTTTATACTGGATACGGAGAAGATCCCTAGACACTGGGGAAATACCGAGCATCTTGAAAAGAGCAAACATTTTCCCTATATATAAAGGAGGGGACAGATCTCAAGCAAAGAACTAAAGACAAGTGTCATTGACGTCCCACCTCACCAAAATATTTGAAAGAATAGTTAGAGAGAAAATTTATGACTTCCTGGAGACACGGGAAAGATTCAACGAAAATCAGCATGGATTCCGATCAGGTAGATCATGCCTATCACAACTAATAGAACACAGTAGTATAGTGTCAAAAAGGGAGAGTGCAATGCAATTGCAAAATGTTACGTAATATTGCATAATGTTGCAAGAGTGCCCCTACCCCTTTTGTTGCAAGTGTGCCACCCACCCCTTGTTGCAAGAGTGATCCACCCCCCTTGTTGCAAGAGTGCCAACCCAACCCCCTTTGGTACAAACCCCGCCCCCCTTTGTTGCCAAAAAAAAATAAAAAAGAAAGAAAGAAAGAAAGAGAGGAGAGAGAGAGAGAGTACAGGCCTTTGTTGCCAACCCAAAATGGGGTTGCAAGGGGCATGAAACTTGGAGGCAGAGTTCTCCACCAAGCTGAATCCCCCTAAAGGGGCATACCTATCCTAAGGGCGCCTCTTTGGGGAGGAAGGGGTTTCCTCACCCCCCAAAGGGACATACCTATCCTAAGGGCGCCTCTTTGGGGAGGAAGGGGTTTCCTCACCCCCCAAAGGGACATACCTATCCTAAGGGCGCCTCTTTGGGGAGGAAGGGGTTTCCTCACCCCCCAAAGGAGCAGAAAGAGATAGCAGGAGAGGAAGCGGAGGGTCTTTGCTCGGCGGACTACCAAGCTCATATGGATCCGCGGCGCAAATACCCTCCTCTTATAGCGCCCCTAAGCAACCAGTTGACTTAGGCCGCCAGTTGGCTTAGGCAGCCAGTGCCTCAAGCTAAGTGCCACAGTATGTTAATTAGATCCGGGCACTGGCCAGTGGCTGCCAGTGCCTCAAGCTAAGTGTTACAATATGCTAAATGGATCCGGGCATCCACCCCAGACTAGGTCAGCTCTGTTGCTGGGCCGTACATCTCAGACAAGTGCCACCCTGCTGAACCATACAATTATCCAAACAAATAAAATATATTATTGTGTACAAGGAATCAATAAAGCGGCGTTACGCAAAATCGCCCGTAATAGAGAAGAATTCATTTCACCGTTTATTTATATTATGAAATGAAATGCTAACCGGGATCGCACCCGGCATATATATATATATATATATATATATATATACACAAACTAAAATTAAGTATTTGTGCGAGATAATACATATATCTTACAAACAACTAAACTCACGTATTTGTAGAAAAACTACTATAATTAAAAAATAAAATAAACTGCACTCCTTTTCAGATTTATTTTGCGGGCTCTGATTCATTATATATATGTATATATATACTTAATCGTATTTAAGAATATTTGTTTTAACTCTATCCTGCGGTATTCTTGCAATTAAAGAATAAATTTAAAAATTCTAAAAAAAAAGCTATACAGATGTTTTGGAAGGCGCAGGCACAAATGTGCCGTATGGTTGATAGCGTTCGCGACACGCACAATACAACACAGAAAAATAGAGAAAAATATTCCAAATTGAATTATACCAGAAGGGCAGAGAACAATAAAAATTCTGGAAACTTGTAAACACATTTCCTTCCCGAAAATAATCCGAGATGGGGCACAATAGAGCCGTATATATCGGCACTGCCCAAACAATACACACACACACACACATATATATATATATATATATATATATATATATATATATATATATATATATACATACACGGTTTAATTGTTAACAATTGTACAAAAGCTTTAGCCAACTGGGAAAAGGCACGTTTTATATCGGCAAATGCGGACAAAGCTTTGTTCTACCCGTCAAAAGGTCACAGGTCATCCTTTCGTCGAATATGGCTATCTTATTGCCAGACAAATCCCATTCTCTCACAATACGCAGGTGTCTCTGAGTGCAAATCTAAAAAAAAACCTTTTCGAAATTCAGGAATACGTGAATGAACTAGTAAATGCGACAGAAGGGTATGATACTCCGCCCAGACCTGATGGCTATCTGCCAATCACCCTGCGGTAAACCTGAATATTCTCGTTTTTGAATAGGCAAATGCCTAAACCACGCCCTACCATTCGTGGCTCCTCCTATTCACTGCTCGTGAAAAGGGAGCGCTGCTCTCGGGTTGGTCGAAAAAGCATTAACCGTAAACCAATAGGCAGTTAAATCACGTTTGTGGGTTGGGCACTTAGTCCTTATAAATGGGGCGTTTCGTTATTCAGAACCAGTTTTTCGTACAACTTGTTGCAACATACGAATCATGGCCGAGCTTTATGATTCATCTGACTTGATTGCCGACATAGATCATTACGGCCATGCCGCACTGTTAATATTCACCGCAATAGATCAGAATGAATTATTTTCAACGCAGAGCGTCGCCGAAGCGTGCGAAACTGTCAATGAAACAACCAACGAAACCTTTACTGAAATGTGAGTCATGTTTCTCGTTCATAATATAACCTAACGTTTCAATCAGTGTTATCTTATAAAGAAGCCATATTTGCAAAGCATTTTCAGTTATTCTCTACATCTTTCATCAATATTTCTGTATATATATATATATATATATGGTATGGTAGGTTTTTAGACCAATTTGATGTTAACCTAGTCGTTATATCTGTTTGTTTTTTAAAAATTATAGGACGTTCTGCAAATAGTTTGTTTTTAAAAAACTACTCAAAACTTTTAAGCTTTGCATACGTTTTGAATAATGTGCTTAGTCATTGCCTAATAACTCGTGTATTATATATATATATATATATATATACACATCGTGGGCACACTCCTTCGTCGTTATATCTGTATACGCTTTCAATCTGTCGTTAACCTAACCTAGCTTTATTTTAATTTATAAAAAACCATAATAATGCGAATTATCTGCACAGAAGTTCGGCCTCTATTCATATATATATATATATATATATATATATATATATATATATATATATATGTTTTATTTGTGCTTCTCTCGGCAGTTTTAAATTTTATAGAGTTTAAACCCAACTTTGTTCAGTGATTTCTACAGCGTAAAATTATGCCCATCGCATTTTGTTTGTTTCTCGTTTACCCATAGCAAATTAGAGATGCTCACACATATATATATATATAGTTACGATAGAAGTGTTCTTCGGGAACCTTATCCTCAATAGGAATATGAAAACAAGAGATACGACTCTCAACATTTATTGGCCAAACGTTTCGGTCCACTCAAGGGCCATCTTCAGGACTAAATAGAAGCATCTAAAAAAACAATCGTAAAACTAAAGTAAATACAAATGTCAAACTGTACAATAATAAAATCTAATACAAAAAAAGTTAAAAAGTTGTTATAAAAAAACTATCTGGATTATAAAACAAAATAAAGGTAAAAATAAAACAAAAAATAAAATTTCAAAATTTAAAAAATTAAATTTTTTTTTTTAATAAAAAGGACTGACCTGGATGGTAAAAGTTACAAATGACAAGTGGAGAGAAAGGAAAGAAAAAAACAATTTAAGGTAGTGCGTTAGTTGCGTTAAAAAGGTGTTGGATGGTTAGGAAGTATGTAATTTTATCGATGAAAGGCTATCGTTTAGTTCTGGATTTAATTTCTTGATAAAAAGGGATTCTAAAATTTTAAGATCAATTGAATTACAAGCAGACGACAAAATCGCAAAGGAGTCCTGGGGGCACGGGTGGTCATGGGTCTCTGAATGATGCCGAATAGCAGAGGATTCAGGAGCGGAAAGAGGGCGAGAAGTTCGATAAGAAAAACCCAAATGCTTCGAAATCCTAAGTTTTAACTCTAGGGCAGTCTGCCCCCACATAACGACTTTGGCAGGTCGCACATGTATATAAATAACAAAGGATCTCAAAAGCACGGGGAGATGATCTTTATGGCGTAAAAAGGATTGCAGAGAATTAGAATTAGAATTAATGATTATAAAGTCGCATTGACTTTATTAAGTTGAAAAGTTAGTTGGTCTTAAAATGGAAGCTTAAGATAAACCTTTTGTTTCGGAACCGTCGACTGAATTATTTTGGGTGAATATACGTTATTTAAAAATTTATAAATTAAAGTCTCAAAAGTCAAAGTACAATAAAAATTATAGTTGAAAAATCTCTTAAGATACTGAATTTCTAAGTCAAATAAAGACCAACTTCAACAAAGGTGATAGGCTCTAAAAATACGACTTTTAATATTAGCCAGCTTAAAACTAAGTGGAATATTGCTGAAAAAAATGAGTACCGAATTGGGTAGTAGTTGGTTTTCTGTATACTTGTGTTGAGAAGCCCGTACTATGTTTATTTATGGTAACATCAAGAAACGAAATTTTACTGTACTGTTCTACTTCCATAGAGAATTTAATATTAGGATGCTTAGTATTAATGTAATTTAAAAATAAAGGGGCATGATCCTTATGCTTAAAAATGACAAAACAATCATCTACATAACGTTTAAAAAAATAGGCTTAAAATCAAGCGGGCAATCCCTCAGACACTTTTCCTTGTGAAAACAAAGAAAACTGTTAGCAAAGGACGGACAAAGGGGCGAACCCATTGCCATTCCCTCGTGCTGGTGGAAAAGTTCCTTATTTAAAAAGAATATGGTATCCTAGACTGATAACTTTAAAAGTTTTGAAAACAATTGTCTGCTTAATCCCAAAATGTCATTAGTAGAACCAAACAAAGAATTTATAATAATATCACAAGTTTCTAAAACAGGTACATTGGTAAACAAAGACTGAACATCAAAGGAAGCCATGAAACAATCCTTAAACTTCAACTTGGTGACACAATCAACAAATTCAAATGAATCTTGCAAAGTGAAATGACTACGAGTGAGAGGGTCTATGATTGAGACCAAAAATTTTGCGAGGTTATAACTTGGTGTGTTTATGGCTGCTAGAATGGGACGAAGCGGAACTCCAGGTTTATGGGTCTTAGGTAGGCCATAAACAACCACTGGGCTAGTACCTGAAGCAAAAAGCTTATCGTAATAGTTGATCAAAAGCCCACGACCTTTAAGAGAACGTAAAGTTGTTGATTCTGTCCTGCAATTTCACAATATATTTAAATGGATCAGTGTGCAGTTTCAAAAACTTAGTAGAATCAGAAAGTAAATTATACATTTTATTTAAATAGTTTTGTTTGTCTAAGACAACAACACCTTTACCCTTTTCAGGCTTACAAATAATTACATTCTTATCCCTCCGCAAGTTCGTGAGAACTCTAAAATCACTAAAACTAAAAACAGGACAAAAAACCTTAAACCCATCAAACTTATAGTAGAACTTGTTTGCCAAAAGTTTAATATCCTCCACTGGACTAGAGTGCTGAAGGAAAGAGGGAAAAAGACTAATTTTATTATTGTACAATTTGACATTTGTATTTACTTTAGTTTTACGATTTTTTTTTAGATGCTTCTATTTAGTCACTACCAATTTGATGATAACTTAACCTAACCTAGTCGTTATATCTGTTTGTTTTTTAAAAATTATAGGACGCTCTGCAGATAGTTTGTTTTTAAAAAAAAACTCAAAACTTTTAAGATTTGCATACGTATTGAATGATGTGTTTAGTCATTGTCTATTGACTCGTGTATATATATATATATATATACACACATCGTGGGCACACTCCTTCGTCGTTATATCTGTTTACGCTTCCAATTTGCAGTTAACCTAACCTAGCTTTATTTTAATTTATAAAAAACCCATAATAATGCGGAGTGAACTGCTGTCCTAACTTAGTCTTACCTAACCTAGCTTTATTTTAATTTATAAAAAACCATAATAATGCGGAGTGAACTGCTGTCCTTACTTAGTCTTACTTAACCTAGCTTTATTTTAATTTATAAAAGTATATATATATATAAAGGGTGATCCAGAGAAATGGGACCCAAAAGAAACTCCTGTAACTCTTAAAGTATAAGTCCTTTTATAAAATCATACGCATCATTCGAAAGAGGATAGTTACAAGTTTGTACAGGATTGTATAGGTTTTGACAATACAAGACAAGATAAGATACAAAACAAAATAAAAGTGTTAGTTAAAACTAACCCTTCAAGATGACTGCATGGACTGTGGAACAGCTGCGTTTCATAACTGAGCAATATTATGAGCATGGAAGAAGTGTAGTTTCAGCTCAAAGATCTTTCAAGACAAATTTTCAGATGTCAAAATCACCTTCTAAGAAAGTAATCCGTCGGTGTGTCAGAAATTTTTCCCTAACTGGCAGCATTGGAAAAAGAAAACCAACTGGAAGAGTGCGCACAGCAAGGATAGACGAGATCATTAACAGAACTCATGAAATTGTACAGGATAATCCTAACATAAGCATCAGACGTGCTTCTCAGCTCTTAGGAGTTGGATATGGAACAACACACCGTATATTCAAGCAAAATTTAATGCTCTTTCCATATAAAATTCAACAGTGCAACAACTAAACGATGGAGATTTCGCACGAAGACGACAATTCTGTCAATGGATCCAACAGAAGGTAAATGACACCACCAATTTTCTAGCAACTTTGATTATGTCAGACGAAGCCCATTTTCACTTGAATGGAACTGTAAACAAACAAAATTGTCGTTTCTGGGCAACAGAAAATCCATTGAATATTACCGAAGCCCCGTTGCATAGTCAGCGTGTAACTGTTTGGTGTGGTCTTACTGCAGCTCAGATCATAGGGCCGTACTTTTTCGAGGATTCCACCGGAAACACGGTCACTGTAAATGGTGATCGCTACGAAAAAATGTTGACCGATTTCCTTATTCCTAAATTAAGAGATCTTTGTCTAGAAAACCACTGGTTCCAACAAGACGGAGCTACCTACCATACCACGAGGAACTGCATGGCAGTTTTGCGTCAAACGTTTCCAGGCGAGTTAATCTCAAGATTTGGAGACGTTGAATGGCCCGCAAGGTCTCCGGATTTTTCTCCCTTAGATTATTATCTCTGGGGATATTTAAAGAGTAGGGTCTATAGAAATAACCCAACGACCTTGCAAGAATTGAAGGCCGCCATCACAAATGAGATATAGGCCATACCACCGCACACTCTTGCAAAAGTGATGCAGAACTTACAAGCGAGAACACTCGAATGCTTGGCAACTAATGGAGCACATTTGAAAGGAGTCATTTTTAAAAAATAAATATTTCATAATAAACTTGTAACTCTACTCTTTCGAATGATATATAGTTTTTATGAAAGGAATTAAATATTAAGAATATTTGGCTTTTTTTTATGTTTATGGGTCCCATTTATCTGGATCACCCAGTCTATATATGGTATGTTTTATTTGCGCTTCTCTCGGCAGTTTTAAACTTTATAGAATTTAAACCCAACTTTGTTCATTGTGTGTGTTTCTCGTCTCGTTATATCTGTAGCGAGCATATACTCTAGCATAGACTAACCTATCCTAACCTAACCTATCCCAACGTATTCTAGCATAGCCTAACCGGGTGTAAATTAACCTAACCTAACCTAACCTGACTTAGCCAAACTTAACCTAGCCTAGCCGGGTGTAAACTAACCTAGCCTAGTCGGGTGTAAACTAACCTAGCCTAGCCTAACTTAATTTTAAATAACCTAGCTTTATTTTAATTTATAAAAAACCATAATAATGCGGAGTGAATTGCTGTCCTTACTTAGTCTTACCTAACCTAGCTTTATTTTAATTTATAAAAAAACATAATAATGCGGAGTGAACTGCTGTCTGCCCAGTGGTTCGGCCTCTATTCATATATATATATATATATATATATATATATGGTATGTTTTATTTGCGCTTCTCTCGGCAGTTTTAAACTTTATAGAATTTAAACTTAACTTTGTTCATTGTGTGTGTTTCTCGTCTCGTTATATCTGTAGCGAGGCATATACTCTATCATAGACTAACCTAACCTAACCTAACCTGTCCCAACATATCCTAGCATAGCCTAACCGGGTGTAAACTAACCTAATGAGCCATATATATATATATATATATATATATATATATATATATAATATATAAGGTTGCCATCACTTTTAATTGCCTCAATTTCACGACAATTATTTTAATTACAGGACTGCCACGGAGTTAGACCGTGTTATAAACACTTTCGGCGAAAGGAGAACGAGTGCTTCGCCGAACAGTCAGCCTAGCGGTGCAGAGGTTACAGGATTGAATTATAGTCAGCCAAGCGATCCCGAATTTGCAGACGAACTAATGTGAGTGTTTTGACCCGTATAGTATTTTAAAAGTAGGTAGACTTTTCTACAAGGTAAATTATGCTCATTGATTTAACCGGCTCTTTTCTCGTTTATAACGTTTCAATCGGAAATAACTTATAAATGGCAGCTATAGTTGTAAAACATTTTTAGTTATTCTCTGCTTCCTTCATCGTTATTTCCGGATATATATATATATATATATATATATATACACACGGCTTGTTTATATTTCTTGTACAGCTAGTTTTGAAGTGCATTCGTTTTTAAAAATAATTTTCTCTTTATTTTACAGGAGCGAAACGGAGTTAGAAGAGATTATAAAAACTTTTGGAGAAAGGTGGCAAATGAGGTGGTCTCCACAACAGTTAGTGGGCCAGATGTCATGGTATTGTCACACATCCGGTCAAGCGAGTGCGTGCTCATCGACGAGGTTATGTAAGTACTTTTTAGGATATTAACAAAACACAATATTATTTTCATTTATTAAACATGTACAAAAAGGGGCGCCCCCAATTCTTAATTGTTACAAATATATATACAGATTTACACAATATAGGGCTTACAGGGGGTTGCAACATGTGGGAATTTTTTTTTATCTGTCTGCATACATATTTATCGTTGATATTTGTGTCACACAAATCGAATAAATTTAAAAAATTCATAAATCCCTTCCCGCGAGACATATGCAAGAGAAACAATATACAATATAACCCACAGGTCTCGTTATAAAAACTTTGAAGTTGATATGGGGCCCAAATTACCTCAGGCACACGTAATTGCGCGATAAAATTTACGATTTTCGAGTCGTGCCATGGCGAGAGACCGAGTGAATCGAAATAATACATTCTTTCCTTAGTTTTAAAATAAATAGCAAACCAGTGAATTCCCTCGCCACCCACAATGTCGGTGTTAACGATGGCACCGTGCCAGCTTCTCGTGCTAGGTGGCATCAATATTTCATTCTTTGCAAAAACCCCGATAAATTTGGAACGCGCGAAACAGTCACTTTTCACCACTCTCTTGAGGGTATTTGCGTCCATTTTAAAAATCTGTGTTTATATTCCGGAAACGATCCTCTATTAGGGCCTGTGTTTCTAGATACACGAGCGCACTTAAAGGCGTGTCTGTAGGTTTGGCGAATTCCAAACGTACTGCCACCGTCCGGTCTGCTGGGCGTTTAAATGGGTGTTTACCCCCGGGTCAGGCGTAAGGTCAAATGAATAAATGTTAAACTGTTCCACAAATTCTTTCTGTGTTATACCGATTCCTAGTTCATCACACGCTCCTGTGTTATGTGCCAAACCTGTAAGCCCTCGCACAGAGTGGGAACACAGCATCTGTCGAATAGTCCATATTCAAAGTCCCACCCAGCGCGACGCCGTTGACATATAATGTAATATTTTAAGCCCAAAATTCTCAAATTTCAATGCACTCTTTTTATAATCTCCATTTGCCGTGGAATGATCTTTAGACCGATCAGAACTCTTTTAGGCAGAACACCAAGAGCGATGTTTTCTATCTGCTTCGATACCAATCCTGTGGGAATCGTATACATTTTGATCTGTACCCTATTAATTGGGTATTTCACTGTGGCGTGTACCAGCTCTTTCTCAATTTCTATATGTTTCGCGGAACTTAATTTCACTCGGCGTATACGCAAATAGGTCTCCATGACATGAACTACGATAGCTTTCGCGCCTTCTTCTTGGGCAGCGTCCAGGTTTATACAGATCTCGGGACTTGTACGTGTAAGTTTCAATTTCATATCAACACCGTTCATAAGTAACTTCTCCTGGAATGCAAAGTCTGTGTGCAAGCGTCCAAAGCATTCATATATCTTTTTTTTAGAATTTTTAAATTTTTCCTTTATTCCATCTTCATCTTTAGTGTGGTAATAGCCCTCAGCGGATAGAAAGGTGTCCTTTGCTTCTTTTGAAAAGTTGAGGACGTTTTCCAGATATGCTCGTAGGTGATAGTAGCCAGTGCCTGCTGAGATGTTAGTCTGATTTAAATATACGTCACACTGACCAAATATGGTGTGCAGAAAGTTTGTTTCGGGGTATGCAGCATAATTATCATCGCAGTCCGTTCCGTCAGAATGAGCTATGCGAAGTTTGGCGTACAGCTTCATACAGCTTGGGTCAAAAAGGTAATGGCCTGAGCTGGGTATCACGAACTCTATAGGGGCACTGGGCGAGCTAATCGTGTTTAAAGGGTTAATTGTAATAAAGTCATTGTACTCAATAGAAACTTGAGTTGGAGGCATACCAAAGAGGGATAGCTCCGATTTACAGCACTGTGAGCTGCAAGGATGAATGAAACGTGTCATGATGAATCAGAAACATTGCCACCTCCCGCGACGAGTATCAGTCAATCTATGAATCGTGAGAGTAGCATCCTCAGTTTATATCAGTTAAAAAAATGATCGGTTTCAGGTTTCATACGCTTAGAACACTTCCTTTTTGGCACCCTTTTACGTTTAATACCACGTGATCCTTCTTCCTAACAGTTCTCTTCTTTACACCACGTGTTGGTACCCCTTTCTTCTTCTTCTTTCCTCCTCCACGCATTTTCTTCTTCGCATCTTTGATGATTTCATCGCGCGTACGTTTTAAATGTTTTTTATAGCTTCTTTAGGTTTAGTACCCGCGAGCATTTCCTCTGCCGCGTTAAATCCTGTTTGTAAGGCCTTCCTTCAAAGATACCTGGCCCCCCTCTTCAATAGTGGTACAGCTATGCGCAGTATGGATGAAAAAATGGCCCCAAGGCAGCTGCCGCGCTGATATCTCACACCTCGGTACACCGTGAATGGCTTTCTGACCATTATAACTCAGTGCGGCGAAAGTGCAGCTTCACTGTCAAACTCCCGTTACCGAATTGGAAATTTTTACCCCCCACCGTTCTTATATATATTGAGATATTAGTTATTAGATTAGTTGCGACATTCACATAATGGGGCCTGTCATATGTAATACTCAAACCCCTGCCTCTATGGTTGGGGATGTGTGCAATGCGTACCAGGCGGGCCTGGGTGTCCCCAACAAATTGGTGTTCTACTATATTGCTATAAATATAGCACATTTCTGGCGGCTCAGGGCCTTCAGCCATTTTCTCCATCTTCAGCTGGTACATTAAGCGGGACAAGTCATCCGGTACCACGTGATAGGTGTCTCTTTGGAAGGCTGCTCGATAACGCCCCTCGGTTATAATTTTGAACACTCTTCCGTCTTTAAGATTTCTATTAGCCTTTGATTTTAGCATTAGAGTATGTGCAGCGCCTCCTCTGTTTACGATTTCGTATATTAAATCATTCGTAAGGTGCGAGTTTTTTAAACATATGTTTAAGTCTCTCACAACATCCTCAACCGAACCATAGCGACCCGGGCCTAGTGTCACAGTTGTACTGAAAAACTGTGCGACCTTAGTCCGGGCGATGCGTATAGTTTCGTCCCGAGTTACCCCGCCGGCTTTGGCGCACTCGTCACAGTTTCTAAGAATTGTAAAAACGGCGTCTTTATAATCAATATTTAAAAAGACGGTGTCCAGCTGAATTTCACATACCCCACCTCATACGAATCACGACCCAAATCAATGGGCCCATGGAGTTCTGTTACAAAGTTGGCTAATGTGTTGTTAGGTGCACCGACAGGGATGAGGAGGACGGGAGCGTGACGTAGAAATGGTTGGGGCCATGTTGCATACTAATTAAGCTTCATGACTGCATCAGCTTTTATATAGGTATTGAAGCTTTCTGGATAACCTAACCACTTCACCAGGTACATTTTTCTCTTTCCTGCGCCTTTGCTTCCTAAAATTTTCTCAATTTTAAACACATTTTTTCCTAAATTAAATGTTACTTTCTGAAGTTCCTCGCGGTAAAAACCGAGATTTCTTCCCCATTCAAATCTTCAACGTAATACATCATTATCTCGCCTTTAGGCCATAGCTCTAACTTTAAAAATCTCGCGTGTCCATCCTTGCTCAAAACCCTTCGCGAATTTATTTCCCGAACGTGACAACCTTACATAATCATTGATTTTGAAACGCACAGATTGTGGTGGCGGTGGTGGTGGTGGTCCATCACTTCTCGGTCGCCTGCCTCTTTCTAAAACATCGTTAGGCGTTGTACCGATCGTACGGTGGTGTGAGCGGTTGTAGGATGAAGCCAGTGAATCGAGAACGTTTATATATCTGAGCGTGCTTTTATGTGTAAAATAACGGTGCATGCGTTCCTTTATGGTACGTTGAACTCTTTCAGCTAAAGATGCTTTATGTATAGAGTTGGAAGTGTAATAGCTGATATTAAACTCTGACAACATGTTCTGAAAAGCAGGCCCTATAAATTCTTTCCCCATGTCCGTACAAAAATAGCCTGGAATCCTGTTTTCTTTCAACATCAGTGTTTTGGTTGCTTTAGCGACTGTTTCAGGCGATTTATTTTTCAGGGGAACTAACCACAGGTATCTAGAGAATACACCTATTATGAACAGGATGTAGCGGTAACCATCATTGTACACCGAATATCTTTGCATGTCTGTTAAATCTGCCTGCCAAATAGAATCAATCGATGCGGCTGTTGTCTTGGCTGTTTTAAACCTTTTTCTCACCGGTTTATGAAGTGTGTAAGCATCATGCCTGCGTAAAAATCTTTCAACATCTTTTTTCCTTACACCATAAGTAACTCTGTACAGTCTATTAACGCCACCATAGGATCCTGGGCTAGAAATGTCATAATAGCGCTTACTTAATACGTTAGCCATTTGCGTATTTTAGAGGCACGTGGATAAGGTTGGCCTTCTACTCTCTTCTTTCTTCTCTTCAGAGACACTGCGGCTGTTGTGGGCGAAGGTGTACTCAGTTGTGACACGTGTGACGCTTCCTCCAAGTCTTTTAACCTATTCAGATTACCTATCAATGTTTTGGGGACATTTATTTGCTGCAGCCTTGCCTTAACATGTCTCCATCCTGTTGGTGAAGGCCTGTCCCACTTTCTCACCATATCGTGAACAATATCAACGATATTGGACCCCTGTACCCTTGTTCCATCAACAATGGCCTCGCCTGTGTCGCCCCACTGTATGATAGGGTCCTCACTCAATAGGTTATAAAGACTTAATCCTTTATTCCTCAATGTATGGGGAAGGCTGTTTTTTAGCACATGCTCGATGTGCTGTGTTCCGCTACTCTTTGGTTGTTCAGGACCTGTGTCACTATGCTCAACGCTACTCGAGCTGTGCCTCACGGGGAGCTCTGTAGGATGTTTATAATCTTCGTACTCGTGAAGAATTTTCTGCAAAGCCTCTGTACCCTTGTTCCATCAACAATGGCCTCGCCTGTGTCGCCCCACTGTATGATAGGGTCCTCACTCAATAGGTTATAAAGACTTAATCCTTTATTCCTCAATGTATGGGGAAGGCTGTTTTTTAGCACATGCTCGATGTGCTGTGTTCCGCTACTCTTTGGTTGTTCAGGACCTGTGTCACTATGCTCAACGCTACTCGAGCTGTGCCTCACGGGGAGCTCTGTAGGATGTTTATAATCTTCGTACTCGTGAAGAATTTTCTGCAAAGCCTCTTGATACAAAACCCTTTTCTCATCAGGCGCCTTTTCACTGTTAGTAGCTCACTCTCCATTCTTTTAAGCCTACTTTTACGGTGTTCTAGAACCGCGTCTGGTGCACTTTGTAATGAAGCATACACCTCGTGCGGGATCACAACTACCTTCTTCATTATATTAAGCTAGTCAGTAAAGGACCCAAAATTGAAAATAAGATGGGGAGGAAAGACCCACCTCTTTGTACAATAATACGCTTTTTCTTACCAACAGTCTGACTTTTATGGGCGAGCGTACGTATTATGTTCTTGTAACGACGTAAGCGAGCCTTCTGACAGGATTTCATTGGAACATTACATTTTATAACATTGAGGCAGATTTCGCAGATGCATTTTAAAAAGTCAGAGTCGATATTTTTAGCAAACATCTGCTGCAACGACCGAGGCAGTCGTTGAGAGATCTTTATTAATTCTCGGTATTTCTTCAGTCTATTCATCATTCTGGAATGTACAAGGTTTCAGGCTCGTTTGGAAATATATTCGTTCTTAGAAGCACCCTAAACGTGTTTCGCGGGTGAAGGTCACAAAGCAATTATTCATAACGTTGCTTTGTGACCTCTTTATAAACCTCCAAAAACTCCTTACGCTGACTCGGAACATTTGACTGGCTAATACCCCAATTTGTTACAGATCTCTACGTTGAGCGAATAAGAATAGATATTGCGTATTTAACGATACATCGCGCATATATCTATTTTTGAAAAATAGATTCTGATTGATGAAGAACACGCTTATGTTAAGGTGGTGGGAGAATACTGTAAATGTCTCGGCAAACGTTTTATCCATCTCCGACATGAGGTCGTCAATTACGATGACTGTATGTTAATTTCCCTTTAGTGAATTAACGTCATAGACCCCCTTGTGGAACAAAACGTCGCCTTGGTACTCGTTAAACACTGATTGGTATGTCGAATAGCACCATATAACTTTATGCAGAAATTTTGAGAATATTTCACCCTTTTCTTTAATGATATTAAGCATAAACACCGTTTTACCACAACCTGTCGGGCCAGATATAATACATGTGGATGGGCTCGTGAATCTGAATTTTTCTACAGCCTCCATTTCTAACACGTCACACCCCTAAGTGATTCATTTACAGAATATCACAAATAATGAGTTCTCTTCCTTATATTTTGTTTTCTTCTTCCACAGAACCGTTAATGACGATGATGTACATTGTACAACCGCCCATCATCGATATCACTGATAATCCCACTGACCTTGCATCTACAGTACCCATACCCGCCTATGAATCCCTACCAGAGACACCTGTTGCACGTTCAAAACGGAGACATGATGAAGAACCCTCCACGTCAGGAATAAAGCGTACAAAATACGGACCGGTTATTGGACAATCCATGGTACAGCCCCAGCCCTCAACGTCTTACGTTGCCAACCCTAGATCATCCATTATAGTCCCTTGTCCATCCTCCGCAGCCCCCACCCGTTCTGCAATAATAGAGCCCCAACACTCTACGTCTTACGCTGTCAATCCTAGATCATCCAGTATAGTCCCTTGTCCATCCTCCACAGCCCCCACCCGTTCTGCAATAATAGATCCCCAACCCTCTACGTCTTACGTTGCTTACCCTACATCATCCAATATAGCCCGTTGTCCATCCTCCACAGCTATCCCCCGTTCTGTTGAGGATGATATAACATTTGAGTTGGTGCGTACCGTTGCCCCCACCCCAGTCTTGACTAGAAATCGGTATATAGTCAGGGTCGATCCTACATCCGTGTATAGCAATGGCGTTGAGTATGGACTACGTCGCGTTGTAGAGCGCATTGTAGAGTTTACCCTTCAGAACCGCGACGAGCGTGAAGTCAGGACGAGTCTGCCCTTCGGTTTCGGCTCAGACGATGGTGATGTAGATGATTTTTGGGTGGTAGTGCCATTTAGACGTTTGGCTGCTGAAGATATAAATTATATATTAGCGCGTATAAAGCAAGCTGCCCAAAGTAGTATCGCATTCAATATGGACAACTTCACGGTAAATATTGACCGTGTATTCCGTGTTGCGGGTCATGGTACCACTCCGTATACTCTTAACTTCAATTCTCAGGCTATTTATGGAAGGCATATAAACGTCGATCGTGGTTGCGGCTTTATAGCAGTCGTCTTGGCCCGTATGTTTACTGTACAAAATACACGGACCCAAAAAATTTGACTGCCCACGATCGTGAAGCGTGCCCGTAAACTAGCTCTAGACTGTGAACTTGAATTTGACTGTAATATGGGTCCTGAAGAACTGAGAAGGGTAGAGCAGGAAATGAATATCCGTATAGTGGTATTTGGCCTGAATGATTGTCGTAGGACTGTGTACGTTTTTAAAAGCAGTGTGAGAGATCATACAAGACCGCTACTTATTTTAGGACTGTCAGGTACAACGTATCTCCCCATCCTTAATATAAGGTGCCTTTACGCGAGTTATGATAAAAGTCGAAAATATTGGCGACATCATGATTTGTGTAAGGGGTGTCTCGAGTTTGCAGATGATATAGTGAAACATTGTAAAGATTGCCACCACATGGTATGTGAACAGTGTAAAAGCCCCAAAGGTGAAAGCCGTGTAGTTGAAGCTGAGAAGAGGGATTGTAATGTGTGTAGACGCACATTTTTCAACAATAACTGTTTTGATCTCCATAAATCAATAGGCACGTGCAGGAAAATGAGAATCTGTGAATGTGGCATGTTTCACACCTTGAATGGTAGCAGAAATTTCAAGCACAAGTGTGACGTAATTCACTGTTCTACATGCCAGGAGGAATATAAGGCGGATGGCGTAAAACATGTATGTTATATGAAAGACGCAAAGCCTAAAAACAAACCTTGTATAACTGTATACTACGACATAGAAACATATACGAACGCCGAAACCAAAGAGGTAGTTCCACATTTACTTGTGAGCCAGACTATCTGCAACGAGTGCATGGAGATCGAGTGTGACGAGTGCCCCAAATGTGGTAAACGGACAAACGTTTTTAAGGTGCCTGCAGAAGATTCCCCTGTGAAACTATTTGTGTCCTATATTGTCAAGTTAGCCGACAAGTTCAAAAAAATGATTGTGTATATTCTTGCCCATAACGGGGCAAAATTTGACACACAGTTCCTTTATAAGGAGCTGCTCGAGCACGAATCATCCGAGATATTCACGGGTGATCCCTTGAAAAGAGGAAACAAACTTATACAGATGCAAATAAGAGGTAATGTGCAATTTAAAGATACATTATTATTCACGCCTTGTAAATTAGCAAAGCTACCCAAGGTGATGCGGATAGCAGCTGAAGTATCAAAAGGCTACTTCCCTTACACTTTCCTCACTAGCGAGACTTTAAACTATGTAGGTCTACCTCCACCCAAACATTATTTTAACTATGATTGTATGAGTGTAGATGAGCGCGAAGACTTTGATCGATACTACGGCAGTTTTAATGAATGTAATCCTTATAATATAGCTGCTGAGTGTGAACGTTATAGCGTGAATGATGTGCGCGTGCTTAGAGTATGTTTCCAAGCCTTTAGAAGAATGTACATAGTCCGTTTCAAATGCGATCCGCTGCAAGTCGCAACCACCATCGCTTCACTATGCTTAACGGTGTTCAAGAATAACTTCATGCCTAAAGCCACCTTAACCATTATTCACTGAAACAACCCCCGCAGTTACGGCCACAAGGCTATTTACTGGCTCACACACCTACAGCAGCAGACAGGTGTATACATAAAGAACGCCCGGAACACGGGTGAAGTACCCATTAAGATTAATGGTCGTGTTTTTTGGGTTGATGGACTAAGTGAAAACCGTGCCACTCGTAAGAAGACTGTGTAATCTTTTAACGGTTGCTGGTGGCATGGATGCCACCGTCCTGAGTGTGGAATCACCGGAGATATCCACGGTAGATCTCATGCCGAATGCCGTGCGTGGACGCGCACCCGTGATCAACTTATAGGTGCCCGGTTCACACACAGAATCTTGTGGGAGCATGAACATGATGCACGGATGGAAACCGATGAGCAGTATCGTGAGGAGATAAGAGCCATCAAACGTTCAATGGTATTGAATCCTCTCAAATGCGGTGATAGCTTGTTCGGTGGGCGTATAAATCCCTTCCAGCTATACTTTCCACCTACGGAGGGCGTGAAACTTCACTACAACGATTTCTGTTCTTTATACCCATACGTTACGAAGAACAACCCGTACCCCGTGGGCGCTCCTGAAAAAATAGTGGGGCCTATCCTGCCCTCCATCAATGAATTTTCAAGAAATTTGAATGATCGCTACTTTGGGCTCTCTTTCGTAGACGTGCTCGCCCCGAATTATGGCTGCCGATCTTACCCGTCGTCATTGACCATAAGCTCATGTTTCCCCTGTGCGTGAAGTGTGCGGAAGAGAATAACGGTAATTGTAACCAATGCTGGGCAACCGCACACCAAATGGGAGGTTCGCACCCGCACTTCCGCACCCGCACTTTAGCCTCTTCCGCACCCGCACTTTCGCACACCTTAAAGTTTTCGCAATTTCGCAAAGCCGCACCCACACCCGCACCCTCATTACATATATAAAGTTTTATCGCAAGGAAATATATAAGTTTCCATTAATATATTAATACTTTTATAAACTTTTATTTAATATTTAATTGTGAAAATAAAGTTTTAATACAATAAAGTCATTTTTTTGTTATGAGAGGTCAGAAAATTACTAGAATACAATATCATGCGAACGGGTGTGCGGACCAATCCGCACACCTTCCGCACCCGCACCTCCGCAACTTTTTACCGAGGTGACCGCACACCGCACCTCCGCACACCATTTCGCACTTCCGCACAGTGCGAATGTGCGGAGGTGCGGAAGGTGTGCGGAACTTGCCCACCACTGATTGTAACCATACACCCCCACCAGCGTAAGATCAGAGGCGTATATACAAGTCCTCAGCTGTCCCTAGCCGTACGCCATGGGTATAGAATACTGAAGATACATGAGGTTTGGAAGTTTCAGAAGCTACCCAACCTTTTCACACCGTATATAAACGCATTTTTGTAGGATAAGGTTGAGGCATCAGGGTATCCGCGAGGAGTTGACACCGAAGATGAAAAGTCTGCCTATATTCAACGTTACCGCGACCACGAATGTATACAACTTGACCGCGCCCAAATTGTAAAGAATCCTGGCAAGCGCTTTAGTGCAAAAATGTGTCTAAACAGCCTATGGGGAAAATTTGGACAGAATACTGGCAACGGTAACTTTCATTTAGCACAAAACTATAGCGAAGTCTGGGATTATGCCAAAGCGCCCGATAAAGAGGTCATGGAAATCGTGAATGTAGGTAATACTTATAATAATAAAGTACAACAACACTGAATTGGCCACAGATACCTCAAGGGTTACAAACATTCCTGATCACAACAGCCTACGCCCGCATCAAACTTTGGGGTCTATTGCATTCTCTTGGGCAGCGAGTTTGTATGCCGATACAGATAGCGTGATATTCACAGCGATGGAGGGTGAATGCATGCCTGCTATTGGTGAATTCCTCGGCAAGCTCACTGATGAGATCAAGGATGAGTATGGGAACAACGCATACGCCGACTCTTTTGTCTCAACAGGTCATAAAACTTATGGGGTACGGGTGAGGATAGGGAATGAAACGAAATATATCGTGAAGGCAAAGGGGGTCACGCTCAACCACGCGAATCGGCATGTCGTCAACTTTGATTCGCTGAAGGATCTAGTGTGTTTGGACGATGATGAGGGTGATCGGGTTCCCCAACTAATTGTAGGCACCCACAATTTTCGGGCGCAGAAACAGGGGTGTGTGAAGGAACTTAGGGGTACGAAGGTGTGCCGTAACACCTATAGGAAACGTTACCAGTTACCTGGTAACTATGACACCGTACCCTTTGCTTATCATAATCTTTGATGGGGCTAATGATAACTTATTCGTCACAAGTATTTGTAACTTAATATGTGTGTTGTGAACATTATTTTATGTGCCTATGGTTAACTTATTTATTTAACGTGTTTCTAAATATATACATGCTGATTATTTCACTTATTAAATAAATCGTGCATCGACGTGTGTTTCACTTTGCGTGTGTGCGTGTGTACAGTAAAGTTATGCCACGCCCACTGTAAGACCGGGGATGTGGTTCGTCCCGTAGCCTGAGCAGACCTCTGTCCCCGCGTTCTCAGTTGACCTCTGTATACCCTTGAGCTCAGACGTGTATTCTCTCCCGCATAGAAGAAAATGGCCACCTTTAATATCGCGTGTTTAACATTTATGAAGTGGTATTCAGTAAAGGGCGTAGATGTAGTGGATACTGAAAAACTCCCTATCCCAGCCTCCTTTGACTCTTTTAAGGAAGCATTGAATCGTGCGAAAGGTCAGGCTAAAATACTCTACGGATATTCTGGCGAGGGGGTTGTAGGATTTCGCAGTACAGACGATGTACTGAAGTATGTTGTAGAACTAAGCTTTATAAAGGCACACGTGCACCGCGTGGTAGAAGAAGCGGCACGCTGAGAAGCTAAACAACAGTTATGGGTAGTGAGCCTTGTGGATGAGTGGTGTGATAAACGGTATTATATCATGCTACACCATGTCGATTACTCATACCCTACGATTAAAAATGTGAATCTCGTTATCATGGACACTCTTAAGTATTTTTACCACTACATTAATATATATCATGATGAGGTTTGTAGTGAGGTTGTGGCTAAAGGGTTATGTGAGTTTTTAACAGATTTTAGAGATGAGTATCGCCTGTTAAATAAAAAGCCTAATTATGAACATATGTTTCTCTCTAACAGCGCCCCACAGTGTAAGGATTTTTAGGAGAGAGAAAACATTATAAAATGTGCCTATTTCATGAAATTTACCCTGAGGGAAACTGTCTGGTGCGTATTCGGGGGAGTGGTAATGATAAAACGTTAAAACCGAAATTAGTTCTTGTACCGGAAAATTTCTCAAAACGCCTACCCAGTATAATGGGGTACAACAATTCATGTTTGGCCAGCTCCTTACAGGTTTCATTGGATTATGGTGCAACTCGCATCTCACGGATCATACGGGTTCGAACAAACCCATTCACGTATCATCAGGGTCAGTCAACCTCCCATCGAACCGTTCCTGCCTGCCTGCGTGCCTCACGCGGCTCATGGTCTCCTCAGAGCTTGCATCGAGTGGATGTGCCATAGTCATCTCGATGAATACGATGGAACTCCCTTTGAGAAGCATTCTCAACGCCTCGTACGACGTCTCCGTGACGAAGTCGTTGCGTGTGTTCAGGCGGGAAACCAGCACCATTAACTGTGTGCTTGAAACGAACAGTAGACCTGCGAGCAAGCGCAACGTTATTTATTTAAATCTTGAGGCAATGCATAAAATCTTCGCGGTAGTTGAGAGGTGGGCTGAGGACCGCTATAAAATACCAGCTGACGTAGGAATAATAAGAGAGGTGATTAGTGAAGCCTCCTCATATACCGTTGTTTGTACATTGAGTGTAAATAACAATCAACCATGCGTTGATATACGATTGATGTGGAAGAACACGGCTGATAATGGCGTTCTTGTTCCTACACGAAACCGTTTCATCCTCGACAGAATGTTTGAGATCGTTGGATTCCGTAAGCTCAAGCCTATATTAGACACACGTACCTCAGACAAGATTTACTTTGATACAATACTTGAGTACGCTTACACCGCTCTGCTCGACGGATTTGTTGAATGTAGAAAGTGCAGGGAGAGAACGGGCTAGCTCTGGATGCGTATTTAAAAGGCTTAGACTCTTCGAAATATCCCGAGCTTTGGTACAAAACGCTTGAGAGGTACAGAGCTGAGCTCGCCTACACTGTTCACCCTGAAGATCTGTACCTCTATATAGTAGATAGCTGCCGTTACGACTTGGAAGATTATTTCAATTGCTGCTATGCCGGGTGAAGAAGAGTTCACGATTGAAAAGTTCGGTACGTTAAGAAAAAACCCTCGATTGGAAAGGCATGATTATAAGCTTGTGTTTAATGACATAGTTAACGATGACGTTTTTGCGCGTCCTTTTTGATTCCGTTCCAGTGGCACTTAAAGACGAATTACCTGCCGAGTGTAAAGTGGGTACAAAAATAGTGTTGAATGATACGAAAACCCTTTACATCGAATATAAACCGTCGTGTCACTTAAACGGCTAGATGATGCTTGAGCGGTTTTCCCACATCGCGCAGAGTAATTCCGATGTTGATGTAGCATCAATCAGCATTGAATTTACCGTTTTGTACCGTAGAAAGTAAAGACAATATATATATTTTTACTGTAATATTTGGTAATACTGCGTTTTGTACGATTATATATAATTAATATAAATATATATATATATTTTTCTAATATTTGGTTAATACTATGTTTTGTACAATTATATATAATTAATATAGCCATATTTTTTACTGTACTAATATTTGATATAACTATATTTTTCTAATATTTGGTTAATACTGTGTTTTGTACAATTATATATTATTAATATAACTATATTTTTCCTGTACTAATATTTGATAATATAACTTTTGATAATATAACTATATTTTTCTAATATTTAGTCAATACTATGATTTGCATGATTATATATTCCCCGTTCTATTATTTGTTCATATATATATCCTATTGTATAGCCATTAATTAATAAACAGAGCGCTGTAATGGTGTTTTATTTATTCTTGAGCACGTTTATATCATTTTCTAAACAGAGTAATTGAATAGATAAGTAACGAGGCTGACAGCTCAGCCAACTGTAACATAAGCTTATTTAAAATAAATAACGAATCAGGCAACTCAGCAGCCAACTGGCTGAATAATAATTATATATATGGCTTTGTCTGGCAACTCAGCAGCCGACTGATTCAATAATATATAGAAGAAATAAATATTTAATGCTCTCTGGCAACTCTGCCAACTGGCGGCCTAAGCCAAGTGGCTGTTTAGGGGCACTATAAAAGGCCGGTTGTTGGACGACGGACCCATATGAGCTCGGCAGTCCGCCGAGCAAAGACCCTCCTCTTCCTCTCTTTCTATCTCTTTCTGCATCCTTGGCGCCCTTAGGATAGGTATGTCCCTTTGGGGGGTGAGGAAACCCCTTCCTCCCCAAAGAGGCGCCCTTAGGATAGGTATGCCCCTTTGGGGGGTTCAGCTTGGGGGAGAACTCCGCCTCCAAGTTGCATGCCCCTTGCAACCCCATTTTGGGTTGGCAACAAAGGCCTGTACTCTCTCTATCTCTTTCTTTCTTTCTTTTTTTCTTTTTTTTGAAACAAAGGGGGGCGGGGCTTGTACCAAATGGGGGGGTGAGGATGGCACTCTTGCAACAAAGGGGGGTCACTCTTGCAACAAGGGGTTATGGATGGCACTCTTGTAATAAAAGGGGTGGGGGCACTCTTGCAATATTATGCAACATTACGTAACATTTTGCAATTGCATTGCACTCTCCCTTTTTGCACTATACTACTAACACTACAACAATATCCTAGATGCATTGGAAGGCAATGACAACTACGATGTTATATACACAGATTTTGCTAAAGTTTTCGACAAATGTGACCATGGTATAATAGCACATAAAATTAAATATATGGGAATAACTGGCAAAGTGGGAAAATGGATCTACAACTTACTCAGAGAACGTCTGCAGGTCGTCAAAATTCAAGATATATCATCATCAGAATCGGAAGTACGTAGCTCAGTACCACAAGGGACAGTACTGGCCCCACTCCTGTTCATTATCATGCTAACAGACATAGACAGCGGAGTAAACAGCAACAGTATAGTAACATCCTTTGCGGACGATACAAAGATCAGCAGAAAAATCAGCGATGTACATGACGTGGAGGCCTTGCAGAGGGACACGAACAAAATATACAAATGGTCAGAAGACAACAACATGTCATTTAACACCGAGAAATTTCAGCTCCTGAGATATGGTAGAAAAGAAGAACTTAAACAGACTGCATATTATGCTCCAGATAGACAGGAAATTCAGAGAAGCAGGAAAGCGATCGATCTCGGGATAATAATGACAGATGATGTGAAATTCGAAACACAAAATCAGATAGCGATAAATAAAGCAAAA
Organism: Bathynomus jamesi; assembly: GCA_023014485.1. Classification (NCBI taxonomy): domain Eukaryota; kingdom Metazoa; phylum Arthropoda; class Malacostraca; order Isopoda; family Cirolanidae; genus Bathynomus; species Bathynomus jamesi. The sequence goes on from JAJOZX010000298.1 coordinate 428,630, forward strand.
AGAGTCGCCGGACAGGTACTAAGAACGTTCAAGAGAAGGGAGAGGACAGTAATGATTCCCCTGCTAAAAACACTGATTATACCAAAACTTGAATACTGCTCAGTTTTGACGTCCCCATACAAAAAGGAAGGAACTAATAAACTAAAAGAAACGCACAGACATTTCACAGCCAAGATTGATGGCTGCAAAGAACTCAACTACTGGGAAAGACTACGTAAACTAAATCTGTACTCCCTGGAAAGAAGAAAGAGGTACACCATAATCTACATATGGAAAGTGAAAACCTAAAACTAAACCCAATTACCATTCAAACAACACTGAAAAATAGAAAAGGCAGAATGTGTAGTGTTCCCAAATTAAAGGCCCGACAAGGGATCTCCTCAACTCTGAAGAAAAATAGCTTGGTTGTCAGGGGGCCAAGACTTTTCAACCATCTTCCAAAGAACCTCAGAAACTTTACGGGAGTCAAAGTTGAAGTCTTTAAGTGAAGACTGGATGACTGGCTCAGGACGGTACCAGATGAGCCGGGCGTGCCTGGCTATGTACGGTGGAGAGCGCAAGAAAGCAACTCGCTCCTCCACCAAGCCAGACCTAGAGGCTAGAGGAGGGGCCACCAGCTTGACCTCCATGTGAAGAGAGACCAACGCACGAAACAACATAAGGTTCAAAGGTATATATATATATATATATATATATATATATATATATATATATATATATATGTATATATATATATATATGTATATATATACACACACTCTTACTCAGAGAATGATGAAGCTTCCATAATCACAAAAACATGTTCACTGCTGGCTACTCATATGACAAATGATGAGAAATGCGTTCCCTGGTTGCTTTTATACAAACTTATTACGCTGAAAGTAAAAAAATTGCGTCATCACACCTGCACCAATGACGCAATAATTGATTTAAATGCATCATAAACATGTGATACATGTATTTCTGACTCATTTTTATGCGTCATCTATTTTATGCGCCTTATCTTTCAAGTAAGACACATTCCATTGCTTAAAATTTACGATATGCGCAAAAAAGCCCGGAAAAAGCATAGCTTGACATGCCAACGTTCCCATTCTGGGAACATCAAAATAAAAATTCTATAAACAGCTAATTAGATAAATTATCTCATAGAAAAATATTTAATACACTACAACAACACTCTGTCGATGCATAGGAATCGGTGTTAGCATCCTCACAAAAATTTTTGTTTAAACAAAAATTAGGTAAAGAATAGTAGTACAAAATGGCTAAAAGCGATCATTTCAAACAGTTCAAAAACAACTTTAAGAAATCTAAAACTTTAAAATAAACCAACATTCAGAAAGACAGAAATGTAAAAAGAAAGTTTTTGAAAATATAAAAAAATACAGCTATTTTATTTTATGTTCTCGAAATGGGAACTTTGGCATGTAAAGGGTTAAAATTAAATTTTGATTCTATTATTCGTTTTATTGCACAAATAACCCTATACGAAATATTTGGAGAAATGTTTGTTTCTTACAACTTACTCCTAACTTTCTATTTTGAAATAGTATTATAACGTATCCATAAATAGATACAGGGACTTCCCATTGATATTTCTTGCTCGAAAGAGATTTCTTCTACTCTCGTAGTGGCACAACACCGCGAAGTACGAACAACTCAGTACATCACTTCCCGCATAAACTCCTTTCACGGTTGGAGACCCAAGTTAAAACTCGGCGACATTCAAAGAGTTGGCACATATACCCATGACAGACAGCCAATTAAAGAAAACACGCTCACACACTTGCCAACCTTGTTAACATGTCTGAATAGAGCAGATAAGTATTTTGTAGAAATGCATAATTTCCAAACGAACCAAAAAAAAATCCATAGCATGGATGAGGTGAGGTTGAGTTACATTTCTGCGGTCACTCTTTCTTTTTCCCTTTTTTCTCTTAGGAGGGCGCCCCTAGTGCGAACAGCTTTGTCGTGGTGGGGGGGCTTCAGGTCCCGTTGATCTGATGAGCCACACCAGCGGGGAGCTTGTTCCCCTTTCCTCCTGATCTCGAGGAAAGGGCTACACATGCTGGGAGGCTCATCAGGGAGGGATGAGACTAAATGGTTCCCAGGGTGCGGCGTTGGCCTTGAGAGCGGGCTGTTGACCCTTCCTCCAGCCTAGTCCACCAAGGGCTGGAGAGTAGTACCTCTCCCACGTGTTTGCCGTGGTGGCAACCCGTAAGGATGGGAGACGAGAGTCGTGGAGACTGAGCAATGCTGCACGCCTCGCCCTGAGGCTAGCAACACGTCTCTTTGGTCCCTTATTCCGGCTAGACGGGCTGCTTGACTATTACACGCCGGGTCAAGCCAATCGGCTGGTCTTTTTATTGGCTAGGGTCAAGCTTCCACCACGAGGTCGGTGCCCCATTTGGTCCCGTTGATGCCTCTCCACTACCCCTGTGGTCTATATGGCCTCCCCTTGTTGGGCTCCGTTGTGGCTGGGCGGTGGAGGGGCGGATATTTAATTATGATTATGGAAACATACAATCCTTATCCCTCTCGTCCTGACCTTTCTCCTGACGACCCTGGCATGTCGTCGGACCTTTCTTCTGACACCCCTGATTTGTCACCTGGCCTCTCTCCTGATGACCCTGGCATCTCTGCTACCCTCTCTCCTGACGACCTTGGCATATCCACAGACCTCTTTCAAGGCGCTTCCCTTATAGCCACCCTAGAGCCCTTCGGGGACCCTGTGGCTCCGATGGAACGAAGGCCTCTGTCCCCTCCGTTTCGGCTTCGCACGCTGTCAAGCCGAAGCGTGTTAAGACTGCCCGAAGGCACTGAGTTCCAAGGGCTTTAATCGGAGGGGTAAGAGTTCTGCCAAATCTGTTAATAAGTCTTGCCAGGGATGTTTGAACCCAGAAACTACCAGAAATTTTCAGTGATTAAAGCTTTGAAAGGTCAGTTCATCATGGACCAAAGGGATGGTAGCTTCCTTTTAGAGGGGTGTCATCCCCAGAGAAGAGTTCTAGGTTGAGTGCTATATCGGCTGTGCCAGGTGCTGATGTCTCTTGTGTTCCTCATGCCACGCGCAACCAGTGTAGGGGGGTTGTATTCTCCCGTGATCTGGTGCGTTATTCCGAGGAAAAGCTTGTTAGGGAGTTGAAGAACCAGCATATGAAAGTAGAACGCTTCCAAAAGAAGGTGGATGGCGTTCTTACCCCAACTCCAACACTACTTATAGCCTTTGATGGGTTTGACTTGCCTGAAGTCCATGTCAAGCCGTATGTCCTCAACCCTAAACGATTTTCCATTGCCAGGCGTATGGCCATGTCAGCCGCTTCTGCCGGGCTCCCTGCTGTGTATGTAAATTGTGGGAAGTGTGGACATGAGAGTGTGGACTGTGAGTGTCGAGGGTCGTGCTACCACTGCCGTGGGGATCATCCTGCCACTGGGAGGAGCTTCCGCTACTCCTAAACCAGGTGTCCCCAGTTTGTGTGTGCCTACAGGAGACGATGGTGGGAGACAAGGATTATCCTGCCCCTAGGGGGTACGCTATTCTCCACTCGACTCCTAATCCAGCCGGTGGACATCATGGCAGCTCTGCCATCCTCCACCGCCGAGATGTCCCTTTCACCACCTTAACCATCAGATCTCCACTACAGGTTGATGGTGGGAGATGTTTTCTGACGCGATAGTACATGGTGTGTTCCCTGTACTAGCTTCCTAACACCGTCGTGTAACGTGGTGATTTCGAGGGGCTACTACGCCTGCTCCCACGCCCCAACATTATCTTTGGCGATCTGAATTGTCTTCATCCTCTGTGGGAAGATGTCACCTCCAACCCCAGGGGTAACCTCCTCCACTCGATTTTCGAAGATTGGGGCCTTTATATTTTAAACGCTGGTGACCCTACGCACTTCCATATTCAGAGAAGAACCTACACTGCAATAGATCTATCAATATGCACCGCAGACATTGCTCTTAATTTTAATTGGGAGGTGGCTGCCGACCTTCATGGCAGTGATCACTTCCCAGTCATTCTAAGCACTGCGGGAAGTCCACCAGTTTCACGACTCCGAAAGTGGAGCATGGACAGTAGGGCGGATCGAAAATGAGGTTTTTAAACTTCTTTTCGAAATTCAAATATGGCTAGTGCGGAAAATATGTGGGTGCTATAGATAATGACTGTGCATAAATATTAGTCCTGCGAAATTATATCTTCAGGTGCCACAAAGCCGTCGAAAAAAGTGAAATATAATGATTTTCTTATATTCTGCATTAGTACAATAACAAACTTACTTGTTATTATTATATATTAAGTGTTCCAATTACCAAAATAGTTACTGAATTACGCAGCTCTTAGTTTATTTAGATCAATGTTCTTTTGATTAATGATCTAAATAATCCAGAACTCACCACGAGGAGGTGGCTGCGTGTCGAGCTCCACCCATGCCCTCCCAACCACCCATCCTTGCGCATGTTTTTTTCTATTAACGTTTTATTTAAACTTTATATTCAGCTTTACTTTCGAATGATGGCATTTTTTTACGTGACTGAAGTGTTGATCTTATGAAGCCATCTCGCGCGTTCAATCCAAATACTTTTGATGATGCTTCAGTCACTAATTTTACCATTCTTTCTACTACTTGTGTATGACAAGGGAATTTCTCGAATGGAGGGGTACTCTTGTTTTCTATGAATTCTTCAATCTCATTTTCTGTCAGGTGTCTTGTCACAGGTGGTTCAGTGACAATGCATTTTTGCCAATTAATTAAATCAGTATAATCAGTAGCTTCAAATTGAATAACAGGTACTGTGAAACGCCTCACAACTTTTTCCTTGTTTGTTTGCCTTGCTTTATTTATTCGCCTCCACGCTAATTCTCTTATGGCGCTGCGGTCATCATGAATCATTGATGCTAGAATATTTTCTGGATTTGCAAAAAATGCATTTCTTTGTATGACAGGGTTTACAATATCCTTTACTTCGTCATTCAGTGTTCTTGTTAGTTCAATAGTTTTGAAAACATGTTTTGAGCCATTGACAAAAGACGTACTTTGCTTAATAGAAAACCACATTGGGATGTAGACCTTCATTATAAAAGAAACAATGTTCATGAGGTTCTCAGATGGACTTACAGTTGAAACGTATAGACGAAGCAAACGATTTGCTGTAGTCAGCCATCGTGAATGTGCCATTTTGCCTGGACTACGATGAGCAAGATCTGGAGAGCAATATCCCTTTGTTATGGCCTGATGAATATCAATTAGATATTTTTGGTCGGTGCTAAGATCTTCACAGTCTACAGTTGGTTCCTCAGCATCAATCCTTTCAAACTCGACAATAGGAAGACTCTCACAGTTCTCTAATTCCCTGCCAATAGGACCGGTGAATCCGCGGGGGCCAGATGTTTTTCCATCCAGCTTTGCAACTAAATGGGGTAATGGCAATTCATTGGCATGGAGCTGGCACACTAAATGTTGAACTGGCTTCTTCAGCTTCAATTCTATAAGCCTTATAACGCCTCCCTTTTCTCCAGTGTTGACTGCTGCACCATCGCATCCAATGGCAACAAGGTTTTCCAGGTTCATGTCATTATTTCCAATATACTCAAACATTCCTTTGATGGCCTTATAACGCCTCCCTTTTCTCCAGTGTTGACTGCTGCACCATCGCATCCAATGGCAACAAGGTTTTCCAGGTTCATGTCATTATTTCCAATATACTCAAACATTCCTTTACATATTTCTTCAGCTGATCCAGAATTCACAGAATAATGGCCCACATAATCTGAACCAGGTTCTCTCACTAAAGTGATTGTTCTTCTGTTACCTTCTTCTGATATACTTTGGACTCTTTTTTTTCTTGGAAGAGTGTAGAATCTTTTCGACCATCAAAATTAGATTCCTCTGATTGGGACCTGATTTTGATCTTTCATAATTTCTGATCTCTTCTTTTGTCTTTCTCTTCTGATTTTACTCCTATCCACTACTTCAGATGTATTGTCAATAGAAACTTCTCCAATATCTTGCAATACTGCACTAACAATGAATGCTGCAGCTCGATCTGAAACTGCAGTCCTGTCACAAGCAGTAGCCACTGAAGGTAGATTTGTAGTTTTCCTTTTCTTGAATAATTGTTCTTCAGGTTGTTCGAGCTTTCTCTTCGAGCTAACTGGCTCTGGAAATGTATCGTCTGATATTTCGCCAGATTCACTTTCACTATTTGATGTCGATGATGATAATTCAACATTTGTATCCTGCAATTTCTCCTGTGAAGATTCTTTGGTGAGCCTCACAGCTTCTTTTTGCTTTCTTAGCAACGTAGATGCTTTTTTCTTTGAGAGTGTAATATCTACTCTATCAATAAACAGTTTTCTTTCACTCCTTTGATCTAAGAGGAACGTCACTTCTTCCTTTGGAACCGTTTTTTCTTTGGGACAAGAACACTGTTTTAGTACTTTGCACTTGCACGCTGCAATGTCAAAAAGTTTCGTGTGTGCTTCTTTTTTGAACATATCAATCTTTGCTTTGTAAGCTTCAGAATTTTTTCTGCTTTGGTATGGCTTCATAATGACACGATACTTTTCGTGGTAGCTTCTGAACATTGTTTCAATTCGCCTGTCTGACAGAATTGGGACGGAAGCACTTTCCCAAATTGTTTTCAATTTATCAACAACTTGTTCTAATATTTGAGATATTGAAGGATCTTTATTAGTATTCTGTTTCAAATCGTTTCTTACAAACAAGTAATATTTAAAAACTCCTTCGTATGTAGGAAGATTCCTGTGCCACAAATCTTCCCCCATACCAAACATGGGGCACTCAGTTGAGGCCCTGGTTGATTTTGCACAAACTCGAGACATTTTGAATGTATACAAATCTGAAAAAGAAAGAGCCAATATCAATTATACGTTAATTTCAGTTAATAGTACATGGCAAACTTAGGGCAACACAATACAGAAATGCAAAATATATAAGAAATATAGTTTAGACTATCTGAGTAACGCCAACAACAGAACACCCACCTGCTACGAGAGCGACAGCTACACTGAACCGAGGTACTCACGTGACAGCTGAGTGAGCTGACTATAGAAAACTGTTTTTAGAGAATAGAAACTTTTTTTAAAGGTTGACTGAGCTATTTTTATACAAGTGTGAATAAATTCTTGTCTATTGTGCATCGTGGACTCTTCTGTAATTATTGGTTAAAATCGGCTTTTTTCAATTTTTTTCAATATTGAAGGTCATTGTGGCAGCTGAAGATATTAATGTTATGATTTTAAATTTATACCAGCTTATTTCCTCACTACTCCACACATTTTCCACACTAGCCAATTTGAACATTCGAAAAATGAGTTTTTCACTCCGCCCTAATGGACAGGGCTGACTGACGCCAGTTTTCGGAGTTGGGCACCTTACCTTTGAGAGTGGACGACTTTCCCACGGTTGATAAAGCCGTGAAGTATTTCACGGACTCATCATGGCCGCTCTCCTAAGTATACTAAGCACATCTGGAATATTTTCATGACGCCCTGTTCCCTGGTGGAGTCAGGAGTGAGCTGTGGCACGTGGAGCGTACAGGCGAGCTGCTACGCGCTATCTTTCCCACAGACACAATGACTTTTTAAAACCAGAGTCTCGTAGAGCCAGGGCTCACTATAGGTGGGTCCTGAAGACCGTACGTCGTGATTCGTGGGCCTCTTTTGTGGGGACAGTACGCTCTTCCATACCCATGTCCTTAGTGTGCAAGAAGGTGCGGAAGATGTCAGGTAAACACACACCCAGTTCTCCACCTATTTTAAAAATTAATGGTACTCCTGTGGCTGAGCCTGACGCGGTGGCTGGCGCATTTGCGGAGACCTCTGCTGGGATATCCAGAAAAGCTCCACAGTCTCCCTATGCTGCACGGCGCCGGCGTCAGGAATCTATTTTAATTGATTTTATTTTTCTCGGGTGGGATGAGTTATAACATTGTTTTTAATAACATTGAGATGCGAGAGGCTCTGAGAGAGTCCCCTACGCCATATTACGTCACCTTCCCGAGGGGACGATGGCGTTCATGCTTGACCTTTTCAATAGGATGTGGCAGGAAGGGGTCTTCCCAGACAGTTTGCAGTTGGCTATCGTGATCCCCATCCCTAAGCCCGGTAAGGATCACTCCCTTCCGACCAGCTTCCGCCCCAATGACGTCACGTTGTCTCTCTGTCAGGTTATAGAAAAAATGGTAAATGTCCGGGTAATGTACCACCTGGAAAGAAAAGGTCTCCTGTCCCCGACTCAGTCTGGTTTCCGCAAAATGCGTTCCACCACTGACGCATTACTGCGGCTTGAGTCCTCATCTTGTGAAGCCTTTCCTTCCAAACACCTTTTATGCGTCTTTCTTGACCTGGGAAAAGCCTACGACACAACCTGGAAATACCATATTCTCCAGCAACTGCACACATTTGGCCTGCGCGGCCACTTGCTTAAGTTTGTGCAGAAGTTCCTCCTTAACCGTAGGTTCCAGGTCAAAGTGGGAACGTCTCTTTCTGCCGCTGCCGTACAGGAGGATGGAGTCCCTCAGGGCGGCGTATTGAGTGTCACCCTCTTTGCTCTAGCAATAAATGACATTGCGTCCTCCTTGCCTGTGGGTGTGCTCAACTCCATGTTTATGGATGACCTGGCTATCTAGTTTGCCGCTTCACGAATGTCGGTGGCAGAGCGTTGACTGCATATAGCCATTCACCGCATCTCACTCTTGGCCAACAAGCACGGTTTTCGGTTTTCCCAGTCTAAGACCGTTGCTATGCACTTTTGTCGCATTCGTGGTGTACACCTGGACTCTGACCTCTCTCTGTATGGTCGCATAATTTCTTGTGTTGAGGAAGCGTGCTTCCTTGAGCTAATTTTTGACGGAAGGCTTACCTGGGGTTCCTACCTCCGGTCCCTCAATGCTTCCTGAATGAGAGCCTTAAATCTCCTGAAGGTCCTGGTGCACACCACCTGGAGTACTGACAGGGCGATTCTTTTACGGCTACACACTGCCTTAGTTTTATCAAAATTTGAGTACGGGGCTGAGGTGTACACCTCGTCGACCCCGGCCCGACTTCGAATTTTAGATGCTGTGCATCATGCTGGCGTTCGTCTGTCTACGGGTGCTTTTCGCTCCTCTCCCATCCGTAGCTTCCTTGTGGATGCTGAGGAGCTGACCCTGGACCTTCGACACCGGTCTCTGATAGTCAGATGGTTTTACCAAGTGCAGCAACTGCCTGATTCTCCCACTTATTTTAATATTCTTAATTAAAGTTTTAATGGTTTTTATGAAGCCCACCCCAAGTCTCCCCGACTCTTTGGTTTTAGGGCGAGATTGGTGGTGGCTGACTTATCTCTCCCGCTAGTCCCAGTCCGTCCTGTGGTGTCATCGAAGCTTGCACCTTGGGTACTGTCCGAGGTGAGGTCCTGTCGGTATTTTATTGGTGCCAAGGACTGCGCTGACCTTATTTTAAGGAATATGTTTTTAGACCACACTTCCCACCACATGGACTCAGTGCCAGTTTTTGCTGACGGCTCCAAATTTGATGCTGGCGTCGGGTTTGGGGTCGTCTTTCCTGAATTTAGCCGCTGAATTTAGCAGCTGTTTTTAGTAATGAGTTATCAACCATTCTTTTAACCCTGAAGAATGTATTTAATTATGGTGGGAGGCAGTTTACTATTTTAAGTGACTCCAGAGGAGGCCTTTTGGCTCTCGAGTCTTTTACTAGTCAGCACCCCATTGTTTTAGATATTTTAGAGTGGCTGATTTTAATTTGGTGTCGTGGCCGTGAGGTCAATTTCTGCTGGGTCCCTGCACAGGTTGGTGTGCAGTAGGGTGGTCCATAATTTCACTTTTAAAATTTTTAATAGTCCAACGGGCTAATGTTGTGGGCATTGGTGCAAGAAACAACATGGTTACCAGTTTTTGGAGTTCCGGTAATATCAGCCCCCCCCCCCCCCCCCCCCAATTTATATGGGACCTAAAAATTTTACTGAGAAAAAGAAAGTTTTTCCGCTTCTCTGTGAATAAACATATGACTATATTATTTTTTCTTGGTAATAATATATTTTAATTAATTATATATTCTAGGGGTGTTACCGCCACCCTGAAGCATCATCCCAGGCAGCTTCGCGGCGATGGGCTCGAAATTAGACCAGCTTATCAAGCCAGCTACAGTATATTTCGAGTGGGAACAAACCTGATTCCAGGTCCCCATCGTTTTTTTTTTTTGCATTTATTTTTAAACAAAAATGAATTCCTTTTACAATGATTAAAACATTATACCTAAGTTTAATTAAAAAGATAAATACTTCTGCATAACATTACACAATAAACGCTCACTTAACATAATTATACATTTCAGCCAAAGATTTTTTCTTGAAATCTGGAAGAAGGTTTCGATGTTGCTGTATAACTTTTACCAGAAATTGTTTTTGTGATTCATCATTAACAATTCTGTCTTTGAAATCTTCAATCAGCTTGATTGCTCTCTCGGCAGGATCATTCACAACTTTCATATTTTTGACAAAGTTCTCCATAACTTGGAAAGATTTGCAAGTTTTCCAAGAAGTAACAGGTTCATTTAGCCAGTCACCAATAGTACCCAAGCATTGGAAAACAATTGAAGAAGAAGCCTTACCAACTAACCCTTACCAACTAACTGACACAGCTTCTGGAGGATTGAATGATGCCGTAAGTTGTTTTGCACTAGATGCTCTTGTAGTTTTACATGAACGTTTAGAAGTAGACTTTGACAGGCTCATGTCATGTATATTTATATTTAATTCTGAGGCAACTGCTGCAGCGTAAACTTGCGAGACATTCAGACTATCAGCCGTGTCAGAAACCATTTTAGAATCGAAAATGCGAATTCTTTTTTTAGGATTTCTTTGAGCCGAAGGTTCCAAGTCGGAATCATTTGATTCATTACTTGAGTCATCATTATCTATAGGAATGTCATCATCAGGTGGGATATTCATTTGTTCACCACTGGTCCTGCATCCATGTCTGCTAAGAGTTTTTCTCTTCTCTCTACGTCATGTCGAATTCTTTGGTTTCGTCTTTCTGTCCGAGTTACATAAGACTTATCAAGGCTGGAGACGTACATATTCCAAATAGTTCTTTGATCTTCAAGGAATTTTATATCTTCGCTTTTGTCTTGTTGTTCTCATTCTGTCTTTCATTATTGTTTCAATAGCATCTGCTGCCGATATATCCAATAGCATATCTAATTTTTTACAAAAAATATTCTTTTTATCCTCGAAAGTATTCCTGTTTTTGTGTTTTTTCAGTGTTTCATACTCATTAACTAAAGTCAGAATCTTTTCTTTTGGTCTTCTGCTTTTGGAAATATCTTGCGTTTTAATGCCAGCTAAGTCCCAGAATTTTACTTTATTAAGCACAACTGTTGCAGCCTCTTCTTCATTGTTCATAACCATATCATTTCTTTTTAAATGATAGAAATGCTGAAGTGCATCTGATTGGGATGGTAGTTGGAATAGTCCTGTAGGAATCAGTTCATCTTTAAGATTACCAATAATTGGATCATAACTGCTTTTTCTTAACTTTATATTTAATTTCTTAGGAGTAGCCATGATATTCATTTAAAATAAGATTAGAATCAACCAAGTGAAAAATGCATCATATACTATATACATCATTGGATATCTGAAAAACACAAAATATTGGCTTAATCAGCTGTTATAGAACATTTCTATGTATACTATTACGAATAAATAATTAATTTATACACCAAAATGTGCAAACTTGATTTCTGAATAAATTGATATGCAATATGTATGCTTTTATTTAAGATTAAATATGATTAATCTTAAAAAAATGCTTAAAAGATGTCGTTTTTACTCAGTTTTTTACTGTGCAATATAAATTGGGGTGGGGGGGTCTGATATTACCGGAACTAAAAAAACTGGTAACCATGTTGTTTCTTGCACCAATGTCCATAACATTAGCATGTTGGACCATTAAAAATTTTAAAAAGTAAAATTATGGACCACCCTAGTGTGCAGGGCAAAGAACAGGCGGACGAGGTAGCGAAGGCGGCCGCGTCTTGTCCTGCGACTGACCGCTGTTCCCTCCCATACCGTGATCTGTTCCCGGTGGTATGTGTATGTGCCCTAAACTCATGGCAGAGGAGGTGGGAGAACACCGCCCCCCAATGAGATGCGGGACATCACAGATCTCGTTGGGTCATGGACGTATCCCAGGATGCCCAGGAGATGGGAGACGGCCCGGACGCGCCTCCGCATCGGCCACCTGACTCACGGTTACCTGATTGCTGGGGAAGTAAGGCCGGAGTGTGAGTGTGGCGCTCCCCTCAGCATCCGGTAATTGCTCCTCGAGTGCCCCACTCTCGGTGCCCTCAGGAGGAAACATCTTTCTCATTGCAGGGGGAGAGGGAGGTGATTACCTCCTCCCGAAGATGCTTGGAGGAGGAAGGGTAGTGGGATTTTTCATTTTATTGATTCATTTTATTGATTCATTTTAGGATTCATTTTAGCTGATGTTTTTCTCCCTTTGCCTCTCTCTTAATCCTTTTGGTGCTGACCTGGGATGGACGATAGGTTTTTTGTTGGACCGATACCTCGGTAGATAGAGGTGTAAATATTTTGTAAGGGGTCGGAGCCATATATTCGAGATTTTTTTACGATACCAATAGTTGATATACAATTAACATAAATATACTTTTGTTAGTTTATACAATAGTTCTATCTCGTAGTCGGTCGGCCAAACCCGGTAAATTTGCGTGAAAAAAAGTTTTGATGGCATTTTTTGTTACAAGTTGGTACCCACCTTGGATGTTTTCTATATTAGCCCAATTTTTGAAGCAAAGCATATATCATTTCAGCATTTGATCTTGAAGGTCAATTTCAAGGTCATTTAGACGAAAAATTAAATATGAAGTATTTTCAAGAACCACCACTTTTCAATGTTGTAAATATAACAAACTGTTGAGGTCCACTTTGAATATCTTCTATATTAGCCCATAGTTTGAATTTAGGAGATGCCATCTCAGCATTTGATCTTGAAGGTCAATTTCAAGTTCATTTAGAAACAAAATCGGCAAAAATGGTGTTTTTCAACAACCACCATTTTCAATGTTGTAAATAAGACAAACAGTTGAATTCCATTTTTAATATATTTTACATTATCTAAAGTGTTAAAACAAAGTAGAAAATATCTTAACACGTGACTTCAATAATCAAGTTTACTTTGATATACAGGGTGGGCGGAAAGTAGCTCCCTATTTTGGATTGGTAAAAAAATACGTATATTATCCATTTATTTCAGAAGAAATAATATGAAAAGGTAGGCATACATGGTAGGTTTTCTCTAAAATTCAATGTGGGCTCCAACTCTTTCCACCAGCTTCTGGAGCCGCCCAGGAATGGCGTCCACTGACTTTAGCAGGAACTCCGGCGGGATGGAGGACATGACTTCCCGAATTCGGTCCTCCAGTTCTTCCAATGTCCTCGGTTTGGTGCGGTAGACTTCTTCCTTTACACCCCCAAAGAAAGAAGTCGCACGGTTACCGCTGAAAAACGGCAGAATCGGTTCAGTGTAACGGTGTGGTGTGGTATGACCTCAGATCAGGTTGTGGGCCCGTTCCTTCTGCGCAACACCATGAATGCTGAGCGGTACCTTGCTATGTTGCGAAACGAGGTCTGGCTGGTTGTCAGCACATGGGAGAACATCGACGATCTGATATTTATGCAAGATGGCGCCCCTCCGCACTTCGCTCTTGTTGTCCGTGAGTGGCTGGATGCCCACTTCCCTGGGCGTTGGATGGGTCATCGTGGTCCACATCAATGGCCAGCCAGGAGCCCCGACTTGACACCGTGCGACTTCTTTCTTTGGGGGTGGGTAAAGGAAGAAGTCTACCGCACCAAACCGAGGACATTGGAAGAACTGGAGGACCGAATTCGGGAAGTCATGTCCTCCATCCCGCCGGAGTTCCTGCTAAAGTCAGTGGACGCCATTCCTGGGCGGCTCCAGAAGCTGGTGGAAAGAGTTGGAGCCCACATTGAATTTTAGAGAAAACCTACCATGTATGCCTACCTTTTCATATTATTTCTTCTGAAATAAATGGATAATATACATATTTTTTTACCAATCCAAAATAGGGAGCTACTTTCCGCCCACCCTGTATATAAAGACCAGTATAGGCTAGTATATATTTATCAGTTCTGTAAACATCAGGCAGCTTTTCAATTCAATTTTTTCAATTTACAATGACATGAATAATTGTGAAGCTCGACTGTTTATTTTATTTAATTTGGCCCTTAAGCTTTAGGCTTTACTGGGCTCTTATTAAAAATAAGCAGCCACTTTTTATAAATTTATAATAATAAATAAATAAGTAAATAAGTATTAGTAATAGTTAAAAAATTTATTACAATATTAAACAATATTAATGGACAATATTAAACAATATTAGTGGACATTAATCCTAGATTTTTGTTAGTATGCCATTATTATTCGAGATTTGAACTTAGTTTTAAACAAATTTACATTCACAATTTTTTTATATCGGCATGCAAGTCATTCCGTAGTTTCGATCCAATGAAAAGTAGTAGTTTTTGAGATGAAGACAATCTAAATTGAGGTAATCTAAATTGAGGTATAACAAGCTTTGATCTATTTCTGGTTTGATACGAGTGGATTTCTTGATGAGTTACAAAATATCTATTTACCCATTGCAAATTAATGATTTTGTTCTTACACTTGTAAATAAAAATAAAATGTGCCAGCTTGGTTATATCGTTGAGCTTTAGTAGGTTTAGCTCTTCAAATAATGCACTAGAGTGATCAAGGAAATCAGCATCAGATAATAACCTTATTGCTCGTTTTTGGATGACAAAGATACCATTTAATGCGTTGTTAGCGGAGTTTCCCCAAACAAGGGTGCAGTATGTTATATAAGGGAGAACAAGAGTATGATAAAGAGTCAATAAAACTTGTTTAGGGACTACATTTCTAAGTTTAAGCATTTTAGCAACGCTCCTCGAAATCTTTTTCGCGATATAATTTACATGATCACTCCATTGCAAATTCTTATCTAGCATTACACCAAGAAATTTTGTTGCAGTACACTCCTTTATAGCGATTTCATTAACATTAAGTTCATCAAGATGTACATTTCTTTTATTAGTAAAAATCATGAAATTTGTTTTACTAGTATTTAGGAAGAGTTTATTGGTGGTCAGTAGTATGCCTGCAAAAGGTATGAGTGCAATTGCATTGCAATATTTCATAATATGACGTAATGTTGCAAGAGTGCCACCCCACGGGGAATATATAATCATGAAAATCATAGTATTAGCCAAATATTAGAAAAAAATATATTTATATTAATTATATATAGTCGTACAAAACATGGAAAATATATAATCATACAAAGCACAGTATTAATCAAATATTAGAAAAATATATAGTTATATTATGAAAAGTTATATTATCAAATATTAGTAGAGGAAAAATAGTTATATTAATTTTATATAATTGAACAAAACATAGTATTAACCAAATATTAGAAAAATATATATTTATGTTAATTATGTATATTCGTACAAAACGTTGTATTTGCAAAATACTACAGTAAAAATATATATATTGTCTTTACGTTCTACGGTACAAAACGGTAAATTCAATGCTGATCGATGCTACATCAACATCGGCATTACTCTGCACGATGTGTTTAAAACCGCTCAAGCATCACCTCGCAGCTTAACTGATACGGCGGTTTATATTCGATGTAAATGGTTTTCATATCATTCAACACTATTTTTGTACCCACTTTACACTCGGCAGGTAAGTTGTCTTTAAGCGCCACTGGAACGCAATGAAATGCACGCGCAAGAACGTCATCGTTAACTATGTCATTAAATACAAGCTTATAATCATGCTTTTCCAATCGAGGGTTTTTTCTTAACGTACCGAACTTTTCAATCGTGAACTCTTCTTCACCCGGCATAGCAGCAATTGAAATAATCTTCCAAGTCGTAACGGCAGCTATCTACTATATAGAGGTACAGATCTTAATGGTGCCGGTTTCCTGCCTGAACACACGCAACGACTTCGTCACGGAGACGTCGTACGAGGCGTTGAGAATGCTTCTCAAAGGGAGTTCCATGGTATTCACACAGCTCGAGATGACTATGGCATATCCACTCGGCAAAAGCTCAGAGAAGAATATGAGCTGCGTCATGCACACAGGTAGGCAGGAACGGGTCGATGGGCTGTTGACTCACCCTGATGATACGTGAATGGGTTTGTTCGAACCCGTATGATCGTGAGATGCGAGTCGCACCATAATCTAATGAAACCTGTGCAGCGCTGGACCAACATGAATTGTTGTACCTCATTACACTGGGTAGGCGTTTTGAGAAATTTTCCGGTACAAGAACTAATTTCGGTTTTAACGTTTTATCATTACCACTCCCCCGAATACGCACCAGACAGTTTCCCTCAGGGTAAATTTCATGAAATAGGCACATTTTATAATGTTTTCTCTCTCCTAAAAATCCTCACACTGTGGGGCGCTGTTAGAGAGAAACATATGTTCATAATTAGGCTTTTTATTTAACAGGCGATACTCATCTCTAAAATCTGTTAAAAACTCACATAACCCTTTAGCCACAACCTCACTACAAACCTCATCATGATATATATTAATGTAGTGGTAAAAATATTTAAGATTGTCCATGATAACGAGATTCACATTTTCAGTCGTAGGGTATGAGTAATCGACATGGTGTAGCATGATATAATACCGTTTATCACACCACTCATCCACAAGGCTCACTACCCATAACTGTTGTTTAGCTTCTGAGCGTGCCGCTTCTTCTACCACGCGGTGCACGTGTGCCTTTATAAAGCTTAGTTCTACAACATACTTCAGTACATCGTCTGTACTGCGAAATCCTACAACCCCCTCGCCAGAATATCCGTAGAGTATTTGAATAGCCTGACCCTTCGCACGATTCAATGCTTCCTTAAAAGAGTCAAAGGAGGCTGGGATAGGGAGTTTTTCAGTATCCACTACATCTACGCCCTTTACTGAATACCACTTCATAAATGTTGAACACGCGATATTAAAGGTGGCCATTTTCTTCTACGCGGGAGAGAATACACGTCTGAGCTCAAGGGTATACAGAGGTCAACTGAGAACGCGGGGACAGAGGCCTGCTCAGGCTACGGGATGAATCACGTCCCCGGTCTACAGTGGGGGGGCTTAACTTTACTGTACACACGCACACGCAAAGTGAAACACAAGTCGATGCACGATTTATTTAATAAACGAAATAATCAGCATGTATATATTTACAAATACGTGCAAAAATAAGTTAACAATAGGCACATCAAAGATTGTTCTCAATACATATATATTTACAAATATGTGTGATGAATAAGTTAGCAATAGACCCATCAAAGTTTATGGTAACCAAAGGGTACGGTATCATAGGTACCAGGTAACTGGTAACGTTTCCTATAGGTGTTACGGCACACCTTTGTACCCCTAAGTTCCTTCACGCCCCAGCTTCTGCGCCCGAAAATTGTGGGTGCCTACAACTAGTTGGGGAGGCCGTTCGCCCTCATCATCGTCCAAACACACTAGATCCTTCAGCGAATCAAAGTTAACGACCCGCCGATTCGCTTGGTTAAGCGTGATACCCTTTGCCTTCACGATATATTTCGTTTCATTCCCTATCCTCACCCGTACCCCATAAGTTTTAGGTCCTGTTGAGACAAAAGAGTCGGCGTATGCGTTGTCCCCATACTCATCCTTGATCTCATCAGTGAGCTCGCCGAGGAATTCACCAATAGCAGGCATGTATTCACCCTCCCTCGCTGTGAATATCACGCTATCTGTATCGGCATACAAGACTCTCTGCCCAAGAGAATGCAATAGACCCCAAAGTTTGATGCGGGCGTAGGCTGTTGTGAAGCTGGCTACAGGAATGTTTGTAACCCTTGAGGTATCTGTGGCCATTCAGTTTGTTGTACTTTATTATGTAAGTATTACCTACATTCACGATTTCCATGACTCTTTATCGGGTGCGTTGGCATAATCCCAGACTTCGCTATAGCTTTGTGCCAAATGAACGTTCCCTTGCCAGTATTCTGTGCAAATTTTCCCCATAGACTGTTTAGACACAACTTTGCACTAAAGCGCTTGCCAGGATTCTTTGCAATTTGGGCACGATCAAGTTGTATACCTTCGTGGTCGCGGTAACGTTGAATATAGGCAGACTTTTCATCTTCGGTGTCAACTCCTCGGATACCCTGATGCCTCAACCTTATCCTTCAAAAATGCGTTTATATACGGTGTGAAAAGGTTGGGTAGCTTCTGAAACCTCCAAACCTCATGTATCTTCAGTATTCTATACCCATGGCGTACGGCTAGGGCCAGCTCAGGACTTGTATATACGCCTCTGATCTTACGCTGGTGGGGTATGGTTACAATTACCGTTATTCTCTTCCGCACACTTCACGCACAGGGGAAACATGAGCTTGTGGTCGATGACGACGGGTAAGATCGGCATCCATAATCGCGAGGGGGAGCACGTCTACGAAAGAGAGCCCAAAGTAGCGATCATTCAAATTTCTTGAAAATTCATTGATGGAGGGCAGGCTAGGTCCCACCATTTCTCAGGAGCCCACGGGGTACGGGTTGTTCTTCATCACGTATGGGTATAAAGAACAGAAGTCGTAGTAGTGAAGTTTCTCACCCTCCGTAGGTGGAAAGTATAGCTTGAAGGGATTTGTACGCCCACCGAACAAGCTATCACCGCATTTGAGAGGATCCAGTACCATTGAACGCTTGATCGTGTTTATTTCCTCACGGTACCTCGTCTGTCTCCATCCGTGCATCATATTCATGCTCCCACAAGACTTTGTGAGTGAACTGGGACCCTATAAGTTGATCGCGGGTGCGGGTCCATGCAAGACAGTCGGCAGGAGATCTACCGTGGATATCTCCGGCGATTCCGCACTCAGGACGGGGGCATCCATGCCACCAGCATCCGTTAAAGGAGTACAGTCTTCACACCAGTGACACGGTTTTCACTTAGTCCATCAACCCAAAAAACACGACCATTAATCTTAATGGGTACTTCACCCGTGTTGCGGGCGTGCTTTATGTATACACCTGTCTGTTGCTGTAGGTGTATGAGCCAGTAAATAGCCTTGTGCCGTAACTGCGGGGGTTGTTTCTGTGAATAATGGTTAAGGTGGCTTTAGGCATGAAGTTGTTCTTGAACACCGTAAAGCATAGTGACGCGATGGTGGTTGCGACTTGCAGCGGATCGCATTTGAAACGGCCTATGTACATCTTCTAAAGGCTGGAAACATACTCTAAGCACGCGTACATCATTCACGCAATAACGCTCACATTCATCAGCTATATTATAAGGATTACGTTCATTAAAACTGCTGTAGTATCGATCAAAGTCTTCACGTTCATCTGCACTCATACAACCATAGTTAAAATAATGTTTGGGTGGAGGTAGCCCCACGTAATTTAAAGTCTCGCTAGTGAGGAAAGTGTAAGGGAAGTAGCCTTTTGATACTTCAGCTGCTACCCCCATCACCTTGGGTAGCTTTGCTAATTTACAAGGCGTGAATAATAAAGTATCTTTAAATTGCACATTACCTCTTATTTGCATCTGTATAAGTTTGTTTCCTCTTTTCAAGGGATCACCTGTAAATATCTCAGAGGACTCGTGCTCGAGCAGCTCCTTATAAAGGAACTGTGTGTCAAATTTTGCCCCGTTATGGGCAAGAATATACACAGTCATTTTTTTGAACTTGTCGGCTAACTTGACAATATAGGACACAAATAGTTTCACAGGGCTATCGTGGACATTCGTTTTAAAAACGTTTGTCCGTTTACCACATTTGTGACACTCATCACACTCGATCTCCATACACTCGTCGCAGATAGTCTGGCTCACAAGTAAATGTGGAATTACCTCTTTGGTTTCGGCGTTCGTGTATGTTTCTATATCGTAGTATACAGTTATACAAGGGCTGTTTTAGGCTTTGCGTCTTTCATATAACATACATGCTTTACGCCATCCGCCTTATATTTCTCATGGCATGTAGAACAGTGAATTTCGTCACATTTATGCTCAAATTTCCCAATTACCATTCATGTGAAACATACCACATTCACAGATTCTCATTTTCCTGCACGTGCCAATTGATTTATGGAGCTCAAAACAGTTATTATTGAAAAATGTGCGTCTACACACATTACAATCCCTCTTCTCAGCTTCCACACGGCTTTCACATTTGGGCTTTTACACTGTTCACATACCATGTGGCAATCTTTACAATGTTTCACTATATCATCTGCAAACTCGAGACACCCCTTACACAAATCATGATGTCGCCCATATTTTCGACTTTTATCATAACTCGCGTAAAGGCACCTTATATTACGGATGGGGAGATACGTTGTACCTGACAGTCCTAAAATAAGTAGGGGTCTTGTACGATCTCTCACACTGCTTTTAAAAACATACACAGTCCTACGACGTTCATCCAGGCCAAATACAACTATACGACATTCATTTCCTGCTCTACCCTTCTCAGCTCTTCAGGACCCATATTACAGTCAAATTCAAGTTCACAGTCTACAGCTACAGCTAGTTTACGGGCACGCTCCACGATCGTAGGCAACCAAATTTTGTGGTCTGTGTATTTTGTACAGTAAACATACGGCTAAGACTACTGCTATAAAGCCGCAACCACGATCGACGTTTATATGCCTTCTAAAATAGCCTGAGAATTGAAGTTAAGAGTGTAGGTGTGGCACTATGACCCGCAACACGGAATACACGGTCAATATTTACCGTGAAGTTGTCCATATTGAATGCTATACTACTTTGGGCGGCTTGCTTTATACGGCTAATATATATTCTACATCTTCAGCAGCCAAACGTCTAAATGGCACTACCACCCAAAAATCATCTACATCGTTATCATCTGAGCCGAAACCGAAGGACACACTCGTCCTGACTGCACGCTCGTCGCGGTTCTGAAGGGCAAACTCTACAATGCGCTCTACAACGCGTCGTAGCCAGCGCTCAATTCCATTCCTATACAGGGATATAGGGTCAACCCTGACTCTATACCGATTTCTAGTCAAGGCTGGGGTCGGGGTTGCGGAGCGCGCCAACTCAAACGTTATATCATCCTCAACAGAACGAGTCACCGCTGAGGAGGATGGACGAGCGCCTATATTGGATGATGTGGTGTTGGCCGCGTAAGACGTTGAGGGCTGGGGGTCTATTATAAAAGGCTCTACAGAACGGGTGGGGACTGTGGAGGATGTACGAGGGGCTGAAGAAGCTGATATAGGGTTGGTAGGGTAAGTCGTTGAGGGCTGGGGTTGTACCGCGGATTGTCCAACAACCGGCGCGTATTTCGCGCGCTTTATACCTGACGTGGAGGACTCTTCAGCGTGTCGCGCTTTGAGCGTGCTAGTGCCGCCGTGAGGGTTCATCGGGGGCACTGTAGATGCACGGTCAATGGATTCCGTGATGTCGATGATGGGGGCTGTACATCGTCGTCATTCACGGTTCTGTGGAAGAAGAAAAAAATATAAGGAGCAGAACTCGTTATTTGTGATATTCTGTAAATGAGTCACTTAGGGGTGTGACGTGTTAGAAATGGATGCTGTAGAAAAATTCAGATTCACGAGCCCATCCACATGTATTATATCTGGACCTACAGGATGTGGTAAAACGGTGTTTATGCTTAAAATTATTAAAGAAAAGGGTGAAATGTTCTCAAAATTTGTGCATAAAGTTATATGGTGCTATTCGACATACCAATCAGTGTTCAACGAGTACCAAGATGATGATGTTTTGTTCCACAAGGGGGTCTATGACGTTAATTCACTAAAGGGAAATGAACATACAGTCATCGTAATTGATGACCTCATGTTGGAGATGGATAAAACGTTTGCCGAGACATTTACAGTATTCTCCCACCACCTTAACATAAGCGTGTTCTTCATCAATCAGAATCTATTTTTTAAAAATAGATACATGCGCGATGTGTCGTTAAATACGCAATATCTAGTCTTATTCGCTCAACGTAGAGATGTGTCACAAATTGGGTATTAGCCAGTCAAATGTTCCCGAGTCAGCGTAAGGAGTTTTTGGAGGTTTATAAAGAGGTCACAAAGCAACGTTATGGATATTTGCTTTGTGACCTTCACCCGCGAAACACGTTTAGGGTGCTTCTAAGAACGAATATATTTCCAAACGAGCCTGAAACCGTGTACATTCCAGAATGATGAATAGGCTAAAGAAATACCGTGAATTAATAAAAATCTATCAACGACTGCCTCGGTCGTTGCAGCAGATGCTTGTTAAAAATATCGACTCTGACTTTTTAAAATGCATCTGCGAAATCTGCCTCAATGTTATAAAATGTAATGTTCCAATGAAATCCTGTCAGAAGGCTCGCTTACGTCGTTACAAGAACATAATACACGCTCGCCCATAAAAGTCAGACTGTGGGTAAGAAAAAGCGTATTATTGTACAAAGAGGCGGTTCGTTCCTCCCCATCTTATTTTCAATTTTGGGGCCTTTACTGACTAGATTAATATAATGAAGAAGGTGGTTGTGATCCCGCACGAGGTGTATGCTTCATTACAAAGGACCCCAGACGCGGCTCTAGAACCCCGTAAAAGTAGGCTTAAAAGAATGGAGAGTGAGCTACTATCCCTATTAAACAGTGAAAACGCCTGATGAGAAAAGGGTTTTGTATCAAGAGGCTTTGCAGAAATTTCTTCATGAGTACGAAGATTATAAACATCCTACAGAGCTCACCGTGAGGCACAGCTCGAGTAGCGCTGAGCATAGTGACAGGGCCTGAGCAACCAAAGAGTAGCGGAACACAGCACATCGAACATGTGCTAAAAAACAGCCTCCCCATACATTGAGGAATAAAGGGTTAAGTCTTTATAATCTATTGAGTGAGGACCCCATCATACAGTGGGGCGACACAGGCGAGGTCATTCTTGATGGAACAAGGGTGCAAGGGTCCAATATCGTTGATATTGTTCATGATCTGGTAAGAAAGTGGGACAGGCCATCACCAACAGGATCGAGGCATATTAAGGCAAGACTACAGCAAATAAATGTCCCCAAAACATTGATAGGTAATCTGAATAGGTTAAAAGACTTGGACCATATATCGCACGTGTCACAACTGAGTACACCTTCACCCGCAACAGCTGCAGTGTCTCTGAAGAGAAGAAAGAAGAGCGTAGAAGGCCAACCTTATCCACGTGCCTCTAAAATACGCAAATGGCTAACTTATTAAGTAAGCACTATTATGACATTTCTAGCCCTTCATCCTATGTTGACATTAATAGACTGTACATAGGTACTTATCGTGAAAGGAAAAATGATGTTGAGAGATTTTTGCCTGCCCAGGATGCTTACACACTTCATAAACCGGTGAGAAAAAGGTTTAAAACAGCAAAGACAACAGCCGCTTCGATTGACTCTATTTGGCAGGCAGATTTAACAGACATGCAAAGATATTCGGTGTACAATGATGGTTACCGTTACAACCTATTCATAATAGATGTATTCTCTAAATACCTGTGGCTAGTTCCCCTGAAAAATAAATCGCCTGAAACCAAAACACTGATGTTCAAAGAAAACAGGATTCCGGGCTATTTTGTACGGATATGGGGAAAGAATTTATAGGGCGAGCTTTTCAGAACATGTTGTCAGAGTTTAATATCAGCTATTACCAGTGGTGGGCACCGTTAACCAAAAAGTTAACTTCGATAACGATAATCCGTTAACCCCAATTTTTAACTCCGATAACGATAATCCGATAATTTTACTACAAAGTTAACAGAAGTTAACGATAATCCGTTAAAGATAACTATTTCTTTACTAACATTTAAAAAAAATCAAGGAAAAAAGCTTTAAAACCCATAGAAAATGTTTATTTATGCAAAATCCAACAATATATAGGTATTTAACTGTATTTTTATCAAGTTTTGCAACTTTTTTGCTTAATAACTTTTTTTTTATTTTTAATAAATAATGTACTGATTACATGTTTTGAAACCCTTGTAACCACTAACCATTAACTAAATTTTAATTTACCAGAGAATTATTATGGCGGGAACTGAAAGGTAAAATTAAATTTTAGGCACATTTATTAAAGACTATGACACAATGTGCTGGTTGCCCTTCAGAAAGACCAAATTCTCAAAGTTAGGCCCAACTGCCAGTCTTGACCTCTTGGGCCTCAGGATGTCCTTGCCGAGAGAGAAGAGCCGTTCCACTGCGGCAGAGGACGGAATTGGCAGACTGAAGTTATGGCGGTTTGAATTCATTCGCGGAGCGGTGATCTTCCGTGAATGACTCCTCGCAGTTAACGTGTTAACGGACTTTAACTGACTAAATATCGAGTTATCGGAAGTTAACTGGTCCGATAACGATAAATGGAAATTAACTTCCGTTAATAGTCCGTTAAAAAAAGTTAACTTCGTTAATTAACTGTTATCGGATTAACGCTTTAGTGCCCAACACTGGCTATTACACTTCCAACTCTATACATAAAGCATCTTCAGCTGAAAGAGTTCAACGTACCATAAAGGAACGCATGCACCGTTATTTTACACATAAAAGCACGTTGAGATATATAAACGTTCTCGATTCACTGACTTCATCCTACAACCCTCACACCACCGCACGATCGGTACAACGCCTAACGATGTTTTAGAATGAGGCAAGCGTCCGAAAAGTGATGGAGTGCCACCGCCACCACCACAATCTGCGCGTTTCAAAATCAATGATTATGTAAGGCTGTCACGTTCGGCAAATAAATTCGCAAAGGGTTTTGAGCAAGGATGGACACGCGAGATTATTAAAGTTAGAGCTATGAGGCCTAAAGGCGAGATAATGATGTATTACGCTGAAGACTTGAATGGGGAAGAAATCTCGGGGGGGGGGGTTACCGCGTGGAACTTCAGAAAGTGGCATTTAATTTAGGAAAAAATGTTTAAAATTGAGAAAATTTTTGCAACGAAAGGTAAAGGAAAGAGAAAAATGTACCTGGTGAAGTGGCTAGGTTACCCAGAAAGCTTCAATACCTATATAAAAGCTGATGCAGTCATGAAGCTTAATTAGTATGAAACATGCCACCTAACCATTTCTACGTCACGCTCCCGTCCTCATCGTCCCTGTCTGTACACTAGGGCGGCTCCTTTTTACAGTTTTTTCGATATTTGATTGGGGGTAGTGCGGAAAAGTTGCGATTTGGAGAGAAAATAAAGTGTGTAAAATTTTTTTGATCTACGTCAATACCTTCCGGTGGCGGCGAGTCCTTAAAAATCGAAAAATAGGCCTAACGGGGCAGATTGGAAAATGGTTTTAAAGACTTACAAAATAAACAATAAAAATTTCAGCCCAATCTGTTAATAACTTCCGGTGGCGTCTTAGCCGTTAAAGTATCCAAAATATTGATTTAAAGCAAGTTTTAACAAGATGTTATACAAATGTTAATTCCGGTATATTTCTGTGCAAACAACCCTGAGAACACTATTATAGGCTTGAATAAATTAATAGCAGTCATTGAACAATGAACATTATATAAAAATTATATAAAATTATATACTATTTTTGTTTTTTTGGGCCTATTTTTCGATTTTTAAGGACTCGCCGCCACCGGAAGGTATTGACGTAGAACAAAAAAAATTTTACACACTTTATTTTCTCTCCAAATCGCAACTTTTCCGCACTACCCCCAATCAAATATCGAAAAAAGTGTAAAAACGAGCCGCCGTACTGTACACCCTAACAACACACTACCCAATTTTGTAACAGAACTCCATGGTCCCATTGAATTGGGCCGTGATTCGTATGAGGTAGGGATATGTGAAATTCAGCTGGATACGGTCTTTTTAAATATTGATTATAAAGATGCCGTTTTACGTTTCTTAGAAACTGTGATGAGTGTGAAAAAGCCGGGGTAACTCGGGATGAAACTATACGTATCGCTCGGACTAAGGTCGCACAGTTTTTTAGTACAACTGTGACACTAGGGCTGGGCCGCTATGTTTCGGTTCAGGATGTTGTGAGATACTTAAACATATGTTTAAAAAACTCACCCCTTACGAATGATTTAATAAACGAAATCGTAAACAGAGGAGGCACTGCACATACTCTAATGCTGAAATCAAAGGTTAACAGAAATCTTAAAGACTGAAGAGTGTTCAAAATTATAACCGAGGGGCGTTATCGAGCAGCCTTCCAAAGAGACACCTTTCACGAGGCACCGGATAACTTGTCCAACTTAGTGTATCAGCTGAAGATGGAGAAATTGGATATAAGCTCTCAGCCTCCAGACATGTGCTATATTTACAGCAATATAGCGGAACACCAGTTTGTTGGGAATACCCAGGCACGACTGCTGCGCGTAGCGCACATTCCCAACCATAGAGGAAGGAGCTTCAGTATTACATATGACATACCCCATTATGTGAATGTCGCTACTAACCTAATCCTAATAACTAATATCTTAATATATATAAGAACGTTTGAGGGTAAAAATTTCACATTCGGTGACGGGAGCTTAACAGTGAAGCTGCACTTTCGACACACTGAGTTATAATGTCCAGGAAACCTTTCACGATATACCGAGAGGTGAGATACCAGCGTGGTAGTGGACTTGGGTCAATTTTTTCATCCATACTGCTCACAGCTGTACCATTACTGAAGAGGGGGACCAGGTACCTTGGGAGGAAGGCGTTACAAACAGGTTTTAACCCGGCAGAGGAAATGCTCGCGGGAACTAAACCTAAAGAAGCTCTAAAAAAACATTTAAAACGTACGCGGGATGAAATCATCAAAGAGGCGAAGAGAAAAATCCGTGGCGGAGGAAAGAAGAGAATTGATAGGAAGAAGGGGTTCCAACACGTAGCGTAAAGAAGAAGAGAACTGTTAGGAAGAGGAAGGAGTCACGTGGTATTAAACTTAAAAGGGTGCCAAAAAAGATGTGTTCTAAGCGTATGAAACCTGTGACCGATCATTTTTTAACTGATATAAACTGAGGATGCTACTCTCACGATTCATACATTGACTGATACTCGTCGGGGGAGGTGGCACTGTTTCTAACTCATCATGGCACGTTTCATTCATCCTTGCAGTTCACAGTGCTGTAAATCGGAGCTATCCCTCTTTGAGATGCCTCCAACTCAAGTTTCTATTAAGCACAGTGACTTTATTACAATTAACCCTTTAAACACAATTAGTTCTCCCAGTGCACCTATAGAATTCGTGATACCCAGTTCAGGCCCTTACTTTCTTGATCCGGGCTGTATGGACATATATACTAAACTACGCATAGCTCATTCTGATGGAACTGACTGCGATGATAATTATGTTGCATATCCCGAAACAAACTTTCTGCACACCATATTCAGCCAGTGTGACGTATATTTAAATCAGACTAACATCTCAGCAGGCACGGGGTACTACCACCTACGAGCATATCTTGAAAATGTCCTCAACTTTTCAAAAGAAGCGAAGGATACCTTTTTATCCGCCGAGGGGTATTACCACACTAAAGACGAGGGTAGTATAAAGGATAAATTTAAAAATTCTAAAAAAAAGATATATGAATGTTTTGGACGCCTGAACACGGACTTTACATTCCAGGAGAAGTTGCTTATAAACGGGGTAGATATGAAATTGAAGCTTACCCGCACGAGCCCTGAGATCTGTATAAATCTGGGCGCTGACCAAGAAGAAGGTGCGAAACCTGTTGTGATCCACATCATGGAAGCATATTTGCGTATACGCCGAGTGAAACTAAGTTCCGCGAAACATATAGAAATTAAGAAAGAACTGGTACACACCACAGTGAAATACCCAATTAACAGGGTACAGATCAAACTGTACACGATTCCCACGGGATTGGCATCGAAACAGATAGAAAATATCGCTCTTGGAGTACTGCCTAAAAAGATTTTAATTGGAATGGAAGACCACGCTTCGACGAATGGGGATTATAAAAAGAGTGCCTTCAAGTTTGAAAATTTTGGGCTTAAAAATATTACTTTATATATCAATGGCGTCGCACTGGGTGGGACAATGAATATGGACTACTCGTCAGATGCTATGTTCCCGCTCTGCGCGAGAGCATACACAGTTTAGCTCATAACACAGGTGTGTGTGTGATGAACTTGGAATCGGCCTAAAACAGAAAGAATTTGTGGAACAGTTTAATATTTACTGATTTGACGTTACGCCTGACTTGACTGCCGGCGTAAGCACCCATTTAAACCCGCAGCAGACCGGTGCGATTTCATTGCGTTTGGATTTCGCCAAGCCTACAGACGTGCCTATTAGTGTACTAATGTATCTCGAGACGCAGGCCCTAATAGAAGTAGACAGATTTAGGAACATAAGCACAGATTTTTAAAATGGATGCAAATACACTCCAGAGAGCGATTAAAAGTGACTGTTTCGTGCGTTCCAAATTTATCGGAGTTTTTACAAAGAATGAAATAATGAAGCCGCCTAGCATGAGAAACTGGCACGGGGCAATCGTTAACACCGACATTGTGGGTGGCGAGGGAATTCACTGGTTTGCGATTTATTTTAAAACTAAGGAAAGAATGTATTAATTCGATTCACTCGGTTTCCCATCATGTCATGACTCGACAATTGTAAGTTTTATCGCGCAATTAGTATGCCTGAGATAATTTGGGCCCCATATCAACTTCAAAGCTTTTATACCGAAACATGTGGGTTATATTGTATCTTGTTTCTCATGCACATGTCGCACGGGAAGGGATTTATGAATTTTTTTAAATTATTCGATTTGTGTGACAGATATGAACGAAAAATATGTATGCAGACAGATAAAAAAAATTCCCACATGTTGGAACCCCCTGTAATTGTAAGCTCTATATTGTGTAAATCTGTAAATACATTTGTAATAATTAAGAATTGGGCGCTACCCCTTTTTGGACATGCTTAATAAATGAAAATATGTTACGTTTTGTTAATATCCTAAAACTACTTACATAATCTCTGCGGCGACGGCGCAATCGGTTAATCGGTTGTGGGCCAATATCACGACATCTGATTCGCAGCGTGGTGTGGGTACCACCTCATTTGCCACCCTTTCTCCAAAAGTGTTTATAATTTCCTCTCACTCCGTATCACTCCTGTAAAAATAAAGAGAAAATTATTTTTAAAAACGAATGCACTTCTTAAATGTTTAATATTTCTAAAAACCTAGTTGTACAAGAAACATAAACACACCATATATATTATATATATATATATATATATATATACATATATATATATATATATATGATGAATAAAACCACGAAGGAAAGGAAACACAAAATGGTGCTCAAGCGCTTTCGTCTAATGACATCCTCAGGAACACTGAAGTACATAAAAAGGTTAAGCCTATATATAGGTTACAGAAAGAAAAAAAAGAAAAAATAAATAACATACATACACACACACACACTATATATATATATATATACATACATATCTATATATACAAATACATACATACATACATATATATACAATAAACAGAGAAGTAAAAATAATAAAAAATTAAAAATTAAAACCTTAAAGGATTACCAGTGAGGCGTACAGATTTGTAAGGAAAAATATCGATTTTTAGCACAAGATCAAATGGATTATAAAAATACAAAATTATACTGGAACTCTGCCGGGTTTTAACACACTGCTGCCTATGGTCAGGTTTTGATATATATAAAAAAATAAAATGCAAATTAAAAGTTAATAAAGTAGAAGACAAGTTTACCAAAGATTTAATGTTTTACCCTTCTTATTTAAATCTGTTTTAAAGGAATTCAACATAACAGGATCGAGTTGAAAAAGACCTTTGCTTATGTTGAAGTTATTTGAAAGTTGGATAATGGCAGACTCAAGAATATTCCTATTAACAATGTTGCTTGAATGGAATAAAACTGAAGCATTATTCCAATCAATACAGTGGGCTAACTCTGACAAATGGACAAAAAGGGCACTGGACAACTGTCCTGTTCTAACGGAATATTGATACCCCCACTAAGAAGGCCATATTTTCATCAATGTTTCTCCGCGCCCTTAGGATCGCCAGTCCGGAATACATCGATGCCGAATTGGAAAAAATCAACGGTATTGGAAGTGATTTGTGTTATCCATCTGCGTTTATGGAATCTTGTCTCAACAAGGCAAAACGAACTTTCTATCGTGTCAATATTAACACTCGTACTTTGTCAAAAAATATTTTAGTACTTCCATTTTTCTCGGGCTTTTTAGGCATTGCTAATGTACTTAAACTTTTGGATATTAATGTAGTATTTTCATATAACAATATTGTGAAAAATATCATAGTAAAAAATAGCCCTACCAATAATTCAGGCATTATCTATAAAATTGGTTGTAAACAATGTGATTCCTTTTACATAGGTCAGACGGGAAAGGATTTGCACACACGTATAAAACAGCATCAATATTCCGTTAGAACAGGACAGTTGTCCAGTGCCCTTTTTGTCCATTTGTCAGAGTTAGCCCACTGTATTGATTGGAATAATGCTTCAGTTTTATTCCATTCAAGCAACATTGTTAATAGAAATATTCTTGAGTCTGCCATTATCCAACTTTCAAATAACTTCAACATAAGCAAAGGTCTTTTTCAACTCGATCCTGTTATGTTGAATTCCTTTAAAACAGATTTAAATAAGAAGGGTAAAACATTAAATCTTTGGTAAACTTGTCTTCTACTTTATTAACTTTTAATTTGCATTTTATTTTTTTATATATATCAAAACCTGACCATAGGCAGCAGTGTTAAAACCCGGACAGAGTTCCAGTATAAATTTGTATTTTTATAATCCATTTGATCTTGTGCTAAAAATCGATTAACTTTTAATTTGCATTTTATTTTTTTTTTTTTTTTTTTTTATATATATCGAAACCTGACCATAGGCAGCATTGTGTTAAAACCCGGCACAGTTCCAGTATAATTTTGTATTTTTATAATCCATTTGATCTTGTGCTAAAAATCGATATTTTTCCTTACAAATCTGTACGCCTCACTGGTAATCCTTTAAGGTTTTAATTTTTAATTTTTTATTATTTTTACTTCTCTGTTTATTGTATATATATGTATGTATGTATGTATTTGTATATATAGATATGTATGTATATATATATATATATATATGTGTGTGTGTGTGTATGTATGTTATTTATTTTTCTTTTTTTTCTTTCTGTAACCTATATATAGGCTTAACCTTTTTATGTACTTCAGTGTTCCTGAGGATGTCATTAGACGAAAGCGCTTGAGCACCATTTTGTGTTTCCTTTCCTTCGTGGTTTTATTCATCATAAATATTTTTCACGTGTTACCTTCGTGAAATAATTTTCATATATATATATATATATATATATCGGAAATAACGATGAAAGATGTAGAGAATAATTGAAAATGTATTGCAATTATTGGTTCTTTATAAGATAATTCCAATTGAAGCGATATATGTATATATATAGGTCGTGAATAAGGCCTAAACTAGTTTCAAAACGCGGTTGTAGTGGTACTTATAAGGCTAATTAATACTGAGTGATTTACAGGTTATATTATAAACGAGAAAAGAGCCGGTTAAATCAATGTGCCTAATTTTCGTTGCAGAAAAGTCTACTTACATTAAAAATACTATATGGGGTCACAACACTCACATTAACTCGTCTGCAAATTCGCGTTCGCTTGGCCGACTGTGATTCAATACTGTAACTTCTGCACCGCTGGGTGGACTGTTCGGCGAAGCAGTCGCTCTCCTTTCGTCGAAAGTGTTTATAACACGGTCTAACTCCGTGGCGGTCCTGTAATTAAAATAATTGTCATGAAATTGAGGCAATTAAAAGTGATGCCTACTGTATATATACAGGGGTCATGATTAAGCACGTTTTTCAAAACACTTTTATTGCAAATTGGTAAAATCCTACTGTATCATCGCATTATCGTAAAATAATCTTAAAACTCCAACATAAGCAGATATATATATATATATATATATATATATATATATATATATATATATACATTGCTACAAACGATGTTGCAAGATGTAGCAAGATGTTGCAATATATACAAATGGTGATATAATAACGACGGAGACAGCGGAGAGTTAAGCACAACGAGAATAATTTTCAGGAAATTCATAACAAAAGGAAAATTAGACTGGTAATTATAAACGGGAGGCATTACAAACTAGTTTTCAAACCAGATAATATGACGCCTCATCAGGGTTTACGAGCTATATATATATGTGTATATATATCAGAGAATGAAAATTTAATTTGAAAACGCGCTTATTTAATTTGCCTATAACTTAGCGTTCAAGCATCCACAAGAAAAGCAAAAACGTACTATATAATCTAAAAATACTTACATTACCTCCTCATCTATCATCTGACACTCGTCGCCCCGTCTCAATACCACGACATATGGGTCACGGGATGGATGGGGATGGCACCCCTCCTATTTCGTCAAAAGTTGCTGTAACACGCCCTAACTCGGAATCGCTCCTTCAAGTAAAATAAATGTCATGAAATTGGCTGCGGGTATCTCGTTTTCTGCCCTAACAACGGCGTTATTTAAACGGGGAAAAATAGTGTTACTGAATGCTAATAAATAAATCAGATTTGTTTGCGTTGAGAGACACTGTCTGCGGTTAGGTTAGGATAGTTTACGCACGGCTAGGTTAGGTTAGGCTAGGCCCGGTTAGGTTAGTTTACACCCGGTTAGGTTAGGTTAGGTTTGGCTAAGTTAGGCTAGGTTAGGTTACTTTACACCCGGTTAGGCTATGCTAGGATAGGTTGGGATAGGTTAGGTTAGGTTAGGTTAGGCTATGGTAGAGTATATGCTTCGCTACAGATATAACGATGAAGGAGGTAGAGAATAATTGAAAATATTTTGCAACCTTTTATAAGACTAGTTTCAGAGCGCATTTGTTATGGGAAAACGAGAAAAAACAAGTGCAATGGGCATAATTTTACTCTGCAGAAAATCACTGAACAAAGTTAGGTTTAAATTCTATAAAATTTAAAACTGCCGAGAAAAGCGCAAATAAAACATACCATATATATATATATATATATATATATATATATATATATATATATATATATATATATATATATATATGAATAGAGGCCGAACCTCTGGGCAGATAACAGTTAACTTCGCATTATTATGGTTTTTTTATAAATTAAAATAAAGCTAGGTTAGGTTAGGTTAGGCAAGGTTACGTAAGGCTAAGTTAGGCTAGGCTAGGTTAGTTTACACTCGGCTAGGCTAGGCTAGGCTTGGCTAAGTTAGGCTAGGTTAGGTTAGTTTACACCCGGTTAGGCTATGCTAGAATATGTTGGGATAGGTTCGTATAGGTTGGGTTAGGTTAGGTTAGGCTATGATAGAGTATATGCCTCGCTACAGATATAACGATGAAGGAGGTAGAGAATAATTGAAAAAAATTTGCAACCTTTTATAAGACTAGTTTCAGAGCGCATTTGTTATGGGAAAACGAGAAACAAACAAGTGCATCTTTAATTTGACGAGAAACACACACAATGAACACAGATTTAAGATTAAAAACTGACGAGAGATGATATATATATATATATATATATATATATAATATACATATATATATATATATATATATATATATATATATATACTGAATATATGGGACACAGACTTTAATTAAACATGATTTTTCAAAACACTTATTGTGACAATACAAAATACTTACATTTCAGCGGATTCTTGAATGAGGAGTTGATCCACTCTTTCGCAAATTTCCGTAACAAGCTGTGAAGGGAAAAGTTCGCTGCATTCTAACACACTGAAAAGGTACACTGCCGCATGACTGCCGTAATCTTCTTCAAAAAACAGATAGGGAGAGTTATAGAGATTCGCCATTGTTGCAGGATTCGATAGCTGGAGAAACTGACTCTAAGCGACGATGTGCCCCATTTATAAGGGGTACGCCCCCTGCCTACAAGCGGAGAACCTTGTTTCCTATTGGAGCACTGCTGGAATAGGGGCGTTGTTTAGGACTTGTAGCGGGCATTTTCGGCCAGCCGAGAGCGTGCATCCTTTTCAAAGACAATCATTGGTTGTCCCACGAAGGGTAGGGCGTGGTTTAGGCATATGCATATTCAAAAACGAGAACATTCAGGTATTCCTGGACGGTGATTGGAAGACCGTCATCAAATCTGTTTGGAGCATCAGACCCGTATGTTGGAAATACCGGTTCATTCACGTATTCCTGAATTTCGAAAAAAAAAATTTATTTAGGTTTGGTTGAGACACCTGCATATTTTGAGACACTGGGGCTTTGTCTGTCATTACTACAATCATATTCGGCGAAAGGTGGACCTGTGACCTTTTGCCGGGTAAAACAAAGCTTTGTCCGCATTTGCCGATATAAAACGTGCCTTTTCCCAGTTGGGAAAAGCTTTTCTACAGATGTTAACAATTAAACCGTGTGTATATATATATATATATATATATATATATATATATATGTGTGTGTGTGTGTGTTTGGGTAATGTCGAGATATACGGTTCTATTGTGCCACATCTCAGTTTATTTTCGGGGAGGAAATGTGTTTACAAGTTTCCAGAATTTTTTATTGTTCTCTGCCCTTCTGGTATAATTCATTTTGGAATATTTTTCTCTATTTTCTGTGTTGTATTGTGTGCGTGTCGCAACGCTATCAGCCATACGATTCATTTTTGGTTGAAGGTTCGTGATCTTCGACCTGAAAAGCCCCAAAACATCCCGCGTATTGTGTGATGGGGTAAATTGGTTTTAAAAATAGAATAAATACCAATTTATATTTTGTTGAGAACTCCTACATATATATATACTGAAAGCTTGTGCATAAAATGAAACCCTTTACCTGGAATATTCTTTTGTTAAGCAGATAGGGGTAGCTATTGTCATCAAGGACAGCGATAATTTAATCTGTAGATGTACCACAAATATAATATTAACTTCCTGCCCCTATACTGAACCGAAAGATACGTCATAAAACACGCCTTTACCTGTACATTTACAAACTTTATGAGAGGTTAAATGATGAGAAAATAAAGCAATAATTTTTCGTGTTAACGTTTATCTTCGTATTTTAGAAATTCGGTTATTGGCGTGAAACGAAAGAGGAGAGAAGATAAAGAAATAATGGATTTAAATAAGTTATAATAAAAGACAAAACACAACGATATGTTTTTTTAATATTCATTTAGCCGGATATATATATATATATATATATATATATATATATATATATATATATATAAAGCATAGTTAGCAAAAGTGCCAGAGTGCAGGGCTAAAACTTCCCTTTAAAATCAGATTGATGTAACGGCGTTTTATTGAATAATTTTTCGTGTCTTAAAATCAGATTGCTGTAATAGCGTTTTATTGATTCCTTGTACACAATAATATATTTTATTTGGTTGGGTAATTATATGGTTCATCCGGGTGGCACTGGCGCTTGGCTGATGTGCACAACCCAGCATCAGGGCTGATCTAGAGTGGGGTGCTTGCCCGGATCCTTTTAGCACACTGTGGCACTTGACTGGTGATGCTCTGAGACGATGGCATCCTGTGGCCCTGGCTGATAATGGCCTAAATGATGACGCCCTGAGGCAGTGGCTGACACTGACTGCCTAAGCCAACTGGCTGAATAGGGGCACTATAAGAGGCCGGGTGCTGGACGACGGATTCATTTGCGTCCGACAGCTGTCGGATGAGGATCTCCTCTTCCTCTCTTACTATCTCTTTCTGCTCCTTTGGGGGGTGAGGTAACCTCTTCCTCCCCAAAGAGGCTCCCTTAGGATAGGCATGCCCCTTTAGGGGGTTCAGCTTGGGGGAGAACTCCGCCTCCAAGTTGCATACCCCTTGCAATCCCATTTTGGGGTTGGCACTGCCCTTTGGGGGGATCAGCTTGGGAGATAACTCCAGGTTGCATACCCCTTGCAGTCCCATTTTTGGGCTGGCAACAAAGGGGGTGCTTTGGCATCAAAGGGGGCGGGGCTTACCAACAAAGTGGGTGGAGGTTGGTGCCAAATGGGGGTGGGGTGGCATCTTGCAACAAAGGGGGAGTGAGGGTGCTTTGCAACAAAGGGGGTGGGTGGCACTCTTGCAACATTGCGTAATTTACTTATACAAAATGATATCTATTGGACAAATAACTTTTAAACCAATCACTGATTGCTCCTCTAAAGCCGTAACAATATAATTTATTAAGTAGAATATTATGGTCTATTACATCAAACGCCTTACTCAAATCCATAAATATTGATATCATTATTTCTTTGTTCTCCTTAGCTATATTTACATTTTCCATAAGATTTAAAATAGCCATTTTCGTTGTTTTATTATTACGGAAGCCATATTGATTTTGAGATAATAAATTGTAGGATTGTAAATATTGCTGCATTCTACTTTCTACAATTTTTTCAAAAACTTTGCTGAACACGGATAATGAAAACACCGGCCTGTAATTTGTTGCTAGTGTAGGATCACCCCCTTTAAAAAGGGGTGTTATACAATCAGTTTTTAGCATTGATGGGAATATTCCTTTGGAAATACTTTGATTGATAATTTTAGCCAAAGTTACAGATATCTTATCTTTAACAAGTTTCAATATAGGTACAGGAATGATATGAATGTTATTTTTTGTATTTTTTAATTTACCAATAATATTCTGGACCTCAGTAGAGGTAGCAGGAACAAAAGAAAATGAATTTAGTGGGCTGGGTGGCATATATTCTAGAGGTGAGTGATCATTATTTATTAATTGTGCGCGAAGCTTATCCGCTATTGAAGTAAAGTGTGCATTTAAAGAGTCTGCAATAGCAGTATCATCAGTAATTTCTTTATTATCAACATTTAATTTCTCTATTAAATTTTGGAAGTTATTAATATCTATATACATTTCAACAATGTGATAATGTGTTAAGATTCTCAAAAATTACATAGTACTACCTCATGCAAGTCACTCATTGGGATTGCAACAGTTAACAGTATTGCATGAACACGTTGGTGTACATTTTAGAAAACTCTTAAAACACTTGCATCCTGCTGTTTTACGTTTGGTTTGGCATCCACACGACAGGAGTTCAAAACATATGACTGGCACGGACGGCAGCTTCTTCCATACAACTTTCAATCCTTCTTGTTTCTTCCAAACCACCAGTTTCTGCTGGGCTTCCGACCTCCATGATGGGTTTGTTGGCTTGGAGCCATATCTTTGCTTGATAATTTGCTCGAGGAATGTGTAACTTCAGGGCATCACTGGTCGGAGGCAGTCTCTGCAAGTCACGTTTGCCCTTTACAAACAGGTTGTGACGCATGATGTCCATTAGGGTGGATCGATTTTACATTTTCTTCGATTTCCATATTCTAATAGAGACAAAAACTTGCGCATGCATGAGAAAATAGCCTCTGCAAAATCGTAGCTTAATAGGTAATCATCTTCTGCCCCCGGCAGAGCGATGAAAATCATATTTTAGTAGTCAAAAACGTATTTTTCTTATAATTTTTAAAATATTTCAATATGCATCAAAATTATTCCTAATAACTATAAAGTCGATGAAAAAGACCTCATATGATAGTTTTTCCAAGCGCGTTGTCCTACGTTAATATCTTTTGCCCCCAGCAACAACGTCAAATGTTGAAAAAATAGGTAATTTATATACATATTTTCAGATCGGCTCTTTGTCTTAAATAATGCATTTATATATTTCCCATAGCATTTATATCGTTGCTTAGGCATGAAATAACACACACGCAAAATTTTATGACTCTACGCTAGGGTTTAAAGGTCATCTCTGGTGAGTGCTGCCAGCAGGTAAGATCCAGGTAAGATGGCGCATTCCAGGTGGCTGACAACAGCAAATAGATTTCTGCGCCTCTATGTTTCAACTAGTGAACCCTCCAGCACCTTCAACGAAATTGTGCGATTCATTATGACAGTTTACGCACTAATTTGGTTTAAGATAAAGAAAAACTCCAGTTTCACTGAGGGCGCAAAACATTTTTTCGAAATGATGCGTCTCTCTCAGACCATGCCTCAAAGATCTAAGACAATCGCCAACAAAGTCCTCCGTAGAAATTCTTTCTTTGCTCACCCAGAAAATATTTTGATCTCCATGCTACATGCCGATGAGCAACACATAAGAGAATTGGGATGGAGAAGAATATTAAAAGCACGATCAAAACAATCACCAGCGGGGGAAATTCGAGCCTTCGCCATGCCTGAGCTGTTCTACGATAGTCAAAACTATTACGAAATGATCAACTGCCAAACGTCTGAGGTGACCGAACCCCCCGTTACAAAAACAATACCTGATACCCGAATAAAAGAGTTTGTTGAGACGGGAGACCAGCCTGATGGACTGATCCCACTATTCCCTTGTCATACTCAAGCGGTCGAGAGACTCATCAAATTAGTAACTGAAGCCTCTGCCAGTGTAAGTGGAATAGAAGAGAGGGACGGATTCATCCGCTCCCGTCTTCACTCCCGAACAAAAATTCCACGATTTGATTCTAAGAAAGATTACCGTATGTAAATCGACATGCAGCCAAAGGAAGGGTGGTTGGGGCTGGATAGGGTGGAACTCGACGTACAGCCACCTCCTCGTGGTGAGTTCTGG
Source organism: Bathynomus jamesi (assembly GCA_023014485.1). Taxonomy (NCBI): domain Eukaryota; kingdom Metazoa; phylum Arthropoda; class Malacostraca; order Isopoda; family Cirolanidae; genus Bathynomus; species Bathynomus jamesi. The sequence goes on from JAJOZX010000298.1 coordinate 467,411, forward strand.
GTTGCTAATTTTATAAAATTAGCAAGCGAGGAGCTGTACTTAGTACTTATCGTACTTATAACATCGCATTAACGTAACTATAATCCACATTTAGACTTTTCTCGGGGACAGAAGATATTACTCTAGAGTCATAAAATTTTGCGTGTATGTTATTTCATGCCTAAGCAACGATATAAATGCTATGGGAAATATATAAATGCATTATTTAAGACAAAGAGCCGATCTGAAAATATGTATATAAATTACCTATTTTTTCAACATTTGACGTTGTTGCCGGGGGCAAAAGATATTAACGTAGGACAACGCGCTTGGAAAAACGATCATATGAGGTCTTTTTCATCGACTTTATAGTTATTAGGAATAATTTTGATGCATATTGAAATATTTTAAAAATTATAAGAAAAATACGTTTTTGACTACTAAAATATGATTTTCATCGCTCTGCCGGGGGCAGAAGATGATTACCTATTAAGCTAAGATTTTGCAGAGGCTATTTTCTCATGCATGCGCAAGTTTTTGTCTCTATTAGAATATGGAAATCGAAAAAAATGTAAAATCGATCCACCCTAATGTCCATATTTGTTGGTGAAACACTTTCAAACAGTCTACAAATAAACTCCGTAACTTTATATGCTCCATCCCTCCCCACTGTTTCAACCAGCTTTGGATACTTTAGGAATACCTTCCATGCCGACTTCTGCCATACCCGACGAGTAAAGAGGTTGTGTACTAGCCTTTTAAAGCATGTAATCCCAGGGTATTGTTGATGACATTACTTTCTGTTAATTTCATGGACAGGATAACATTTCCTGTTTGTCTGTGCACCTTCACACACCCAAACTTGTACTAGCATGTTTGCCAGGAAGTGGATCATCAGAAGCAGGACATCTGTGTCCATGCAGTTCACTAACACTTTTTGTATCCACAATTAACACATTCAAGGGAGTGCAGTACTATACGTGTGTCCGCCTCCTCGTGATTCCTTCCCAATTCTGGTATATCTTGTCTAACTGTGGATTTTGTGACCTGTTTATCAGCAAATCCTTCACCAACCACAAGCTCATACCCATCAGCGATTCGGCCTGTTTGCTCAATCATAAAGTCACTAAGGTATTCAGCAATGCCTGCCTTATTCTTATCAAGAACGATGAACGTGAACTGGCTCCAATTTTGGGGCAGAGGCACATTACCACTGTCAGTCATTTTGCGAATTGGTTTTCGTTTTGTCGCTCTCTTCTTGCACCTTGTTAATGCTTTTATGGAATCTTTCTGGTACCGATGAAACACCACATCCACCCATTAACAAATTCTTCCACAAGTTTCTTTCCACCCATTAACAAATTCTTCCACACGTTTCTTTCCACGTTGCTCTGCAGATAGCAGATCCGTTGTGATTTCTGCTGTTGCCACATCTCTAGTGGCCAGAGAGATGAGAAGTGGAGCATCTACAGTATATCTGATGACTCTGCACTTTGTTAATGCATCTATATCTGATGACTGTGCACCTTGTTAATGCTTTTATGGAATCTTTCTGGTACCGATCAAACACCACATCCACACTTTTAACTCCTGCCTGGTGGAACTTTGAGACCACTGACTTGAAAAATACTTCAGCGTATTCACTAAATGTGGAACATTCATCTGGTTTTCCTAATGCCTGAACTAAGGTATGCCCATCAATTATGACAGGCTTCCACCTTGGGTGTCATGTTTAGGCAATTGAGATGTAGTCTCAATATCGAGTTCCTTTGTGAGAAGTGAAGTGATTTCAGATTTAGCAGTCAAATTCATTTCTTCATTGGTTTTAGCCAATGATAATGGCAAAGGTGACAATTCATGTTTAAGAGTGTTCTCCATATTCACTTTACGACCCGCCTGAGATGCAACAAACAACCTCTGCGAAGTTGTCTGTCTGTCTTGATGGTCTTATTGCTTGCACTACCTTTTCTTACGACAGTTGCTTTGTACAGAGTTCCAAAGGTTTTTGAAGTCTGTCTCTTTAGTGCACTGTAGAATGGCACTGATTTGGAAACAAGTCACCCATTAACAAATTCTTCCGCAAGTTTCTTTCCACGTTGCTCTGCAGATAGCAGATCCGTTGTGATTTCTGCTGTTGCCACATCTCTAGTGGCGAGAGAGATGAGAAGTGGAGTATCTACTGTATATCTGATGACTCTGCAGGACACACATCATCTTCCTCAGACACATTTCCACGTGATGAGTCAGCACTAGTTGATTCGCCAGATATTTGGGAACGGAGCATATTGAATCTGGTAAACTGGGTGACAAGCTTCTCGACAGCATCCTCATCAACGCGTCTTCTGGATGGGAGAGCATCTTTACGGGTAGATATAGCAGCTTCTTCTTCATCCTTTAGTCCATAAAGGACTTTCGTATCATGCGAAATATGTGACCGTTCTGACCAGGTAGCACAGAACTTGTCTCTGGCCTGATCATTCCTGGTGATTCCAATAATACCATTAGAGATTTTACACATCCTATTCATCCACTGCGTTGCCTGGTCAAGTGGAACTTGGTTGAACTTGTGGTTGGTTCTCTTAACAACAACATTTCCACCAAGAAACTCTATGAACTTCAGGGGCATGCTTTTCAGTCCCTTCATGTCTGCTAGATGTGCTGGTCTCCATCTAGCATAATTGCTGTGGTCATACACAGCAAACTAGGGTAGCATGGCTCCAAATGTTTCTAGATGAAGAATCCAATTACCTTCCTTCTTGGCACGAATGAAACCCATTAGGATTTCTACCATGTTCATATATTTTGTCCAGTACACAAAATTTGGATATGAGGAGTATTCTTGATTGAACTGTTTCATTTTCTATGTGATACTTGTTTCCTGGAGTATTTCACATAGATCATCAGTAAGTTGTGGAATATCTTTCACTGGTGATTGACTGCCAAGCCATTCCTTGAATTTATTTCTTTATTCTGAACACTGCCTCATAAGTCAGACAATCCCTGCACACAGCTCTGTAGTAAGCTTTACCTTCAAGCATAGACTATGTCGACTTCTCTGGATATAAATCAGCCTCCACCCTGACATCATCTAGGCCGGCATTCTCAAAGTGTTGGCCTATTATCTTGAGAAAGTTGAAGAGGATATGCAAATCATCCATCAGTAAGACGATGTTCCTATATTTATCTTAATTTCTCCATGTCAGCTCCTTTGCTTTGCTGTACAGTGCAGTGGTTCCCAACCTTTTCACCACAAAGGACCCCTTTTATTTTTATTTTTTTCCCACGGACCCCATGTTTTTGAAAGATTCCGTCTACCAAACAAACTGTTTTTATTAACTAGTAATTAACTCGTTTTCTCATTTTTCACTATCAAATATAGGACATATAAGTGGGTATGCAATTAAAATATAGCGTATTAAAAAAGTATTAATAATTCCAGCCAAGAGCAAGGAAACTTGAAATTTTAGCCTGAGCGCCCTTATCGTGGGTAAATGTACGATTTCCATTGGAACCTCTCGAAATATTGAAAGCTCACGGACCCCCAGTACTACCTTCGCGGACCCCCAGGGGTCCGGGGACCCCAGGTTGGGAACCACTGGTATAGTGGTTGGTCCATTGCAATAATGGTGTAATTCTGGCCAAGGTGAGTGGTGATCTCTATGAATCTGTTTATTACAGTAGTCACAGTGTCAGCATCGTCAGCAGGTGCTTGTAAAATAGGCATCATAAAATAGGCATCATTCATCATTACTGAATTATCAGTACTGATGGCTTCATTGAAAACTGACCATGAAGGAACCATTTGTTCATATTTGTTATGCAGACGACTCAAGACCCAAGCTTTATTCTTGAGATTTGCTTTTCCTCTTTTTTCGCCACTCAAACCAAGTGTTCACTTTCTATTGTTCATCATCAATAAACGACTGAGGTCGTGTTCTTGTTGCGGCTGCTTCATGAAGACGGTGAAGGTTTTTCAGAATGTCTTGCTTTAATGACTTCCTTCGATCAATGTGTACATCACTATCTTCTCTCCTTGGAGGAGGATCACGTTGCCATAGCATCATTTGTGTGCAATGAAAGGTTTTCCCCATCAATCGTGTCCTCAAAAACATCAGTATTGTTACATGAAGCCAGAATCAGGCGATCAGATGTGTAAGGAACAATGCCATCAGGAATATAGACGCCTTTCTCTTGAAACTTCTCAAGAATACCAGTGTCAATAGTTGTATCAATTCTGCGCACAGTATCCATGCCAATTGAATGTCCAGCAGAATGAAGGAAGTTTACAAAATATTCTGCTCTTGTTGCCTGGTGAAGAGTGAGGCCAATACCCACATGTTTTGGAGTCAACTTCCTGTTTCTTGGTACTACATACAACACATGTTGTGCGATACTGCAAACCCTCCACATTTATTATATTGCATTACAGCAAGAAGTAGTTCAAAGAAATGAAAAAACATCCTTTGGAAGAAATTCACAAAATGTCAGCGAACTCTCTCGAATAATAACAACAGACAAAGCCACACTTCCTCAATGTTTAAAGAGCTAAATATTTTAAAACTAAATGAAATATACAGATTCAGTATTGCTGTCAACATGTTCAAATTATCAATAAAAATCAACATCACCCATTCAACCATTCCAAGGGCAATCTCCTCCCCCTCATCAAATACACCATCGTTATAACACCAGACTCCCCAGGATTTTATACGCAAAGCAAACTATAAAATGTAAACGGCAGGAAATTCATTCTCTTTCAAAGGATTAGATGTATAGAATGGAATTCCCATACATATCAGGCAGACTTCGTCACTAAATGTATTTCGCAAATCGCAGTTCACTACTGCCATTGTTACCATAGTAATTAAGTTCCTATTTTATAATTGACTATCTAAAATATCTACAGATCTACAGAAGCTAAGGCTAACAAAGACCCTAAGATCCACTCTAAGGTTAGCCCGAGAGAAAGAAGAGAGTAGGGGTTAAAAGAAGAGAATAAGGAGTTAAAAGAAGAGAATAAGGGGTTAAGTAAGTAGCAAAACCTATCATTCGTGGGTTAACATTCATTCAGAAAAAGAGAGAGAAAGACTCACCATCATCACTCGCCGGCCACTGCCGACAAGTCGGAAAAATAGTCGAAGAGAATAGGAAAGGGGTGAAAGATGAAAAGAAGTAAAATAAGAACGCTTACAAACCATGCAAACACAGTCTTACCTCAAAGAAACACTGTCATACTATGCAAACGACAGACATGCAAATAAAGAGGGGAAGAGAAAAGAAAAAAAAGTATAAAGAGTGGAACAAAAAATGGGTTAGTTTACGCTACGAGCTACATCTAAGTTCGTGTTGGTCTAATTTTTTTTTAATAATATATATTTAACACTGGCATATCACACGCTGGCATGTCACAAGCTTGCATCAATCGTGAACAGAATCAAACCTCGACTATCACCCGCAGAGCTCCTGATGCTAATTGTTTTATCATTTTAAACGACGTTAATATTTTTAAAATGCCTATCTAAACGGTTTTTAAACATATTAATGCTGGTAGAGTTCACGACTGACGCGGGAAGATTATTCCATTTATCAATTACTTTAAACGTAAGAACGTTTTCAGCGATGTTAGTAATGAAACGCCGACCACGTAATTTAAATCCGTTATTACAAGTATTCTATTATTGAAAATGAACAATTTGTCAAAATTTGCGTTATCGGGTTTATTGACGATTTTGAAAACTTCAATAAGCTCCCCGACTAAATCTAGTCTCGAGTGAATGCAAGTCTAACTCTTTAATCCTATCTTCGTAAGACTTGTTGCGTAGTGACAGAATTAGTTTTGTAGCGCGTCGCTGAACCCTTTAACCTATCAATATTCTCACGCAAATACGGACACCAAAATTGAACGGCATATTCTAAGTGAGGCCTGAAAAGGGACTTGTAAAGGGGTAATATAATATTCTTCGATTTAAATTCGAAATTACGCGCTATGAAGCCTAACATCCTATTAGCTTTTGCGCAAGACTCCAGGTACTGGTTCCTAACTTTTAAATCCTTAGATACGCGTACGCCTAATTCTACTTCCTCGTCAACGCTCGCTAACTGTCTATTGTCCATCGTGCAAGTGTAATTATTGTTACGAGAACCTATATGCAAAACTTTACATTTGACTACGTTAAACTGCATTTGCCACTAATCCGTCCACTCCATAATCCTACTTACATCGTCTTGGAACCGATTTCTATCGTCCACGTTAAGAACGTTACCGCCGATTTTAGTATCGTCCGCGAATTTTGACACGTTACTGGTCAAGCCTACATCAATGTAGATTACGAATAGCAATGGACCGAACACTGAACCCTGAAGGACACCGCTACCTACATCCAACCACCTCGATTCCCTACCACTAACAATGACCCTCCGTTTCCTGGCACGAAGCTATTCCTCTAAACAGTTAGCTAGCTACCTGACCGCGTATTCCGTGCGCTTTAACCTTCGCAATTAATCTTCTATGCGGAACTGTATCGAACGCTTTTTTAAAGTCTATATAAGTAACGTCAGCCGCTCTATGCCTATCGTATTCGCCCACTATTTCGTTATAAAACTCTAACAAATTAGTTAAACAAGATTTATGGCGTCGAAACCCATGCTGACTACTGTTAATCAAATCGCGACTTTCGAAGTGATCGACGATACGATCCTTAACTACGGATTCCAAAAGTTTATTGTGATTTTTCTGTCGTTTCTTGATGATTTCGGGGCGCTGATTCCAAAAATGATATTGGTTTTGCTCTGTCTTCAACCGTTTCAAAAATATAGGTTATCACACTTTTCATATGGCAAAGTATATAAAGAAGGCTAACATAAATATTTTCTGAAAATAAAAACACTATTGGAAATTAATGTTTATTGAGCCAAAAATTATTTGACAAACCCAAAATGGTGCAAAGGATATAATATATATCATGAGAAGAACCGATAATGAATGACAAGCCTCGTTATGCAGTGTGCGTTCCTTAAAAATGCACTGAAGAACGAGACTTCCACGTATGAACATTCTTATCCTTTCTGATCAGCGACCATACGTAGTCTCCCATCATGGAAGCATCCCAATGGTCCTGGTACCTTTTCTCCATCGTTTGAATATCTTGATGGAATCTTTCGCCATGTTCTTCACTCACATCGCCCAGGTTATCACGAATAAAGTCTAGATGTGAATGCAGATAGTGTAATTTTAAAGACATACGGCACCCCATTTTGCCATAGCACTTAATCAAGTTTGACACTAACTCCTTATAGTTTGGTGCTTTATGGTTGCTAAAAACCCACGAACCACATCACGGAAAGCACACCAAGCCTCTTTTTCGAACGGAGTCATCTTGGCTTCAAGGTTCTTTGAATTCAACAGCGCCTTGACTTGTGGTCCTACAAAGATGCCAGCCTTGACTTTGGCCTCAGCGAGTTTAGGGAACATGACCCGAATCTGTTGGAAAACTTCCCCTCCAAAATCTAACGCAGTTACAAACTGTTTAATTAGACCCAACTTAATATGGAGAGGTGGTAGCAGAACTATGTCAGGCTTCACAAGAAATTCCCTGAGTACATTGTACTTTCCTGGTTGCAGTCCTTCACGTGGAGGCCACTGAACTGTTTTATAGTGCTCAGTTGAAGCCCTGCTATCCCACAGGCAAAGAAAACATGAATATTTAGTAAACTCTCCTTGTAAACCTAACAGGAAACCAATCATTTTGAAATCACCACACACGTCCCAGTTATATTGTTCATACCTGATTTGAGTGAGCAGTTTTTTGACATTTTCATAGTCCTCTTTCATTTGAACAGAATGTGCAACTGGTATAGATGGATATTTGTTCCCATTGTGGGGTAGAACATCTTTTAAACTCCGAGTTGAACTGTCAATAAACAGGCGCCACTCTGAGGGTATATGTGTTAACCCAATAGCTGTGAATAGACCATTAACCTCGCTACAATAACAGAGAGAGCCATTGACATCGTAGAACCTTGCAAACTCTTCATGCCGCTTTCGGTATACAGTGCTCTTGCAGTCTTCTCCAAGCAAATTCCACTCTTTGAGTCTGGAGGTCAGAAGCTCAGACCCTGATTTCGTCAGACCCAAATCTCTAATTAAGTCGTCCAATTCCCTCTGATTTGGAAAGTGAGGGTTTGTACTGAAAGTTACTGTATATTCTTCATCATGACTGTCCACCACTAGCTCTTTGGTTCTCTCCATATTCTGGGTACCGCAAAGGGCATTGCCTTGCGTACTCCCCGCAGCCACCCTTCAAGTGTGGAGCGGCAGCTTCCACAGATCACATGGGGTGCCCAGGGCTTATCTTGGTCACTCATAGGCATACTAAAATAGAGCCGATACGCGATCCAGAACTTGGTGCCTTTCACAATCTTGTGCGATACTTGCTTGGGGCCTATGTAATACCCACAAACGTAGCAGAATATATCCGGCGAGTGTTTACAAGCTCTAGTTGCCATTCTCTTTACCAAACTGTACTACATTAATCATAACCTGCAGATATAGAGAGAAAAGTTATTAAATCTGCAACAGATTACAGATTCCAGAAAAAAGATGTATTCACAACACTAAAATAATGTTCGCAATAAAGAAGGATCGATAACACTCAAATCGTATGCACAGAGAAGCACAGAAACACAGTACCTCAGTGCTGGTAACCATCAGACAAACAACCTGCTTTCTTTGTGTGCTTACACTTACTGACTTTTCAGACTCTGCGCTCTTCTTTATATAACACAGTGGAAGTTTCGGGCAATTTCTAGAGCAAGTAACTGTCAACTAACATCCGGATTGTTTTCAACAATTCCTGATTATTCTGATATTGCGGCGCCCATAATAACATTATACTGGTAAAACACGAAAAATAGATTATCTCTGAAACAATTGATGATAAACACAAACCAAGGCCAGATTTGGACTCAGCGCCCACAAATGCATATAAAAACATAAAAAATTCTATATAAACAGAATCAGTGTTACACAGTGTAATCTTCTAGGTGGCACTTTATCAAACGCATTTTGAAAATGAAACTATCATATACACGTAATATCATTCGTCAGCCAGACTTTCTACTGAACGGAAGCATTTCCTGAGCGCTCTGATATTGCATCCACTTTTGCATATTGCTGAGAATTTTAATTTTGGACGGTTTTGAATTTTATATACTTGCGTTTATATTCACGTTGTCATAGTTAAGTAATTGAATATTAGTGGTTTTTAGCGATTTAGAAGTTTTCATAGCATGCCGGCTTAATTTAATTTACAATTGTGACGGTTTAAACTAATTTTTAAATGCGCGATGCCGTCGCAGAAAGCGTCGTTTGTTAGGTGTAGGGTAAACCGGTGGTATTTGGAATTTAAGGATTATAACGGCGGTCCTATGGCGATTACCGAGAGATCAGTGTGTTTCTTTTGCGAGTTAATGGAAGAATTAGTTGACATAAAACGAAGTGTACGTGAGGTGACCGAAAGACTTGCAACGCTTGATGAGGGCAGGAGTAGGGCTACGGTTGACGGAAGCCGAACCAATACTAACGTTGAAGACGTTAGTAATTTGAAGGGTGAGGTGCGTAACCTAGTTTCTAGTTTAGGTAGCTCTATCCACGCTAGGTATCCACGATACCTATCCACGATAGGTAGCTCTATCCAAGCTAGGATAGAGTTGAGGAAGGGGTTAAGGTTAGTCCGAGAGTAGTAGATGGGGAGGGATTTAGAGAAGTTAAGGGTGGAGCTAGGCCGCGTACGTTAGGTGATAGGAATCCCCCCCCCTATCGAGGTTTCGAACCCTTTCGCCCATTTGGAAAGGGACGTGAATGAGGGGGAAACTATTTTAATTGGGGACTCTTTAGTGCGCCACATGGACAACGAGTTCGTTGAACGGCATACAACCAAGAGGAGGAGGGTCTGTCTCCCAGGGGCCAGGGTTGACAGAGTTGGAGACAAAGTGGATAGGATTGACGTTGCCTCCCGTCACTCGATGTTGGTGACAATGGTAGGAGGCAACGACTCGTATAGGCCCTGATACAAGAGTGCCTGACCTTTTGGAGAGATGTAGGGGGTTAATTAGGTCCCTGAAGGCGAGGTCAGATAGGTCTTTAGTTCTAGGTATTACCCCTAGGCACGGGTTGGGTCTTAGGATTACGTCAAAACAATGTTTTTGAATAATAAATTATAAGAGATTTGTGCTGAGGAAAATGTACCCTTCGTAAAGCTGTGGTCCGAATTCAGTGATCCTAGCCTTTTTATAAAAGATGGGGTGCATTTTAATGAAATAGGTAATGCTAGGCTAGGTAGGTTAATAGACGAAAACGTGCGAAAGCTGTATAGGTCGAAGCCTTCTTTAAACGTTGTGGGTCCGGGGAACGCGGGCCCGACGTGAAAAATAGTTCAAAACGCTGGCCCGTGGTAAAAAATAACTTAAACGTCTTTTATTGGAAAGCGCGTAGTATTAGAAATAAATTAAATGAATTTAAGGCGATAATTTATTCCGGCAACTACGATATAGTTGCTATCACTGAAACTTGGTTAAATACCGTGACTCGGTACTTGTTGGGGGAACTTGATATACCGGGTTTTAAACTCTTTACTAATGATAGGTTACATAGGTTTGGTGGCGGCGTTTTGCTCTACATTCGTAATTCCCTTAGGGCAATCGAGGTTAAGTTAGATTTTCCGGCAGCAATTAATGCGATATGTGTTGAAGTTAGGGCGCGTAGTATTAGTTTTAATTTTGTTGTTGTTTATAGACCTCCCGTTCAACCCCTCGATACAGATACTAGATTTTACTCACTTCTTGGTAACTTTATTGACAATCGGAATAGTATAATTGTCGGAGACTTTAACTGCCCTAATGTTAATTATGAGACTTTTACTGGTAATGAGGAGGGTTTGAGATTGATCGAGTTTATGGAATATAACTTTTTATGACAGATGGTTACCGAACCAACGCGCGGTGACAATATTTTAGATTTGGTGATGACGAACGACGAGAATATAGTCGAAGGTTTAGAAGTAGGCGAGAGTTTAGGATGTAGTGATCATCAAATTCTTAGGTTTAAGTTATTAATAGAAAACACTAAGGATAGTAACGTAATAGAAGTCCCTGATTTTTGTAGGGCTAATTTTGATAGTTTTGCGGATAGGATGAGAGTAGTGGACTGGGATAACTTATTTATGGGTAATGACACAAATTTGCATTGGGTGCAGTTTAAAGAAAGTTTTAGGAATATTGAAAGAGAGTTTATTCCTCGTAGGCCCAAGCGCGCTAGAAATCGTTGTAGACCGAACTGGTGGACTAGGGAAATAGGCGAGTTCATAAACGAGCGTAATAGAGCGTATAGACTTAATAAGCGCAATGGCACGGCAGCTAACTTTAATAGATATATCGAGCTTAGACGTCAGGTTAAAAGATCAGTTAGGAATGCCAAGCGTAATTTAGAGATACTTATAGCTGCGGATAGTAAACATAATCCAAAAAAGTTTTTTTGAATACGTTAATAATCGTAGGCCGATAAAAGATAACATAGGCCCTGTAGTGGATGTTAATGGCGCTTTGGCTTCTGACGCTCAGGCGATGGCGGGTACTTTCAATAACTTTTTTGCGACAGTTTTTACCGTAGAAGACGTAATGTCCCCGACGTGGACGATATCGTTCCATTTAATAGCGAGACTATTTTGGATGAAATAACTGTTTACGAGGCTGAGATTGCGCATTATATCGATAGGCTAAAAGTTCGCAAGACTTGAGGCCCTGACGCTTTTTATCCCAGACATTTGAAAGATTTGAAAGACGTTATTGTAGGCCCCTTAACGAAGATTTTTAATCAGTCACTTGAAACGGGGATTATTCCTGAAGACTTCAAATTAGCTACCGTCACGCCTATTTTTAAAAAAGGCGACCGCACAGTAGCTAGCAATTATAAGCCCATTAGCTTAACGTCAATTGTCGGTAAACTTTTGGAATCCGTAGTTAGGGATCGTATCATCGATCACTTAGAAAGTAGAGATTTGATTAATAGTAGTCAGCATGGGTTTCGACGCCATAGGTCTTGTTTAACTAATTTGTTAGAATTTTATAACGAAATAGTGCGCGAATACGATAGGCATAGAGCGGCTGACGTTATTTATTTAGATCTTAAAAAGGCGTTCGATACAGTTCCGCATTAGGGTGGCCCACTTTTCAATTTTTTTTTTAAAGTATAGGTTATCGTAGGTTTTCCCATTATTTGGTACTATACTAGCACATTGGTACCATTTTTACAAAAATTGATCAATATTTAGGGGTCTCGCATCGACCTTGAATTTACGAGTTTTTTTTTTTAAATGCGTACTTTTTAACTTTTTACTGAATCAGGATAAATCATTAAGTAGGGATGTTTCCTGAATCCTCTTGATGAGAGAAGTCGTTTAGTGTGCCTTCCAATGTCATACGACTAACGGTTTAAAAGTTGTGCCTGTATACAGGTAATACCAATGTGCTAGTATAGTGCCAAATAATGGGAAAAACCACGATCACCTATATACTTTTCAAAAAATCAGCAAATAGCAGACAAATAAGGAAGAAAGAAACAATAACTTAAACAATCACTTTTGCATTGTATTGACCACTATCACACGTCACTGGCTGCAACGTTGTCCCTCTGTGCTATGTCATCGTGGCGAGTGATGACTTCTTGAAGTCGCCGAGCTCTTTCCGGTTCTTTTCCACCACTTGCAGAAGATCCTGCAGCTGTGCCTCGTCCTTTGTGACCGTGTTCGCATAGTCTTGTATCAGTTGGACTCCTCTTTCAGTGACGTCATTGGTGACCTGGAGATTAGAGATCACATCCTTCAGACGACAAAAGTCCTCGTTCTCGTCCCACTTACCAGTTGGCAGGGTGAGCCACGAAGACCCACACATCTTCAGACCTGCAAATAAGAACCAGGAGGACTCGTCGATCAGGTCGGGGAGTAGCGTCATCTCGTCGACTGAGACGTTCTCGTATGTGAAGTCTTTGGGGACAGGGAGGTGGGACAGCTTCTCTGCCATCTGTTGCTTCACAGTGCCATCCACCTTGTTGCTGCATAGAGCGAAGATGACGGTCTGAGGCCTCAGATACAAGTGCCGCCTCATCACTGCCAGTGACGCTTCTGCCACCTCGCGGTCCACTGCCCTATACCTCAGAAAACGCTATTATAGTACCAGGTCATTCAACGGCGCATCAGCTGCTACAGGGGCCGCCAACCAAGCTGGTACGGACAGAAGAACGATGAACACCACGATCCTGTGCAGTTTGTCGACCAGCTCGGAGTCGAGCTCCAGTTGCCTACTGAACATCAGCAGTTTTGTCTAGTAGATGACCTGAAACAGAATAGGCACCATGCCATATATTTCAATTTCATGGTTGTAAAGTAACCTATTTTTGTTCACATTCAGTTCTCTTTTTAATTGACATTATGCTTCATGAATCTCATTACTAAATTGATAGCTATGAAAACTTAATCAACTGACCTTGACCATTTTGCCATCCCAGTGGACAACAGTGTGCCTCCTCGGTGGCGTGAAGGAGTCCTTCACAGCCGTCGCCACTTCACGGCGATGTGACACTCTTCCCCCCGGCGAGCCGTTTCTTTCGAGATGCTGAACTGATTGAGGTCTGCTGGTGGATCCGCCGAACGTGTGATAGCAGCCACAATGCTTACTACCTATGTAGAGAATGGAAAGTGGAAAGGAAACTGTCAAGAATACATGTGGGTTACGGGACACTTTAAAACTGACGCTATCGATGAATACTATACAAAATACGCACCTGATTATTGGACATGCGGAAACGATCAGCCACTTCCATGACAGCAGGTGCATTAAGGATGCGGCGAGGAAGATTGACAGACACACTTGGCTCTTTCGGCAGGGGGAACGCTAGTTCTGTCTCCGACTCTCCTGACATGCCAGTATCATCATTCTCCATGGCCTCATCTCCGGTTTCGTATGCACACTTTGAGGTTTGCGGCTCCTGGCGAGGACGTTTTCTTCCTTCCTGTAGCTTTCTTTTTACAGCGAAAACTTTATCGTTCCCGCTCATCGTTGCCACCCGAGGACCACGTTGATCGAGGTAGAAGTCAATGTCTTCTTTCTTGTCCTTGTCGGACAACAGTCGATTCTTCTTTATATCTTCGACAGCGTCAGATGCTCCGATATCCCACAGCTTGTCCACACTGTCCGAAAACTTCTGCCGTTTTCCTCCGGCGTCAGTTTCTCGTTTTCTGCTCTTTTGGAGTAAGTGCCACTCTTTCCACAATGCCTCTAGCTTCCGTTCGCAGTTGAGCTTTGAGATTGTTTTAATGCGGGCCATGTTCCAAAACTTTTAGACGTTGTTTACGGTTTCTTTGAATGCGTCTTTCCTGTTAGCAGGGTACTGGATAACACTGAAGAAGTATTGCAAAACCTGCCGTGTTGTTGGCAATTTGCTACCACTGATGGAGGACGACGGTTGGCCAACTAAAAAAATTTCCGAGGCCGATCTTAGAGAAGGTAGCGATGTTATTTTCGCCTTTCCTTTTGATGACTCTCTATTTGTAGCTTCAAGAGTTCTTCCAGTTATGGTTGCCATCGATTTGTCCATAACAAAGGATGAGGAACTCAGACAGAATTTCTAAATGTTATGATCGGCAAAAAAAGAAATAGGTTAGGTACCTGGCACAGGCATAGTGCATTTTCTAATTACCTATATACATTATACATTCCGCCCGGGTATGGTGACTCATTTTTTTGAAAAGTATAGGTGATCGTGGTTTTTCCCATTATTTGGCACTATACTAGCACATTGGTATTACCTGTATACAGGCACAACCTTTAAACCGTTAGTCGTATGACATTGGCAGGCACACCAAACGACTTCTCTCATTAAGAGGATTCAGAAAACATCCCTACTTAATGATTTATCTTGATTCAGTAAAAAGTTAAAAAGTACGCATTTAAAAAAAACAACGTAATTTCAAGATCGATGCGAGACCCCTAAATATTGATCAATTTTTGTAAAAATGGTACCAATGTACTAGTATAGTGCCAAATAATGGGAAAAACCACGATCACCTATACTTTTAAAAAAAAATTGAAAAGTGGGCCACCCTATTCCGCATAGCAGACTAATTGCGAAGGTCAAAGCGCACGGTATACGCGGTCAGGTAGCTAACTGGTTAGAAGAATGGCTTCGTGCTAAGAGACAGAGGGTCGTAGTTAATGGTAGTGAATCGGGGTGGTTAGATGTAGGTAGCGGTGTCCCACAGGGTTCAGTGTTAGGCCCATTGCTATTCGTAATTCACATTAACGACATAGATGTAGGATTGACTAGTAACGTGTCAAAATTCGCGGACGATACTAAAATAGGCGGTAAGGTTGTTAACGAGGACGATAGTAATAGGCTCCAAGACGATGTAAATAGGATTATGGAGTGGACAGATAAGTGGCAGATGCAATTTAACGTAGACAAATGTAAATTTTGCATATAGGTTCTCGCAACAATAATTACACATACACGATGGATGATAGGGAGTTGGCGAGCGTTGACGAGGAAGTAGATTTAGGCGTACGCGTATGTAAGGATTTAAAGGTTAGGAACTAATGTCTGGAGTCTTGCGCAAAAGCTAATAGGATGTTAGGCTTCATAGCGCGTAATTTCGAATTTAAATCGAAGAATATTATATTGCCCCTTTACAAGTACCTAGTCAGGCCTCATTTAGAATATGCCGTTCAGTTTTGGTGCCCGTACTTGCGTGAGGATATTGATAGGTTAGAAAGGGTTCAGCGTCGTGCCATGAAACTGATTCCGTCATTGCGCACCAAGCCTTATGAAGATAGGATTAAAGAGTTAGACCTGTATTCACTCGAAAATTAAGGGGGGAGCTTATTGAAGTTTTCAAAATCGTTAATAACATCGATAATGTAAAGTTTGACAAATTGTTCACTTTCGATAATAGTAATACTCATAATAACGGATTTAAGTTGCGTGGCAGACGTTTCATTACTAATATCGCTAAAAACTTCTTTACGTTTAAAGTAATTGATAAATGGAATAATCTTCCCGCGTCAGTCGTGAACTCTACCAGCGTTAATGTGTTTAAGAACCGCCTTGACAGACATTTTAAAAATATTAACGTTGTTTAAAATAATTAAAAAAAAAAAATTAGCAACAGGAGCTCTGGGAGTGGTGGTCGAAGATGAGTCTGTTGACGATTAATGCCAGCTTAACATGCCAGCGTGTGATGCCAGCAATAAAATTATTAAAAAAAAAAAAATTAGACTAACACGAATGTAGATGTAGCTCGTAGCGTAAACTAACCCACTTTTTGTTTAACTTTACCTACTTTTTTTTTTTTACCTTATCCTTTCCTTACTTTGCATGTCTGTAACTCTCTTTTCTTGCATGTTTGTAGTTTGCATGGTATGACAGTGAGTTAAGACCGTGTTTGCATGGTTTGTAAGCGTTCATATTTTACTTTTTTTCATCTTTCACCCCTCTCCTATTTTCTCCGGCTATTTTTCTGACTTGTCGGCAGTGGCCGGCGGATGATGATGATGAGTCTTTTTTTCTCTTTTTCTGAATGAATGTTAACCCACAAGTGATAGGTGTTCCTCCTTACTTAACCCCTTATTCTCTTCTCTTCTCTTAACGCCCTACTCTTTCCTTTCTCTCGGGCTAACCTTAGAGTGGATCTTAGGGTCTTTGTTAGTCTTAGCTTCTGTAGATCTGTAGATCTACTGTTTTACTTCTCGTCATAGATATTTACAATATCATGAAAGAAATCCGGCAAATTAGTAAGACAAGAACATTACGCCGAAAGCCGTGTTGAGAATCTTTGATTAGATTATTAATTTCTAAGTGATTAACTATTTTGTCCCGAACGATCGTCTCCATAACCTTACCAACTACTGAAGTCAAACTTATGGGAATATAATTTCTCGGAGGCAATTTGCACCCTTTTTAAATATTGGCGTAATGTGAGCTAGTTTCCAATCGAACGGAACTTCTCCAGACTGTAACGATTTATTATTATTATTATTATTATTATTATTATTATTATTATTATTAATTATAGTATATGAGAGAGGAGAAGCTATTACCAGTTCATTTTTTTAAGTACCCTTGGGTTGAGCTTATCTGGACTGGAGTTTTACCAAGATTAACTCTTTCTGCCCCAAATTATTGTTTTGAGCTAAAAAAATTAGTTAATACTTAAAAATGTTAAAAATAGGTATGGAAACACAAACGAAACTTTGTTTAGAACTTTATTTAATTAATTACACTAGAAAATATATGATTCCACTGGCGCTATCAAGTAATAAGAGAAAGTAACATGACTTTGGCACTTTAAATGAAACAAATAAAAGCAATTTTTGTCCTTCGCTAAACTCAACGGTAGACCATACTACTTTGAATGGAATGCAGTTTTTGTCCTTCGTTATACATAATGGTACATCACAATTTCTGCATTTTAGACGAGATTAATCCTTCATACAGTTTCTGCATCTCTTTTTGGGTTCCAAATGCTTAGGCCAATGTCCAAAAAATGCCAGATGTTGCTATGTAGTTAAATGTTCCATTCAAATACCATAATACATCAGTGAAGCTAATCTGAGGAAATTACGCCTACTTTTTGTTGATGATGCCATATGGAATCGCTGGGATAGAAAGGGTTAATTTTACCTAACGCTGATAGGACTTTAGTTTCACTGATGGTAAAATTGTGAAGCTTTAAATGATCATCGTTCAACATGATTATGGAAACGGTAATATTGTTCATATTTTCGTTATAAACACGGGAGAGAAGAATTTATTTCAAACTCCCGTCATTCGTAAGTCATCATAAATTTGTTTGTTGTTTTCGCCTATGAGCCTCAGTAGTATGATTTCAAAAACGTAGAGTGCAAACCAACTGAATGCAAGATGATCAATAATTCTCCAAGGGGGAGTTGGGGTGGGTTAGACCATCCAAGAGGGGTAGACCCTTCAAGGGGGAGAGGAAGTAACCTAACCTGGCAGATCAGGTTATATATATATATATATATATCTGGACCTGGAGTTTTACGAAGATTAACCCTTTCTGTCCCAAATTATTGTTCTGAGTTAAAAAAAATTTGTTAACACTTAAAAATGTTAAAAGTAGGTATGCAAACACAAACGAAACTTTGTTTAGAACTTTACTTAATTAATTACACTAGAAAATATATGATTCCACTGGCGCTATCAAATAATAAGAGAAAGTATTATGACTTTGATACTTTAAATGAAACAAATAAAAGCAATTTTTGTCCTTCGCTAAACTCACCGGTAGACTATACTACTGTACTTTGAATGAAATGCTGCAGTTTTTGTCCTTCGTTAAACATAATGATACATCACTTTCTGCATTTTAGACGAGATGGGTATACACCTACTGTACATATATACACATACAATTCATATATATATATATATGTGAATTGTATGTGTATATATGTAGGTGTGTATGCATGTTTACATGAATGGGTGTATGTTTGTATATATGTAGAGGAAAAAATGAAATAAAACTTCTTTATTAACACGTGTATATTTGTATGCATGAAGAGGGCTGGGACTAGACCCTCGAAAGGTGGAGTGGGTAACCTTACCTAACAAGGGTAATAATACACAAGAAGGAAAGAGAGGAGGGAGAGAAGATGTTCACGCAGGCATATCGCATCAGTCTTCACAAGCCATCCTGGGGTGCTTTAGCATCACAGCCATTTGGCATAGGGGCCAGCCAATCGTGTGTCGTAATCGGCTGTCAGACAGTTTTTTTCGAGGGTAAGCAGCCAGAGAATACAACCAGTCATCTTAGTTTAGTGACTTATATATATATACATATGTAAACTAACTGGAGCGGCACTAACACTCACAACAAATTCTCAAAGTAAAATGTAGCCATCCTGTTGGGCTTCCGGAATCCTGCCAGTCGAAACAACCTGTCGCCTTAGATACTCACACACACACACACACACACACGGTGTACCGTTTTATATATATATATATATATATATATATATATATATATATACACTCACCATTCATTTCCATAAATATTTATTTATATGGTGCAAATTAGAAATAAAACACAACTACATCGTTCTATTTAATATATATCATTCATAAAATACATTCGGTAACTATGTATATACATTAGGAGCAAAACAGGGATGATACATACATGATTTATTTAACAATTTAACACACATATCATAGTTACGTCAACCATAAAAATACTACAACCAGTAGAGAAGAATTGCACATACATTAGACGCCAAAACAGGAATAATACACAATGAAGTTATATATATATATATATATATATGTATATATGTATATATATATGTATATATATATATGTAAATATATATATATATATATATATATATATATATATATATATATATATATATGTATATATATATATATATATATGTATATATATATGTGTGTATATATAGTATATATATATATATATATATATGTGTATATATATATGTATATATACATATATATATATATATATATATATATATATATATATATATATGCTTAAGGAGTTAAAATTGACAACACTCGAGGCTAAGGGGTGATCTAATCCAGGTTTTCAAAATTATGAATGGGTTCGATAACGTAGATAGAGACAGCTTTTTCGAAATATATCAATACAACAGGACTAGAAATAACGTGTGTAAGTTGACAAGTAGAAGGTTCGAGACAGCAGTTGCCAAAAACTTTTTTACGCATAGAATAGTGAATAGCTGGAATAGTTTGCCGGTAGAAGTAATTAGTGGCACATCTATAAACATGTTTAAAAATCGATTACACGCATATGTTGATAGATTGGGTATAGTTTAAGGTAGTAAAATTAAGGCTTTGTGGTGATAGATCCCACAGCTCAACACAAGTGTTGTGGAATATAGGGAGGCAGCATCTTGGGTTAGGGGATACTCTCTGTCCTTACACACCCCATTTAAAGAGATTCCTCTGCCGAGCGGTGTCCCCCATAGTACTGTGAGGTATTGTAAAACCCATGATCTTCACTTGCCCCACAAACACCTTTAAATGGGAGACCCAAAATAGGTGCACACACATTTCTACATTACTGTACAGTCTTTACAGCCACACCTACGCTTTTCCTCCTAAGTATATATATTGTAATATACATTGACTTGGTCCGCAATCGATATGGACCGTGACTTATTTTTCGTTGGCAAGGTACTAGTATTGATGGATACCGTAATGAAATTGACTGGATTCTTGGACCTGATATATTTGCATGTCGGTTATAAATAGATATAGAGTGTAACATATTTGTGGATAGTAGTCTATTATGACTTGATCCTCTGGATCCAGAGATTCTATCTTTAGTTCTAAATCGATAATTAATTAGTTTTTAATTGATAATTATTTAGTTTTGCAAAAATTGGTCGTTGCGAATGTACAGGCAGTTGTTACATAAATTTCTTATGTTCTTGTGGTTCGGAACCCACGTAAAATTGTAGGTCCCCTCCGCCACCACGGAGGACATACACAATACACAATTACGAACACCGTTAGGTTGACCAGCCATGAGTGGATCCTAGGGTCTTTGTTGTTCTGAAACATTATAACATTATATACGTATCAAAACAAAAAATAATACAACTACTACAGAAGAATTCTATTTACAAAAAAAAATCAGAATCCACAACACTTGTTTAATATATATATATATACCCATAATAAAATGGGAAAATGGAAATACATGCTTTAAGGTCATTTTCTACGAGGCTTAAATTAAATAGTAAACTCACACGTAATCATTTCTACATTTACATCCTCATTGCTTTGTACTACACAATAAATGCGTTTTATCATTAATTCACCACTCAAAGTATGTGGGGGTCCATATTCAATATAAAGGGCTTTCAACTCGTTTAACACTATTTTTGTACCCACTTTACAATTGCGAGTAAAACTATCATGATCTTTAAACACGGATAGAATACAATCAAAAACACGCACAAAGATAACTTCGCATGCTATAACATCACCATCAAATTACATTTATAAACACTCCTTTCCAAACGTAAATTTAATCTTTCCTCGCTGACCTTCTCAACTGTAAAATCTTCACAACTCACATCGGCAATTGAAGTATGTTTGTAAATCGTGCCGACAACTGCGTCTTATATTAGAAATAATTCTTCAGGGTGAACAGTGAAGCTGAGATCAGCCCTGTACCACTCTAGTCCTTTGTGCCAAAGCTCATGATGTTTCGAGAAGTCTGTACCTTCGAAATACGTATCCAGTTCCAAGCCATTCTCGCCTTGCTCGTCCCTGTACTTGGTAAAATCATCGAGCACGGTGGTGTATGGGTTTTCAAACACCGTTATAAAATAGCGCATATCAGCAGCAGGTGCGTCTGATATAGGTTTTAGTTTACAGAAACTGACGACTACAAACATTCTGTCGAGAATGAAACGGTTTCGATTGGGGATAAGGGCGTTATTGTCAGCAGCATTCTTCCACATCAGCCGAATATGAACAATGGTTGGTTTGTATCACGATTTATGCATAGGGGTACAAATAATGGCGTATGAGGGTGCATCACTACTCTGTTCTCTTTTTGTGCCTATACCCACAGGTATTTTATAACTGCCCTCACCCCACTTCAAAACCACCACGAAGATTCTGTTCATCTCTTCAACACTTCAATAAATAACATTGCGTCTACCATAGTTTGATTGTCTACATTTCGTTTCTAGTACACATTAATAGCACCGGTATTACGCCTGAATACACGTACAGACTTCAACACGGACACGTCGTATACAGCATTGAGGATACTACTCAACGGAAGCTCCATCTTTTAATAGTTTTCTATTGATTCTGTGAGGGTCGAGTCAACGAGTCAAGCTCTGAGGCGACTATGAGCCGGCGGTGCGCTGTTTCACTTGGCGGGACCGTGCGGTGCAGTTCGGGAGGTGGGAGGTGTGGGGGTGGGTATGAGTCACACGGTATGCGTCATGAACGCCTCCAAACGTTAGTACTGCAGATTCGTGTACGAGATTGTTCCATGAAAGATTCGATGCGCACTGGTAAATCATTCGAATATTTAAAACTGTAACACATTATACTGGGCAGGTGTTTAAAGAATTTTTCCATCTGTGATACATGAAGTAATAGTGGTTTTAATGTTTTTTCACACACCCTTCCTGGAATTCGCACTATACATCTTCTACAACGTTCAGAGTTAAATTTATTCACCATTGTTCTCAAGTAAGAACTATGCACATATAAAATTTATTAGCATTCTGGCGATCTATTTGAGAGAAACATTTGTCCACACTTGGCCTTTTTGCTGGACAAACGATACTCGTCCATAAACTACTAAAAATTCGCATGGATGTAGTGATAGAAATATTGTAAACTGTCCATAATCACAACATTTACATTCTCCGGCGCAGTGTTCACGTACTCGGTGCGATGTAACATGATATAATACCTCCTGTCAACCAATCATCAACAAGGTTTACAACCCAGATCCTTTGTTTCTCTTCTGCAAGCGTTGATTCTTTCACATCACGATATATGTGCTCTTTAGTACAGTTTAATCCTATAACATATTCCATTACATCGTTTGAACTGCGAAACCCCGCAATGCCCTCACCAGAATATCACCAGGGTATTTAGGCGTCTTGCTCCTCATGCTTCGCACGATTTAATGTGGCCTTAAAGGTTTCAAAGGAGGAATGACTAGAAATTCTTTGGGTGTTCACCACATCTGTAGACTTTAGCGAGTACCACTTTAAGAATGTAGAGCATGCAATATCATCGGTCGCCATCATTATTTTTCGTCTACGCGAGAATTCTTTAACAGGTAAAAAGATACGTCTGAGAACCAAGGCTTGCGGGGGGTCAACTGAGCAGGCAGGGAGGAGATATGACCCGCCAACAGGGTTAGTAGCAGGAGTCACGTGACTCTTTTTATTAGTCAGCAACATACAGTGGGTGGTGCATGGATTTTTTCTTGTACACACAAACACACACACACACACAAAGGAGAAAATGAAACGCTAGCTGAAACATAATTTATTTTAAATGCACGTAATAAATAGGAAAAATAAATAAACTGTAAAATTTCGTCAACAATAAATAGACTCTAATATAAACTATATATTTATATAACAAATATTCACGCCTCACGGTATCCAAAGGGAACAGTGTCGTAAGTGCCTGGCACCTGGTATCGTTTCCTCTATGTGTTACGACACAGTTTCGTTCCCCTAAGTTCCTTGACGCCATTCAACTTCCGTGACCGAAAGTTGAGTTCTGACAACCAGGTAGGGTGGTTGGTTACCCTCATTTCCATCATCTTCTAAACTCAACAGCTCTTTGAGCAAATCAAAGTTGACGATCTAACGGTTCGCCTGGTTAAGAGATATGTCTTTAATCTACAAAATTTAATCGCCTCCCTCACCTTCACACATACCCCGTAGGTTTTTGGTCCTGTTGAGACAAAAGAATCAGCGAAAGCGCTATCTCCATACTCATCCTCGATCTCGTCAGTCAACTCTCCGAGGAATTTCCCAATAGAAGACATATATTCACCTTCCCTCTCCGTGAATATCACATTATCTGTATCTGCGTACAGAACCCTCCGCCCAAAAGATTGCAGTAGACTCCAAAGTTTGATGCGTGCGTATGGTATGCTGTTGTGAAACTGGCTACAGGTATGTTTGTGACACGCGATGTATCTGTAGCCATTTCGGTTCTGTTGTACTTTATTATGTACGTATTACCAAAATTCACGATCTACATGACCTCTTTATCGATGGCGTTGGCGTAATCCCACACTTCGTTATAACTTTAAGCGTTATAACTATGACACTCCCCTTGTCTGTATTCTTGGAAAATTTCCCCTAAAGACTATTTTGGCACAACTTTGCACTAAAGCGCTTGCCAGGATTCCGCACAATTTGGCCCCGCTCAAGCTGCGTCTCTTCACGATCAAGGTAACGCTGAATATACGCTGGTTTTTCATTTTCGGTCTCAACTCCTCGCGGGTATCCTGATGTTTCTACTTTATCCTTCGAAAGAGTATTTATATATGGTGTGAAAAGGTTGGGTAGCTTCTGAAACCCCCGCACCTCATATATCTTCAGTATTCTTTACCCGTGACGAATGGCTTGGGACAGCTCAGGACTTATATAAACGCCTCTGAACTTCCTCTGGTTGATTATGTAAATACAGTCCCCATTGTTCTCCTCTGCATACTTCACACACAGAGAGAACATGAGATTGTGGTCTATAATGTCGTCTATAATAGGGTATAATAAGCAGAAATCGTAGTAATGTATCTTCAATCTTTCCGTAGCTGGAAAGTATAGTTTGAAGCGGTATGTGCGTTCTCCAAACAAACTATCACCGCATTTGAGGGGGTCCATCACCATTGTACATTTGATAGCCCTCATTTCTTCGCGATACTGCTGAGCGGCATCCATCCCGGCATCATATTCATGCTCCTACAAAACCTTGTGAGTGAACTGGAAGCTTATAAGTTGGTCGTAGGTACGGGTCCATGCGAGACTATCGGCAGAAGATCTGCCATGGATATCGCCTATGATACCACACTCAGGACGTGGGCATCCATGCCACCAGCATCCGTTAAAAGAGTACACCTTCTTCTCACCAGTGGCGGGGTCCTCGCTTAAACCATCTACCCAGAAAACACGCCCATTGATCACGATTGCCACTTCCCCTGTGTTGCGTGCATGTTTTATATATACACCTGTCTGTTGTTGTACGCGTGTAGGCCAGTAAATAGCCTTGTGCACATAATAGCGCAGAAAATTTCGGGGAATAACAACTAGCTTGTTTTTAGGCATGAAATTATTCTTCAACACGGTAAAACACAAAGACGCGATCGTAGTTGAAACAGGTTATGTACATCCTTCTAGAGGCTTGGAAGCACACTTTAAGTATGAGTACTTCACTCAGGCAATAACGTGGAAGAATTGTAAGAATTAGTTTCATTAAACCTGTTTTAGTAGCATTCAAATTCTTCACGGCCGGCTGCACTCATGCTGTCATAGTTAAAGTAATGTTTGGGTGGTGGTAGTCCTCCAGTACATAATTTAAAGTGTCGTGAGTGAGGAAAATGTAAGAGAAATACCCTTTTGAAACTTCAACGTCTACGCCCATCACCTTGGGTAGCTAAGCTAATTTATGAGGTGTGAATAACAAAGTGTCTTTAAACTCCATTTCCTCTTATCTGCATCTATATAAGCTTGT
Source organism: Bathynomus jamesi (assembly GCA_023014485.1). Lineage (NCBI taxonomy): Eukaryota > Metazoa > Arthropoda > Malacostraca > Isopoda > Cirolanidae > Bathynomus > Bathynomus jamesi. The sequence continues at coordinate 492,735 of JAJOZX010000298.1, forward strand.
TTCCTCTTTTCAAGGGATCACCTGTAAATATCTCCGAAGACTCATGTTCAAGCAGCTCCTTATAAAGGAATTGTGCATCAAATTTTTCGGCGTTATGGGCAAGAATATACACAGTAATTTTTTTGAACTGGTCCGCTAACTTGACAATATAGTTGACAAAGAGTTTCACAGGGGATTCTTTTGCAGACACCTTAAAAATGTTTGTTCGTTTACCACATTTGTGACATTCATCACATTCGACGTTCATGCACGCGTCACAGATAGTCTGGCTTACAAGTAAATGTGAGATAACCTCTTTTGTTTCAGGGTTTCTGTAAGCTTACATGTAAAACTGGAATAACCTCTTCTGTTTCAGGGTTTGTGTAAGTCTCTATGTCGTAGTGTACAGTTATGCAAGGTTTATTTTTAGGCTTACTATCTTTCATATAGCAAACATGTTTTATACCATCTGCCTCATATTTCTCACAACGTGTAGTGCAACAAATTTCATCACATCTACTGTATGCCCGAACTCACCACTATCATTCAACGTATGAAACATATCGTACTCGCAAATTCTCATTTTCCTACACGTCCCATTCGATTTATAGAATTTAAAACAGGTATTACTGAAAATGAGCGTCTACATACATTACAGTCCCTCTTCTCAGCCTCAATTACTCGATTTTCACGTTTGGGGCCTTTTCACTGCTCGCATACGATGTGACAATCACTACAATGCTTCAGCAGATCATCCGCGAACTCGAGGCAACCTTTACACAAATCGTGATGTCTTCCATATTTTCGGCTTTTATCATAACTCGCGTAAAGAACCCTTATATTACGGATGGGGAGATACGTTGTCCCCGACAAACCTAAAATAAGTACAGGCTTTGTACGTTCTCTCACACTGCTTTTAAAAACATACACAGTCCTGCGACGATCATCCAACCCAAATACAACTAAACGCACACTCATTTCCTGCTCTACCCTTCTCAAGTCTTCAGGCTCCATATCACAGTCAAATTTCAGCCTGCAGTCTGCGGCCAGTTTACGTGCATGCTGTACAACCGTCGGCAACCAGATATTATATGCAGCCGTATTTAGCACAGTAAACATATGAGCCAAGATTATTGCTATACAGCCGCAACCACGCTCGGAGTTTATATACTGTCTGTATATAGCGTGAAAATTGAAGTTAAGTGTATAAGGTGTAGCCGTATGTCCCGCAACACGGAAAACGTGGTCTATATCTATCGTGGAGTTAGCCTTTTTAAATTCGGTACTGCTTTCAGAGGCCTGCATTATACGCCCCAAAATGTACTCCACATCTACGGCAGCCAGACGTCTGTAGGGTATTACTACCAAAAAATCGTCTCTATCCCCATCATCTGACCCGAACTCCAGGAACAGCCGCGTCCTGGCTTCACGCCCCTCATTGCTCTGAAGGGGAAACTCCACAATACGCTCAACCACGCGCCGCAGTCCGTGTTCAACACCGCTGCTATACTTGGCTCGCTGGTCGACCCTGACTCTTAACGGTTTCTAGTCAGGTCTGGAGTGGAGGTGACGCTGCGCTCCAGATCGAATGATATGCTACTGTCTACAGATTGAGGTGTTGCTGACAAGGTGGAGGGCAGAGCGGGGGATAGTATTGAATAGGAATAAATGGGTACAGCTTTATTTGAAGAAGGAGCTACTGTGGGGGGTTGTACCGTAAAACGTAAAGGGCTGGGGTTCTATTACATTTTCAGAATTTACTCTGGGTCTAACGGTCGATGCACTCGTGGAGAGTTTTACACGCTTTACACCAAACGTGGAAGGTATTTCACCAACGGGTATGTTGCCATGCACCGGCTGTCTTCTCGAATTATCGAGTGGGGGTGCTGCAGATGTCGTTGCTGAGGGTTCCGGAACGTTAGCGGGAGTGATGGTGCAGTCTGTAGCCTCAATAACAACTACACTATCGTCGATATCATCAACTTCAGCTGCAATATGTACGATGGGGACATGATGCTGGTACAGCACCTCATTCTCCTCATCATTCACGGTTCTGAGGAAGAAGCAAAACAAGACTGTAGAATATAAGGAGCATCACTTAAATTTTTTTATATTTTGTAAATGTTCCACTTAAGAGTGTGACGTGTTAGAGATGGCTTCTGAAGAAAAATTCAGGTTCATCTACATGCATTATATCGGTTCCTACAGGCTTTGGCAAAAAATGGTTATGCTTAAAATAATTAAAGATAAGGCCGAAGAAGTGTTATCAAATTTTGTATATAAAGTTATATGGTGATACTCGACATACCAAGCAGTATTCAACGAATACCAAGATGATATTTTGTTCCACAAAGGTATTTATGATGTTAGATCGATAAAGGGTAAAGAGCACACCGTTATTGTAATTGACGATCTCATGTTAGAAATGGATAAAACGTTTGCCGAAACGTTTAGTTTTCTCCGACCATCTTAACGTAAGCGTATTCTTCATCAATCAGAATCTACTTTTCAAAAATAGATACATGCGCGATGTATCGCTAAATACACAATATCTAGTCTTATGTGGCACAAATTGGGGTATTAGCCAATCAAATGTTCCCAAATCAGTGTAAGGTGTTTTTGGAAGTTTATAAAGAAGCTACAAGCCAACGTTATGGATATTTGGTTTGTGACCTTCACCCAAAGAAAAACGTTTAGGTTGCTTCTGAGAACGAATATATTCTCAAACAAGGCTGAAACGGTGTATATCCCAATATGACAAAGCAGTTAAGGAAATACCATGAATTAATAAAAATATATCATCGGTTGCCACGGACTCTCCAGCACCTGTTTCTTAAAAATATTGAAACCGACTTTTCAAAATGCATCTGCGAAATGTCTTAACGTTATAAAAGGCAATGTACCAATGAAATCCTCTCAGAAATCTCGCTTACGTAGTTGCAAGAACATAATACACGCACTCGTAAAAGTCAAACTGTGGGAAAGAAATGCAAATTATTGTACAAAGAAGGGGTTCATTCCTACCCTGTTATTTTCAGTTTTGGGCACTTTATTGTCTAGTTTAATATAATGAAGAAAGTAGTCGTGATTCCACACGAGGTGTACGCTTCACTACAAAACACAAAGAGTCCAGATACGGTTCTAGAACCCCGTAAAACAGGCTAAAAAGAATGGAAAACGAATTAGTGGACCTATTAAAGAGTGAAAAGCCCCCTGACGAGTAAAGAATTTTATACCAGGAAGCTCCGCGAAATTTCTTCATAAGTACGAAAATTATATGAAACAGGTGGAGTTCCCCGTAGTTGTCAAACATTGGGCGATACTGATAATGCGAACCTATGGACGACCAAGTAAAGAACAACGGTGCAAGTCCGCAACATCTCGAGCATGTATTAAAAAATAGTCTCCCCCATACATTGAGGAATAAAGGATTAAATTTTTATAATCCATTGAGTGAGGATCCCATTATACAATGGTCCGATACGGGTGAGGTTGATGTTGATGGGTCAAAGGTACAGGGTTCGAACATCATTGATATCGTACATGATTTGGTGACAAAGTGGGATAGACCATGACCAACTGGATGGGAACATATTAAAGGTAGAATACAGCAAATAAACATTCCAAAAACACTGATAGGTAACCTGAACAGGTTAAAAGACTTGGGATAGACAACGCATATACCACACCAGAGCACACCTTCACCCTCCAAGGAAACATCTCTGAAGAGGAAGAAGAAAAGACCAAGCAGCAACGCGCAACCCTACACGCGTGCCTCTAAAATACGCAAATGGCTAACATATTAAGAAAAAGTTATGACATTTCTAATCCAACCTCCTACGGTGGTGTTTGTAAACTGTACAGAGGCGTTTATAATGATGGAATAGAGAAAAAAGATATCGAGAGGATTTTACATGAGTAGGACGCTTGTACACTTCATAAACCGGTGAGAAGAAGGTTTTACTGCCAGGACAGTAGCCGCATCGATTGATTCTATTTGGCACTCTGATTTAACAGACATGCAAAGGTATTCGGTTTATAATGGCGGTTATTGATACTTTTTATTCATAATAAATGTTTTCTCTACATATCTGTGGCTAATTCCACTGAAAAATAAGTCGCTTGAAACAGTTGCTAAAGCTACAGAGGCGATGATAATGAAGAAAAACAGGATTTCAAACTATTTTTATACGGACATGGGGAAAGGATTTATAGGCCGAGCTTTTCAGAACATATTGGCAGAGTTTAATATCAGTTATTACACTAGCAATTCTCTGCATACGGCATCTTTAGCCAAAAGACTTCAGCGTATCATAAAGGAACGCATGCATCGCTGTTTCACACATAAAAACACATAAAGATATATAGATATTCTGGAGCCGCTGGCTTCATCCTACAATGTTAACACCACCGAACGGTTGGTACATCACCAAAGGATATTTTAGAAATAAGTACGCATAAAGAGCCTGAAGTGAGAAAAGATAATCGTAGAGCACCACCACGCTCTGTGCTTTCCAAAATCAATGATTATGTAAGACTGTCGAGTTGGGGGAATAAATTTGCGAATGGATTTGAGCAAGGCTGGAATCGTAAGACTTTTAAAGTTAGATTTATGAGGCCTAAAGACGAGGTAGTGATGTATTTCGTTGAAGATTTGAATGGGGAAGAAATTGCAGGGGGCTTTCATGGAGACGAATTGCAGAAAGTGACATTTAATGGCTAGAGTACACCGAAAGCTTCAACACCTATATAAATGCTGATGCAATCATGAAGCTTAAATAGTAAACAACATGGCGCCTAATCACTTCTACGTCACACTCCCGTCCTCTGCCTCTCTCTGTGTACATCCTAACAATACCCTGTCCAACTTCATAACAGAACTCCATGGGCCCATTGAATTGGGCCATGAATCATATGAAGTTGGAATATGCAAATTTCAATTGCCCACCAAATTTTTAAGCATTGAATAGATCGCACCCGTTTTATGAGTCTTATAAACCGTGATGAATGTGAAAAGGCGGGAGTAACTCCGTACAGCACTATGCGTTCCTCCCAGAGAGGGGAGGAACAGTACAACCCTACAGAAATAACACTAGGGCCGTGTCATTATGACACAACCGAGGATATTGTGAGAGACTTAAATGGGAGTCTGAAAAGTTCAAATCTTACGTCTGATTTAGTATTCGAAATCGTAAACAAAGAAAATCCGGCACATACTTTGATACTAAAATCGAAGGCTAACAGAAATATTACAGACAGAGCACTATTCAAAATTATAACCGTGGGCAGATATGTTCTAGCTTTCCAAAGAGATACTTTTCACGAATCACAGAATGACTTGTGCAGTTTATTGTATCAGCTAAAATTGAAGAAATTGAACGATGGAGTCTCTCCCCTGGACATGTGCTATATTTATTGCAATATCGTGGAGCATCAGTTTGTTGGTGACACCCATGAGCGACTGCTGCGTATCGCCCACACTCCCAATCATAGAGGAAAGAGCTTGAGCATTACATACGACAAGCCTCAGTATGTCACAGTCGCAACTAACCTACTAACCAGTATCTTAATATATATAAGGACGATTGAGGGGAAAAGATTTCCATTCGGTGACGAGGGCTTAACAGTGAAGCTTCACTTCTGTCGTACTACGATAGAATGACCCAAAGGCCACTTACAGTCTACCGAGGGGTAGACTATTATTGTGCCGCACTTATTGTGAATACATATGTAAGCAGTGGAGAAGGATCCATTGGATAGCCTTTTATTTTAAAAATAGAGCGCGAATGTAAAATTTCTCGAACAAATACAAATTCCACAAATAGTTTGGAATCCCTATCGTTTCCAGAGTTTGTACAACAACGTATGTGGGTAGTACTGTTTGTGTTTTCTCATGCATATGGCCCACGGAAACGAATTTAGAAGTTTTTTAAAATTATATGACTTGTGTGACCCTGCGAGCAATGATATGGTAGTATGCAGCCAGATAAAAAAGCAGTTCCGTTTTGTAGTCACCAGGTGTAATGTGCGAACTTTTATATATATATATATATATATATATATATATATATATATATATATGTGTGTGTGTGTGTGTAAAAATGAACAATGAATAATTCCTATATGATCTTTATATTAAATTATTCATTTTTACATAAGGAGGACCAAACTCGCATAAAGCAAGTTATATGTTATTCAATACATACGTCCATGTCCCTTCTTGACCCTTATCTTGTGTTATTTTTTTTAATTATTCATTCAGCTACCTATTGTCTATCTATTGTCAACCTATGGTGCAACTACCAATATGTGTAAAGTACGTTATGCATTCATACATGTCCACTGAGGACGTACATAATTACCTTACATGTAAGTACGTTCATATGTATACTTTGTGTTTTTTTATTTATTTATTTCCTCGCAAGATACTCGTTCGTGCTAACGCAAGTATTCGAATTCCGTTGACAATGCGAAAGGCGGACATCTAATTACGAAATCTCCTCTTTTGTTTACTTCTAATTCAAAGGCATGATTATGTTATATATCGTTAAGCGTGTTATGTATATATGTGCCCATGTACTTTGTGTTAAATCTCAAAATAATAGTTATCCTAATATAAATATAAAACACTGTAAACTATAGTTAACTGTGGTCAATTGTAATTAACTATAATGATTTAATATGATGTAATTAATGTACTTTAATGAAACTGTAATTAACGAATGTGAATTAATTGGTAATTATAATCATAGTTATAGTAAACCAAAATTACAATGTACTCAATGTACGACCCGACATTATGTCGCCATTTAGGAATGTATACTCGGCGATATTGTTATTATTTTTTATTATTATTTTTTCAGTGGGATAAATTTTTAATTAACTTCCTATTTTGCCAAATACTTAGTGATTTATTCTTTTTAAAATGTCTTAATCATTCTTAGATTTAGTTTAATAATGAATCCTGAGTAATTTTTGCAATGTTCATGTTTTGTATACGTTCTCTCTTTAAAATTTGCTCATATGCATATCTTAGTATAAAGATGCATAGTTCACTTTCCACTTCTAATTAACTCGGCGGACCCGGAAAACATCAGATTTGAAAATACGCGGTTTAAGATAAAAAATATGGCTTCCTATTCCTATATCCTGTTTATCTGTTTAACCATTGTCACAGCAAAAAAGTTTACTTTATTTTTAACTATTGTGCAAAAATAATAGAGCCTTTTCAACATTTAGCAATAATGATGTTAGCAGAATATGGGTATATAAACCCACAAAATTTCCTCCATGTTCATTCTGAAATAGACTTCGAGGCTGAGCACTACCTGTACATTTTAGCAGTAAATTACAGTAAGAAACAGTCTTTATCTTCTCCTTCGAGCCTTGCTCCCTTCAGAGAACTTTGTCATTAAAATCTCCCGATACGTTACAAGAAGAATCGGGGAACCCTCAGAGAATTTAATAAGCCACCCAGAATCCTCCGAGCCACTATAGAAGAACTCGGAGAGTAGTATAGCAGAAACTACTACAAGTAACCAGAACCCCCGTCGACTTCGAACCAACCCAGGCCACAGACGGAGGGGTTAATATATATATATATATATATATATATATATATATATATATACACCGGGTGTATATAAAGTCAGGATCTATTTTTGTGAAGCACTTGGAAATTATATGGAATTCAACCATAAAATGATAAAGTGGTAACATTTATTAAATAATTAAGAGTAGGATTCGACGTGACGCCCATCAGTATCCCTGCACAGATCAAATCGTTCCGCAGCATTTCTAAACACATTCTGGAGCATTTGCGGGGTTATGTTATCTGCAGCAGTTCGTATACGTGTACGTAAGTTTTCAAGACTCGTAATCTTCGTCTGATAGACGTGCGATTTGATGAAGCCCCATGCAAAGAAATCTAAAGGGGTTAAATCTGGTGATCTCGCTGGCCAAGGTCTGTTGCTTCCGCGTCCGATCCAGCGATTTGGAAAACGTCCATTTAGATAATCCTGAACAATTTTGGCATAGTGACAAGGAGCACCATCATGTTGATAGACGACGGGGATAGGATTGTTAGTACCGTCCTCTATCAACATGATGGTGCTCCTTGTCACTATGCCAAAATTGTTCAGGATTATCTAAATGTACGTTTTCCAAATCGCTGGATCGGACGCTGAAGCAACAGACCTTGGCCAGCGAGATCACCAGATTTAACCCCTTTAGATTTCTTTGCATGGGGCTTCATCAAATCGCACGTCTATCAGACGAAGATTACGAGTCTTGAAAACTTACGTACACGTATACGAACTGCTGCAGATAACATAACCCCGCAAATGCTCCAGAATGTGTTTAGAAATGCTGCGGAACGATTTGATCTGTGCAGGGATACTGATGGGCGTCACGTCGAATCCTACTCTTAATTATTTAATAAATGTTACCACTTTATCATTTTATGGTTGAATTCCATATAATTTCCAAGTGCTTCACAAAAATAGATCCTGACTTTATATACACCCGGTGTGTATATATATATATATATATATATTAACCCCTCCGTCTGTGGCCTGGGTTGGTTCGAAGTCGACGGGGGTTCTGGTTACTTGTAGTAGTTTCTGCTATACTACTCTCCGAGTAGTATGATAAAGTGATAAAGTAATGTGTTTAGAAATGCTGCGGAACGATTTGATCTGTGCAGGGATACTGATGGGCGTCACGTCGAATCCTACTCTTAATTATTTAATAAATGTTACCACTTTATCATTTTATGATTGAATTCCATATAATTTCCAAGTGCTTCACAAAAATAGATCTTGACTTTATGGACTTTATGTACACCCGGTATATATATATAATTGCAACGGCAAAAATCTTCGGAAATTAATTATTTTAATTTGTTCCAAATATGCAACATGCGTTATATAGCTTTTACTAATATATTGTGTAAATTTGTAAAATGTACAATCTAGTATTAATTTGTGCAACGCTTATGGACGAGTATTATTTTTCTGTAACTATTTTAAAATGTAATAAAATATCAAAATATAACCGACGTTCATTCTTATCCTATTCGGCTAATACAGAAAAAAAACTTACATTATTTCTGCAATTAATTCGCATTCACGTTGTGATTCTCTACAGGACTTTCGAATGTGGTATAAAACTCCTGGCCCTTCGCCCTCTTCCACATCATTGCCACTAAACTGGATTTCCTTCTCGTCGTACCGGAACGCTTCTGCTAAACGCTCCATCTCAGCTCCACTGCTTCAAAAAAAAAAAATTATTCCCTTGAAATTAAGTTTTACTCACAATTCAAAATAAATAATTAGTTCTGCGATTTAATTGCATAATAAAATGTCGTTGGCTTCGATAATATATATATATATATATATATATATATATATATATATATATATATATATATAAATGAAAAGAAGGACCAACACAACAGCAAACATTTTCGTTTATTTTTTATACTTCAGACGTTTCGACAAATCTTTTGTCATCATCAATGAATTATAAGTCTTAAAACCTTAAAACAAAAGTGAGAATAATGAAAATAACATCAATACAAAAGAAAATTAAGGTCATTAAAAGTAAATTAAATTAAAATTACCTCAACTGGTAAATACACAATGTTTACGTCAACCTCCATATTTGGCAGAAACTGAGAGAAAACTGTGTGGTCAGTTACTTAGAAGGTATGATATGTCTATGAAAGTTGGTTGGTTAGTTAAAAAGAGCTGTAATTTGTAAGATGAACTATTATTGTTAATGAAAGGTTTGTTTCTATAGATGTACAAAGATTCTAAAATTCGGAGTTCTGTAAGGTTATTGGATCCAGTCAGAATTTCGAACCGAGTTTTGTGAAGGAGATGGTTGTTTTCATTACTATGGTTTCTAATTGCGAATTGTGGTGGGCTACTGAGGGGACGGTTGGTACGGACTGATAAGCCCAAATGTTGAGAAAGGCGTACCTCCAGTTGGAGTTGAGTACTGCCAATATACGCAGCCTTACAGCTGTCGCACGTGTATTTATAAACAACATTAGGACATAGTTTTGGGGAATTTGTCTTTGAACTTTAAAATTTTTTATAATTTAAGTGGGTTGACGAGGGCGAATCTAAAATTTATTTGGGGATAGCTAGACTTTAGCAGTTTGGACACTTCAGCTTGAATACGCAAAGATAACCATAAAAAGGTAATTTACATTTTTAAGACAGTACTTTATTAATAATTACTACCCTTCTAATCTTTTTGACAACCAATTAAAGAAATTTTTAAATAACACTTTTAATACTAAACTCCCCATAACTACAGTACAAAAAGAAACCAGATATATTAAATTACCTTTTCCCTATGTAGACAAGAAATTATTTAATTTTTCATAATTAACGTACTTCGTGTACTTAGATGCGAGTTTAAAGCAGAAAAAGGATTGGCTTTTCCGGATGCGCAGGGCTAAATTAAGGGTTCAAATATTTTCATGACCATACATCCTGCATTTAGTAATTCTCGTGACTATATAGCATGCGTGTGGGATTTCGTTTCAAACGGAATTCACACGCTAGTTGACGCAAAGGCATCTCTTGCTAGTGTCGTCATACGTATTCACTCGTCCCACGCTCTTTCTATGATTGACGTAGGTTCCGGTTCTTCTCGTATATAGAAAGCGCTTCACACCCTTAACTCAGATTCTTGCACGCGGAGGTCAGACGCGGATCTTCGGATTGTGCTTCCAGCCCAATCCGTTAATATCTCCCTTCAGGAAGAGAAACAAATAGACGATATTAGATTGAGCAACGCTAGCCACTAGCCTCCGAGATTTAGAGAGAATTATCCCACACAGGGCTTAAAAAGTCTTGAGATAAATTAGGCGGCGGTAGAGAAAGTCCGTGCCTACTGATTCAGAAATTTGATATAATTTAGAAATAAGTAACTTTGATTTAAAGTCGATCAAGAAACGACTTGACTTCTACTTAATTTTATTTCGAATAATAAGGGAATCTGATTAAAAAAACTTTGCCAAGCATTTTCTTGTTCCCACCGGACCCGTAAGACGCACTCGAAAACGAGGGCCCGGAGAGTAATACATAGAGAAGACTCTTCAGGTCTACTTCGCTGGGAGTCTTTTTTTTCTTTTACAAGGGAACGAACCCAAAAAGAAGAGGTGTAACATATATATATGCAATAAATTATTGTGTGAAACGTTACATGTCGCCGTCATGAAAAACGGATGGTTTAACATAGCGATCTTATAAATTGTTGATGCAACTTCCATCCCTGCCGAAATAAAAGCACATTTCTATATACAAAAACATCACTTTCGAAACCTAAATTTAACACTACATACTTATAAAACAGGGAATGCCGAATAATATCACGAAAAATCTCTGTAATCTATGCTTGAAAACACCACTTACAAAGCCATATTGATGGAAATGTTAGAACTCATTGTGGAAATGTAACCAAGCTAGATGCACACTGTGAAACTGGTATTCTCATTGGGTTTGCTGCAACTGTGGGCGTGGATTGAACCCGTATACGCCCAATCGCTTCAGTTTTACGCGAGATAATGTGCTTGATTGATGTTTTGTTCATAGGTTCATTAATTATTATGTATATAAATATATATATGCGAGAGAGAGAGAGAGAGAGAGAGAGAGAGAGAGAGACCCCAAAATTGGATAGGGAGTCCCTCAGCTTCTTTTTTACATTGAATAATATTAATAATAATAATGATAATAATAATAATAATCATGATAATAGTAATTACTCTGTTATGAGTCCAGCCACAGCAAAATATAAATATGTAATTTAAATAAATATTTTTATATGTAAAAGTACATACATATGTCGTGATTTCTCATATATATATATATATATATATATATATATATACATATATTTTTTTTTAACTGCAAACAACACAGTATAATTAATATAAAGAACGACGCTTGTGTAGAAGAGCGTTCCGCACAAGATGAGGAGGGAGAACGAACAAGTGAAAAAATGAGGTACCACCCGGAAATCGAACCCGGGATCATCCGATTGCCGGTCAGATATGCTATCCACTACACCATGGACCTCGATCAATCAGAAGTCATAATTCTCCTACATACGAGCAGAAACCAATGCCCTGAGGGGGCACCGTCGCATGCCGTACATATATACATTTTAACTGCAAACAACACACAGTATAATTAATGTAAACAACGACGCTTGTGTAGAAGAACGTTCCGCACAAGATGAGGAGTGAGAACGAAACTCATTTTTTTCATTTGTTCATTCTCCCTGTTGTTTTTACGAGATCTGCTGCAAATGAAGTGCTGGATTTGCGTCTGTCTCGAAGGGAAGTAATCTTTAGATATTGTAGATCAGATGGAGAAAGCTTAGAAGGCCTCTCTAATCTAGGACGACCAATTGGGGGTCCTATTTGATCTCTGACGAGCCAAGATTGTTTTTACACCAGTTTTGGAAACACCTGTAGATTCACTTATTTTTCTTTGACTCAGTCCCTCACCATGCAAATGTATTATTTTATATTTAATCTCATCAGAAATTATACTTTTCGTCATTTCTTAAGCTTGTGAAAGAAAAAAACAAAAACAGCATGAATTAGGATTATAATGAGAAACGTTTGGATAAATTTGTTTTTCAGAATTTAAGTGAATATGTCAATACTTTTAATTGTAAATACTGATATAACAATAGCTTAGGAGCATTTACTGCAGATCCATTATCAATAGTTCGCTAGATCTTTAAACACATGCGTCATAAGTAATAAAATAAATCAACCCTCAAGTCCAATTTATGCAGACTAGAGGGTCATCCAGCTAATACAACTTTGTACATTTAAGTAATAACTTAGTTATACGTTAATATGAACCAGAGGTTCTAGTTAATGTGTATTTTAGTATCAAAGCCAATTTTCATACGACAGATTATCTAATAGTTATCAGATTGACGATGGACTCATACTTTAGCACGGCACTGTATATATATATATATATATATATATATATATATATATATATATATATATATATATATATATATAGGGTGTCCATAAACGATTACCCTGATTAAAACATGCTATAACTTTTAAATAAACACTCGTATTCAAGCACAGTTTTAATCATAAGTAGATAAACATACAAAGTTTTGATACATACTGTAGTTAATGAACTTAATAAGCTTCCACATGTGCACTCCTAGTGGCACGTAAAATGTCTAAACGGTATTCACACTCACGCCACACATTTTCCAACATTTGTTGGTTAACTGTTGCAATTGCATCCGTAATGCGTTCTCGCAATGTCCTGATATCTGGAACAACTGTTGCATAAACCAAATCTTTAACATGACCCCAGAGAAAGAAATCCAGCGGGGTAATGTCTGGTGATCTTGGGGGCCATGGGATTGGCCCGTCCCTGCCAATCCATCGATTTGGAAATGTTGCGTCGAGAGTTTCACGAACAACATGCGCCCAATCCTGCAGCTGGGGGATGGCGTCATTGGTGAGCATATCCAGGTACACAGTTGCGGAAACAGAGACATTTTACGACATTTTACGTGCCACTAGGGGTGCACATGTGGAAGCTTATTAAGTTCATTAACTATGTCTCAAAACATTGTATGTTTATCTACTTATGATTAAAACTGTGTTTGAATACGAGTGTTTATTTAAAAGTTATAGCATGCTTTAATCATGGTAATCATTTATGGACACCTTGTATATATATATATATATATATATATATAGATATATATATATATATATGTGTGTGTGTGCGTGTGTGTGTGTATATATATATATATATATATATACACATATATATATATATATATATATATATATATATATATAAACTACAGGGTGCTTTATTCTCTATATATTGACAGAGAGAGCATGCGAGAGAATACTTTATAGGTAATATATATATAACGTTACATTGTGTGTGTGTGTGTGTGTGTGTGTGTTTGTGTGTGTGCGCGTGTGTGTGTGAGAGAGAGTATCTAAGGCGACTGGGCGGGTTTCGAAAGCCCATCAGGATGGCTACATTTTACTTTAAGGATTTGTTGTGGGTGGTGGTGCCGCTCCAGTTAGCCTACATAATTGAGGGGTCCCGCGTCTTAAGGCACTTAAGCGCCAAAATTAAAATTCGTCAGAAATCGCCTCCAAAGTTCAGGAATATTCTGGCAATAGTATCTCTGTTATTAATTGAGCTAGAACGTTCATTTTTGTCTAAATTAGAGTTCTAGGTATGCTAATGAAGATGTTGATGAGTTTTTGGAATAGATTTTCATATTTCATATTTTATATATATTTTTTAAATTTTTTGATTTTCTTATTATGCCGAACTTTGGGTGAACTTTTGGCTGGCGATAGAGGTGAAAAAAGTAGTTCGCTTCATAAGGTTTTCAACCATACTTCTAGTGTCGTAAGGTCATTATAACCCAAACCACGCGATAGAGGAAGGGTGAAAATAGTGATAGCCATCAAACACACGTTTTCGCCTGTGGTGGCGCTTAGGTACCTTAAGACGCGCGATCCTTCAATATATATGTCATTAAACAAAGACGACTGGCTGTATTCTCTGGCTGCATACCCTCTAAAGAAACTGTCTGACAGTCGATTATGCAATATGATTGGCTGGCCCCTATGCCAAATAGTTGTGATGTTAAAGCCCCCCAGGATGGCTTGTGAAGACTCCATTATGCGATGCGATATGCCTGCGAGAACATCTCCTCTCCCTCCTCTCTTTCCTTCTTGTGTATTATTACCGTTGTTAGGTTAGGTTACCCACTCCACCTTTGGAGGGTCTAGTCCCGGCCGTCTTCATATATACAAACATACACGTCTTAATAAAGAAGTTTTGTTTCATTTTTTCCTATACATATATGCAAACATATGTAAAAATGAATAATGAATAATTTCTATATTCATATATTTTTATATTCATGTAATTTTTATATTCATATATATTTATAGCCATATAATACTTATATTCATATGTATGTACGTTCTTATATTCATTTTTACATATAGAATCCAAATTCGCATAAGGCTAACGAAGTTCGGATAAAATTTTTGATTCGATTTCTCTTTTATTTCTGCTGAATAATTGGTGAATTATTTCTTTTTAAATTACTTAATAATTTTTTTAGATTTGGCTTAATTATGTAATCTTGTTAAATTCTGCAATGTTCGTTTTCTGTATACATTCTCTCTTCTTTGTAAAAGATGAAGTCATGTCTTGCTTCACGTTTAATTTTAAACCTTAAGCATTTAATTTTTGCTCATATGCATTTAATTTTAATTCATAATAAAATGCATATTTCAATTTCCATTTTTAGTTAACTCGGCAGATCATGATAACATCAGATCTATCAATATGCGGTTTAAAACAAAAATATGGCTTCATCTTCAAATACTGTATCTTGCTTATCAGTCTAGACACTGCTACAGCTAAAATATTTACCTTATCTTTAAATATTTTGCAAAATAAATCATCCTATTGAGAATAAAAACAAAAACAGATCAGCATTAAATAATAATGATGTCATTAAAAAATTCAATGTATAAACCCGTAAAATTTCTCCAATGTTCATTCTGGTTGTCTGATCGAACTTAGAGGCTGAGCATTACCTGTAACATTTTAGCAGTAAACTATAGTAAAAGAAAGTCTTTCTCTTCTTCGAGCTTTGCTCTTTTCCGAGAACTTAGTCTTAAATAGAGAAAAATAATTTCCACGTACGTTACAAGAAGAATCGGGGAACCTTCAGAGAATTTAGTAAGCTCCACAGAATCCTCCAATCCACTACAAGAAAAAATCGGAAAGTATATAAGAGAAACTTCTGCGATTCCCCTATTCGGTGCCAGCTACTCTACTACTTCAAAGTAACAAATCCGTTGCTGCCACCTAACCAAAACCCCCGTCAACTTCGAAACGCCCAAGGACATAGACGGAAGGGTTAACACATACACACATACACACCTACATATATACACATAAAATTCGTATATATATAACCTTAACCTTAACCTTTGGTTAGCTTCCGCCCGAATTGCTCATTCTGACGAAGGTCAAGCTTTTCACTCCACCTTAGACCTACAGTTTAACGTGGAATCCGAACCACGCCCCATCAGCAGCCCAGTGTCTTAACCACTAGGCCACCTAGGGTACCCATTTATCTACCAACCACTTTCTTATTGTGTGGAAGGATGAACAGCTGGGTTTTGCTGCGCGCCGGCTGCCGTCGGTTCTCGAACCCGGGGCCGATGGATTCGTAGTCAGCGACGCTAACCACTACACCACCGAGGCGCATATATATATATATATATATATACACTTTTGCGTGCTTGATCTGCCAAGTTAGGTTACCCCCTCTCCTCCCTTGCTAGGTTAGGTTACCCTCTTCTCCTTTCATGAATACCTACCTCTCCCCCTTGGAGGGTCTAACCCCCTCTCTCCCACCCTGGATGGTCTAACCCCCCTTCTCTCCACTTGGAGCATTATTGATCATTTCGACACGACCATTACACCCTTCAATACAGACCAGACCACCAAGATC
The DNA here is from genome assembly GCA_023014485.1 of Bathynomus jamesi. Classification (NCBI taxonomy): domain Eukaryota; kingdom Metazoa; phylum Arthropoda; class Malacostraca; order Isopoda; family Cirolanidae; genus Bathynomus; species Bathynomus jamesi. Next base: position 509,298 of record JAJOZX010000298.1, read on the forward strand.
ATCAAAAACATTAAGAATTCGAAGGCTACTGGACCAGACAACATATCTAACATACACCTTAAACACTTGGGCCCACAGGGAATACTAGCTCTCACAAACATCAGCACATATTCATCCAAAACTGTATTATTCCTAACATATGGAAACAAGGTAAAATTATTACACTAATCAAACCAAACAAAAATCCAACAGAACCAGCTTCCTATAGACCCATTACTTTACTATGCACACCTTCCAAAGTAACAGAAAGACTAATCTTACAAATCACCAGTCCACACATACCACTATCACCAACTCAGCATGGATTCAGACCTCACCACTCAACCACGACATTACTCACTAACCTCACTCAGCACTCTTAAACAAAATACTCACCACAAACATGCACAATAACACCAAAAGGTGGCTGAGCAACTATCCTTTCAGGAAGATACTCACATGTCATATTTAATGGCAAGTCATCCAAAAACAAGCTTTTCCGAACGGAGTCCCTCAAGGCTCTGTTCTCTCACCAACACTTCAACTTATACATGCATGACATTCCAACACCGATAGCTAACAAGCTTACCTTATCATCATGTGCAGATGACATCACTCTAACATCCACCCACAACAACATCGACACCGCTACAAATAACCTACAAACATACATAAACAGTATACAAGACTGGATCACACACAATAGACGCAAAGTAGCGCCCACAAAATCAACCATCACCTTGCTAACAAGCAACACAAAAGAACACCACATAACTCCACAGATTACACTAAACAACACCAACATTCCACACACTCACAGGACCAAAATACTTGGGGTCACATACACAGCACATCATTATCTTTTGCAAACCACATTCAGGACATTAAAAACAAATGTATGTCAAGACTTAACACACTTAGGGTACTATAGTTACAAACTTTGAACACCAGCAGGAAACAACATTCCTCATATACAAACAATATATTCGCTCAGTTATGGACTATGCTAGTCCATGCTGGGCACCCATTATCTCAAACACACATATAAACACCTTACAGACAATACAAAACAACGCACTTCGTATCGTTACAGGATGCACTCAAACAACACCAATAGAACACCTGCACACAGAAACAAAAATACTGAAAGTTAGGGAACATTTAGACATGAGAGGAACACAATTCATGGCAGCAGCGACAACTAACACACAACACCCTTGCCACTACATATACAATCATGCATCGACACCTCGCACCATTAAGGTAACGCCAGAGAGACATTATAACCAAATACTCCATTCCATACCACGCCCCACAGACATCACACAGTACAGAAAACACATACACACACACACCTAACCCACAAAGCACTGACAAGACTCGGTCCGAATGCGGTCCTAGGTGCGAAGCCGCCACCCATTGACAGGTCAGAGACCAGCCTGAGCAGATCGGATCGAGTTTACTTAGTACGATTCCGATGTGGACATCACCCCAACTTACGGACATATAAACACAGACTAGACAACTCCACAGACGACGCCTGCCACCTATGCCAGGACACACCACAAACAATTGAACACATTATGACAGACTGTACCGCTCTAGCACAACATAAAACACAACACAACATCACTAGTGCGCTGAACCTCTGGTCTACTCCGGAGAGGGCGATCGGTTACCTGCGTGCCACCGGCTTGCTCGATCAGGGTGGGCTGATCGGCTAACCAACAACAACAAAACAACATCTTGCATGCAATTGATTTGCACTCTACCTTTCTGCTATCATACTACTGCCTGCGAAGCTATTTTTTTATTCCCAACATAATTAAAAAATTCCTTTGGATTCGATTTAATTGGTTCACTATATACAGTATATATAGCTCGTAGTTGTGCTTAATTTTTCTAATAGGTTTTTTTGCTTCGCCTTCTCAATAGCTTGTAAGCCTTTTCATCGGACAAATTATTTTTTCTTTAAATTTGAAGTACGTGTTCCTTTTTAACGTTAAGCTACTCTTAATTTCAGCATTCCACCATTTCGGTTTAAAAGACTTCATCAATCTCTTATTACGTAATGAGATATTACTTGATTCTAATCGTTTAAAATAACTGAAAAAAGAAATCCATGTGCCTTTAATATCATCGTGCGACAGAGCCTCATCCAAATTATGGGTTGAAGTTGCAGTTACATGTCACAAAATTTAGCTCTTTTAAAATCCAAAACTTTTTCCAGGCTCTCCAAATTATTAATACTAGTACAGTTCCCGTCGCTTCGCTGACGGTTAGACAGGCTAAACTACAGAAAAATCCCACCCATTAAAATTTTGAGCTTCACATTTTTTTCAACATTTCTGAATCTGGTATCTCCCAAAACCTCCTCACCCCCATTCATGCAACTTGGGGGCTAACCCCCTCCCTCATTACCCCCACCTCTCCCAATAACTCCACCCATCCCCCATTACCCCCACCCCCAATAGACATTAGTAAAGCATTTGATGCTATCCCACGCTTCCCTCTCATAAACAAAATACTCAACACAAACATGCACAATAACACCAAAAGGTGGCTGAGCAACTATCTCTCAGGAAGATACTCACATGTCACATTTAATGGCAAGTCATCCAAAAACAAGCTTTTTCCGAACGGGGTCCCTCAAGGCTCTGTTCTCTCACCAACACTCTTCAACTTATACATGCATGACATTCCAACACCCATAGATAACAAGCTTACCTTATCATCATATGCAGATGATATCACTCTAACATCCACCCACAACAACATCGACACCGCTACAAATAACCTACAAACATACATAAACAGTATACAAGACTGGCTCACACACAATAGACTCAAAGTAGCGCCCACAAAATCAACCATCACCTTGCTTACAAGCAACACAAAAGAACACCAGGTAATTCCACAGCTTACACTAAACAACATCAACATTCCACACACTCACAGAACCAAAATACTTGGTGTCACATACAACACATCATTATCTTTTGCAAACCACATTCAGGACATTAAAACCAAATGTACGTCAAGACTTAACATGCTTAGGGTACTAACAGGCACAAACTTTGGACACCAGCAGGAAAGAACATCACTCATATACAAACAATATATTCGCTCAGTTATGGACTATGCTAGCCCATGCTGGGCACCCATTATCTCAAACACACACATAAACACCTTACAAACAATACAAAACAACGCACTTCGTATCATTACAGGATGCACTCAAACAACACCAATAGAACACCTGCACACAGAAACAAAAATACTAAAAGTTAGGGAACATTTAGACATGAGGGGAACACAATTCATGGCAGCAGCGACAACTAACCCACAACACCCTTGCCACTACATGTACAATCATGCACCAACACCTCGCACCATTAAGGTAACACCAGAGAGATATTATAACGAAATACTCCATTCCATACCACGCCCCACAGACATCACACAGTACAGAAAACACATACACACACATCTAACCCACAAAGCACTGACACGACTCGGTCCGAATGCGGTCCTAGGTGCGAAGCCGCCACCCATTAACAGGTCAGAGATCAGCCTGAGCAGATCGGATCGAGTTAACTTAGCACGATTCCGATGTGGACATCACCCAAACTTACGGACATATAAACACAGACTAGACAACTCCATAGACGACACCTGCCACCTGTGCCAAGACACACAACAAACAATTGAACACATTATGACGGACTGTACCGCTCTAGCACAACAACGAACACAACACAACATCACTAGTGCGCTGAACCTCTGGTCCACTCCGGAGAGGACGATCGGTTACCTGCGTGCCGCCGGCTTGCTCGATCAGGGTGGGCTGATCGGCTAAACAACAACAACAACAACAACTGCCCGGGATAAATTTCACAAACAGCCAGGCTAAACTACAGAAAAGAACAGTCATGAAAATTTTGAGCTTCAAATTACCGCCCGTAATACAATTTCTGAATTTTTTTCTCACAATTTTTTCTCACAATTTCTGAAAGTGTGACGGACGGACGGACGGACGGACGGACGGACGGACGGACGGACGGACGGACGGACGGACGGACGGACGGCTCTCTTATTATAGTATAGATTAAATTTAATTTCAAATGTTATTTGCCTATGATCACTTGTGGAGGAATAGTCTCCTACAGAGATATTATCAATTAAATCTAGATCTGTACTTAAAACTAAATCTAGAATATTGTGTTCTCTCTTGGGTTCTTTGGCTACTTGAAGAAGTGAGCTTTCGAGCAAACCTTCGTAAAGTCGACGAACGGAATTACTGTAGACTGTAAAATAAATTAAGATCTCTCATAATTGTCTAAACGGTTTCACAAAAAGTTAAAAATATTGTAAAACTGTCAGTTTTATTCCTTTCTGAATAAAAAATTTTCTATTTTGTATTTTTGTTTTTAGTTTTTAGTATTTCAAGAGCAATGTAAGAGTGAGTTTTCTCCCAAGTATTAATGAAAGATGTTGACAGAACTAACCCTTGTTCGTGAGAAAATTAAACTGGGCTCTGAAATTCAAACTCTAACAACCAAATGATGAACTGAGATTTACAGTATATCAGTTGTTTCGTGTGTATAGGACTATATAATAGGGTGGAGCGAAAAATACTTTTTTTCTAGTATGAAGTTCTAATAGTGATTAAAAGTTGCATTTAGTGGACGAAATATGCTTGCCAAAATATGAGTTCATTTGTTTAAAATTTTCAGCTGCCACCAGGGGGCTAAAGTTAACACAATTTTGTGTAAAAAGGAAAAAAATGCTTCTATTTTAGGTTTGTCAAACTATTATAAAATTTTAGCTTAGAATTATCTAATAGTTTGATTAAGATTCATAAATGATAGGAATTCGTTTTGTAAAAAGGCCTTTTCATATGCTTAATATCTTCAGTTGCCACAAGAGAGCTGAAGTTAACACAATTTAGAGTAACTGAGTCATGTTCAGACTACACTGAATGTTGTGGGGGAGGTTTGGGGAGGGTTGTGGGGGAGGGTTTTGGTGTGAAGGAATTTCTTTCTGTGAGTCATTAGAACAGTGTGTTAACACTTATCTTCTTAGGTAGTAGGCCTAGTCGCTCAGTTGATCGGAGAGTTTTTTAATATGATCGGAATATTATAAAACTTTATTTTAAAGTGATTTATATAGAGATAATATTGATTTTATTATAAAATGCTTGTTATAATGTATTATATAATTTTAGTTTATTTATATAATAATATTATTATATATATATATTATATATACTTATAAAATATATTATATATATTAATTATATAATGTTTTGATGTTACAGGATATTTTGTGATTGTGAATTTTTCTTAAAAATATTATGGCATCAAATACTAAATATAAACATTTCACTAGAGAACATATGAAGTGTGCCATATTTGAAGTACCTTGTGAGATGAGTGATATGCAACTACCAACTTATAACTGCATTATGAAAGATTACCTGTTCACAAAACGTTTAGTGAAGGAGCAGATGAATAACAAGGAGCCTTCATTTTCTGAAACAGCAGAGGCAGTTTCCAAAAAGGTAGAAAATATTTGGAAGAAGGCCTCTTTGCCAATAGTTTCACATACACGCGTTTTACAGATGATGCGAGTGTACCATGATAAATGCAGGTCCTTATTAAAGCCATACAAGTCACGCAAGGATCAGCCTAAGTACAAAAATCAGCTTGAAGAATTTGAAAACTCTTCAAAATGCACTTTGTTTGACATCTGCACCTGCAAATGTAAGGAGTTTAGGAGATGCTCATGTGAAAAGAGTAAGAAAGTCCCTCCAAAAGAGCAGGATTTTTTAAATGACCAACGAACACGCAAAATAATGGTGATAGGAAGCATTGACATAGCACACACAAGACGATTACAAGCAAGAGAACATCGAAAGGAAATGGAAAAAGCACGTCTGGAATCCTCACAAACAACTAGTGCTGCTATAACCAATACGTCCAACTTACAAATCGAAACAGAGACAAGTGAACTTCAACAACTAGAAGAGATATCTGAAGATAATGAGGAAGATACAACCTCGACTCAATATGTAATATCAGAACAACAGATGCGTGAGCCACTGCCTTCATTAGCAATTACTTGTGATAGATTTAAAATGTCGGACAGAGCTGGGGCTGCTATTGCTTCTGCAGTATTGGCAGATCTTAAAATTGTTACTCCCGAAGACAAAGGGAATATTATAGACAGAAGTAAGCTAAGACGTGAAAGACAAAAACAGAGAAAGGAACTACAACAGATAGGAGAGCCAAAAACCATGCGGGGATTATACTTTGATGGCAGAAAGGATAAAACAATGATTCAAGTCCAGGAGAGTGATGGCTCTAACCACCAAAGAACCAAACGCGAAGAGCATATCAGCATAATATCTGAACCACACTCTCTGTACTTTGCACATGTGACACCTTCCAGTGGCAAAGCTAAATACATTTGCACAGCGCTAGTGAATTCCTTGAAAGAAAGGAATGTTGATATAGGGAACATCGTTGCAGTTGGCTGTGATTCGACAGTGGTTAACACTGGTAGTATTGGAGGCACAATAAGATTACTGGAAGAAGCCTTTAATAAGCCATTGCAGTGGCTGATATGCCTTTTACACCTTAATGAACTTCTATTGCGCCATCTGTTTCATCACTTGGATGGTACCACTACTGGACCAAGAGCATTTTCAGGAGAAATTGACCGAGCACTTTCAGACTGTGAAAAGCTTCCCATAGTTAACTTCAAACCCATTGAAATTCAAGAGGACATGTGTGAAGTTGATGTAGATGACATAAGTACTGACCAGAAATACCTTCTTGAAATTCACAAGGCTATATCAAGTGGAACATTCTCAAAGAGTCTTAGTCATAAGAGTCCAGGCAATATATTACATTCAAGGTGGCTCACCACAGCAAACAGGACTCTGCGGATATATGCAAGCACAGAAAATCCTTCAGGCAATTTACAAGAATTAGCTACTTTCATTGTTAGGGTATACGCACCAATGTGGTTTCAGATAATGCGTAAACCATTATGCCAATATGGTGCTAAACATATGTGGCATATGATTGCAAGAAGCCGGTATCTCCGTGAAGAGCTTAGGAGAGTACATGACTCAGTCATTCAGCGAAATGCATATTACGCAAATCAAGAAAACATTCTCACTGCAATGATAGCTGATGAAAGGGAGCATGTGCGTCAGTTGGGATTTAGGCGTATCATAAAAGCAAGGGCATGCATTCAAAAAACAGATGTTATCAGGTATTTTAAGGTGCCAGAAATAAATTTTTATGCCAAAGACTATACAGATCTCATTATGTGGCAAGATTTTCAGATAGCAGAACCACCGATAACCAAAGGAGTTTCTCTTGATGATATTGAATCATGCATCAAACATGGTACTACTCTTCATTCAGAATTATTTCAGTTTCCATGTCATACACAAGCCGTAGAGAGATGCGTCAAGCTCGTTACAGACGCTGCTGGATCAGTCTGCGGACCTACAAACAGAGACGGTTGGATTCGTGCTACATTAGAATCAAGGAAAAAACAGCCAAAATTTGACACAAAAGCAAATTACTAAATAGTCTTCAGCAAGAACCCTTTCTAGAGGGAGGTTGGTTGGGGAAAGGGTGGTAACTCCGTTAAGGCACGAAATAACGTTTCTTTTTTCAAGTAAATACAGAATCATACTTAATTGTCATTTTTAAGTTAACTTCAGCCCTCTTGTGGCAGCTGAAGATATTAAGCATATGAAAAGGCATTTTTACAAAACGAATTCTTATCATTTAAGAATCTTAATCAAACTATTAGATAATTCTAAGATAAAATTTTATAATAGTTTGATAAACCTAAAATAGAAGCATTTTTTTCCTTTTTACCCAAAATTGTGTTAAATTTAGCCCCCTGGTGGCAGCTGAAAATATTAAAAAATGAACTCATATTTTGGCAGGTATATATCGTCCACTAAATGCAACTTTTAATCACTATTAAAACTTCATACTAGAAAAAAAGTATTTTTCGCTCCACCCTACTATATAAGTTTACGAGCCTTCGTCCTTCTTATTTGTGCACTTTCTACGCTAATTAAAGTCATAAGACTTTTTGACAGATTAGAGCACCATGTAAACCCCTTTGCAGAGAAGTTACTGAAACTGAGTTTTCTAATCCACGTTTCTCTTTAAGCAACGTTGATTTCTCTCAGTGGAATAACATAAATTCCATCACTTCATTACCAATTTTGGGTGGTCAACCTCCAAATGGTAACGATCTTTGCAGACCCTGTATTCACATACTTCTTGACGATTGGCCAAACAGTTGCTCTTTTGACATTGCGGGTCTCTGCGACAGACAGTTTCATAGACTTCTCCTTTTTCAAAAGTATTTATTATTCTCTCCCAGTCTTCATCAGATACACAGTAATAGCGCCATCGTGGCATTTTGCTTCTTTACAGATGAAACCTAACAGTAAATGCTTGTTCATAATGGCGAAACATTAGTTTTTCACCCGGGACTACAGATGATGTTACAAATACAGTAATTAGTTTGTTAGTTTGTGGTGTGTAATTAGATGTTATATTGAGCAGTTAATATACCTTCGGTGTAAGCAGAGTTGTGTTTGCAGCCTACATACAGTATAAATAGTTTACAGACATTTAAATACATGACACTTACATGTGAAAATGGATACAGAGGAATAATATGTTTAATTAGCGATTTAACATGACAGGTTTGAAAAGAGTTCCTGTCGGCTTATGTCGAATATAACGTAGGTTTGTCAAGAGTATATGCATCATTATTGAAAGACACAAATAAATGCTGAAATCGAAAGTGTAATTGTTGAAGTACTTCATAAAATGTCTAATATGTAAATTGTGCTCAAATCTCAGTGCGCAACTTTCGAATTTGAATGAAATTCCAGAATATGTGTCAAAATACTGAAAATCGAAATAACACTGTCGAATATAACGGGTAGGCCATAAAAAAGGGTACATATTAAAATGGCTATAAAATCAACATTTGTCATTTAATTTTAGTAAAACTTCTCCACAATAAAACATATGTATTTATCTATAGGCAAACAAGCTTTCAGACTAAAATATCAAATAATTCAAATTCTATCAACATTTAACGAAAGTATGATTTTTCTACTTAACATGCAAAAATTATTAAACCTTTTTAATATTTTTTTAGAAAAATAATTTTTAAATGTAAAATTTACCTGAAATTATTGAAAAAAATTGTTCGAAATGCTTTCCTTCCATTTCAATAACTTTTTTATTCTTGGCCGGAATATGGGAGAACTTAGCAGAGCGAGTCTATAGGATTAGGATAAAAGATGTCGCTCATTTACGCGAGATCATCATTCAGAAATGGGAAGAGCTTCCACAGGAACAAATAAATGGAGCCATAGATGAATTCCGGCCAAGAATAAAAAAAGTTAATGAAATGGAAGGAAAGCATTTTGAAATTTTTTTTTAATAATTTCAGATAAATTTTACGTTAAAAATTATTTTTCTAAAAAAAAAAAATATTAAAAAGGTTTAATAATTTTTGCATGTTAAGTAGAAAAATCATACTCTTTCGTTAAATGTTGATAGAATTTGAATTATTTGATATTTTAGTCTGAAACCTTGTTTGCCTCTAGAAGTCTAGATAATACATAAATGTCACATTTAAAATCATCATCCGCAAAATATATGAAAGTACATATATACTGTATATTAAAAATTTAGGAAAAGTATGAAATTACAAAATCATAATCCATTTATGATATAAACAATAATGTAAATGTTTCAGCGCAAAATACTGTAGAAGGAAGGTAATGCATAACCGAATTAGAATGCAGTTAAAGATAAAGTAAACTTCGAATGCAATTCCTTAAAAGCAGATCATAAAATTACAAACTTTTATGTTCAAGCAATCATATGGATGCACACGAGGGCTATCGAATTGCCGGGTGCGGGCAGTACCCATAAATTACCAATAAAATAAATAAAAATATTCAGCGTTGACATCATCATATATATATATATACTAGGTGAGGTACTCGGCGTTGCCCAGGTTAATTGAATACCCGGTTAGGTCAACTGAATGCCCGGTTAGGTCCCTTGACGATTGGTATCCCCCAAAACTCCCTCACCCCCTTTATACAACTTGGGGCTAACCCCCTCCCCATTACCCCACTCCTCCCCATTACACCACCCCTCTCCCCCACTTACCCCCACCCCTACCCTTCCCCCATTACTGCCCGGGATAAATTTCACAAACAGATAAACAGACAAACAGACAGGCTAAACTACAGAAAAGAACGAAGCAGTGAAAATTTTGAGCTTCACATTGTGTCAAGATTTCTGAATCTGATCAGATATCCCCCAAAACCCCCTGACCAAATAATTGAACTCCAAATTACTGTCCGTTCAATAGAAAAGAACACAGTCATGAAAATCTTGAGCTTCACATTGCCGCCCGTAATACAAACAGACGAACAGACAAACAGACAGGCTGACCGACTCTGTGCTGACATTCTTCATCCCATAAGAAGTTCCCGTGCCAAATTTGGTAGCTCTAGGTCAAACGGTTTGCGCTTGCATAAAGGACAGACAGACAGACAGACAGATAGAAAGGCGAAAATGTATAGTATATATATATATATATATATATATATATACAGGGTGGGCGGAAAGTAGCTCCCTATTTTGGATTGGTAAAAAAATACGTATATTATTCATTTATTTCAGAAAAAATAATATGAAAAGGTAGGCATTCATGGTAGGTTTTCTCTAAAATTCAATGTGGGCTCCAACTCTTTCCACCAGCTTCTGGAGCCGCCCAGGAATGGCGTCCACTGACTTTAGCAGGAACTCCGGCGGGATGGAGGACATGACTTCCCGAATTCGGTCCTCCAGTTCTTCCAATGTCCTCGGTTTGGTGCGGTAGACTTCTTCCTTTACCCACCCCCAAAGAAAGAAGTCGCACGGTTACCGCTGAAAAACGGCAGAATCGGTTCAGTGTAACGGTGTGGTGTGGTATGACCTCAGATCAGGTTGTGGGCCCGTTCCTTCTGCGCAACACCATGAATGCTGAGCGGTACCTTGCTATGTTGCGAAACGAGGTCTGGCCGGTTGTCAGCACATGGGAGAACATCGACGATCTGATATTTATGCAAGATGGCGCCCCTCCGCACTTCGCTCTTGTTGTCCGTGAGTGGCTGGATGCCCACTTCCCTGGGCGTTGGATGGGTCGTCGTGGTCCACATCAATGGCCAGCCAGGAGCCCCGACTTGACACCGTGCGACTTCTTTCTTTGGGGGTGGGTAAAGGAAGAAGTCTACCGCACCAAACCGAGGACATTGGAAGAACTGGAGGACCGAATTCGGGAAGTCATGTCCTCCATCCCGCCGGAGTTCCTGCTAAAGTCAGTGGACGCCATTCCTGGGCGGCTCCAGAAGCTGGTGGAAAGAGTTGGAGCCCACATTGAATTTTAGAGAAAACCTACCATGTATGCCTACCTTTTCATATTATTTCTTCTGAAATAAATGGATAATATACGTATTTTTTTACCAATCTAAAATAGGGAGCTACTTTACGCCCACCCTGTATATATATATATATATATACAGGGTGTCCGAGAATTATCTGTACAATTTTTGGCTGTTATTAAAAGTCAACCATGAAGTGTAGAAATTCCAGTGTTGTCCCATTTTACAGAGAATCTCATTAAGTTTTTTCTGATACCAAGTTTTGACAAGTGTTTTAGAAATTCCAGTGTGTCCGAACATTATCTGTACAATTTCATCTTTTAATAAAATTCTTGATAACACACGAGTAGTATAGCCGCAAAAGGGGAGAGTGCAAGAATGTTGCAAGTGATTACGTAATGTTGCAAAGGGGGTGGGGGGTGTTGCAAAAAAAATTATAAAAAAAATTAAAAAAAGAAAAAAGAAAAAAAAAAAAAAGAAAAAAAAGAGTACTGGCCTTTGTTGCCAACCTAGGTTGCAAGGGGCATGCAACTTGGAGGCGGAGTTCTCCCCCAAGCTATTCCCCCCAAAGGGCCAGAAAGGAGAGAAAAGAGGAGAGAAAGGAGGAGAGGTGTTCACCTGGCAGGAGCCAAGTGCATATTAAGACTTCCGCCGAGTAGGGGTTGTTTTATAGGCTCCTAATCAGCCAGTTGGCTGAGCCAAGGGGGGAGGGGTACACCTGAAGGAGAGAGAGAGAGACACCTGAAGGAGAGAGACACCTGAAGGAGAGAGAGAAAAAGAGTAGTGGCCTTTGATTGCAAGGCACGCAACTTGGAGGCGGAGTTCTCCCCCAAGTTATTTTCGTTTTCCTAACCTAAGAGGCCTCTAAGGGGTTTTCCCAAAGGGCAAGAAAGAGAAGGACCAGAGGTCCTTGCTCGGCTGGGAGCCGAGCTTGAATGACTCCGTCAGTCGTCTCTCGGTCTTTTATAAACCTCTATTCTGGCTGGGTTGCCAGATAGCGCAATGTATTCAGTTGCCTGATAGCGCCATGTGTCCCAGATAGCAAAAACCATATATTAATCATCCATTTAAATAGTCTACCACAATATATATGACGGTAGTTAATCCAATTAAATTCTGTTTATTAAATTAATAATTTTACACACTTAATTTTTATTATAAATATTTAAGTCACGAATAACGAAAATTTATGAAACAATTCATTTAAAAGTTGAAATTAACCAAAACACAATCCGACGAAACAAATAACGTAGTTAGCCTATTCAGCCAACCATAGAAAACAGAATTATAGAAAACCAATTAGGTTTTTATGGATAACTAGTTTATAGGAACATTTTATGTTTTACTAAACATCTTCACACTCCGGCGCACTATTTGAGAGGAACATATGTTCATATTTTTCCTTCCTGCCCATCAAACGATACTCGTCTCTAAAGTCTGTTAAAAACTCACGCAGGGCACTAGCCACAACCTCACTACGAACCTCATCATGATATACGTTAATATAGTGATAAAAATACTTAAGATTGTCCATGATCACGAGATTCACATTTTCAGTCGTAGGGTATGAGTAATCGACATGGTGTAGCATGACGTAATACCACTTGTCACACCACCCATCCGCAAGACTCATTATCCATACCTGCTGCTTCTCTTCTGCACGCGTTGTTTCTTTTACTTCACGGTGTATGTGAGACTTTATAAAGTTTAGCTCTGCAGTATACTTCAGCACATCGTCTGTGCAACGAAAGCCTTCAACGATCTCACCAGAACATCCGTAGAGTATTTGTACATCTTGGAACTTCGCACAATCCAATGTGTTTTTAAAAGAGGTATACGAGGGAGGAATAGGAAGTTTTTCGGTATCCACAACATCCTGACACTTTGCTGAATACCATTTCATAAACGTTGTACAAGCAATATTAAAGGTAGCCATTTGAATACACGTCTGATCTGAATACACGTCTGATCTCTCGGGCTTACTGCGGTCGACTGACCACGCAGGGACTCCCAGATAGTAGCATGACTCACGGTCTTACAGTGGGCGGAGCTTAGAACTTTCACCTGCACACACACACACACACACACACACACAAAGGAGAAAGTGAAACGCTATTTGAAACATGATTTATTTAATAAACGAGATATTCAAGTTATATATATTTACAAATACGATTTAATAAACGAGATATTCAAGTTATATATGTATATATATTTACAAATACGTGTAATAATTCAATAGATACTTTACAAATGCGATTTAATAAACGAGATATTCAAGTTATATATATATATTTACAAATACGTGTAATAAATCAATAGATACGATTATATACAAGACAAATACGTGTGAGTTAACAATAGAAGCATCAATCGTTTTGGTATCCAAAGGGTACGGTATCATAGGTACCAGGTAACTGGTAACGTTTCCTATAGGTGTTACGGCACACCTTCGTACCCCTAAGTTCCTTCACGCCCCCCAGCTTCTGCGCCCGAAAATTGTGGGTGCCTACAATTAGTTGGGGAGGTGTTCGCCCTCATCATCGTCCAAACATACTAGATCCTTCAACGATTCAAAGTTAACAACCCGCCGATTCGCATGGTTGAGCGTAATACCCTTTGCCTTCACGATATTTCATTTCCTCCCCCCACCCTGACCCGTACCCCATAAGTCTTAGGTCCTGTTGAGACAAAAGAGTCGGCGTAAGCGTTGTCCCCATACTCGCCTTGATCTCATCAGTGAGCTCGCCGAGGAACTCCCCAATAGCGGGTATGTATTCACCCTCCCTCTCTGTGAATATCACGCTATCTGTATCGGCATACAATACTCTCCGCCAAGAGAATGCAATAGACCCCAAAGTTTTATACGGGCGTAGGCTGTTGTGAAGCTGGCCACAGGTATGTTTGTAACCTTGAGGTATCTGTGGCAAATTCAGTGTTGTTGTACTTTATTATGTAAGTATTACCTACATTCACGATCTCCATGACCTCTTTATCGGGAGCATTGGCATAATCCCAGACATCGCTATAAACTTTGTGCCAAATGAATGCTCCCTCTGCCGGTATTCTGCGCAAATTTTCCCCATAAACTGTTTAGACACAACTTTGCACTAAAGCGCTTGCCAGGATTCTTTACAATTTGGACACGATCAAGTTGTAAACCTTCGCGGTCGCGGTAACGTTGAATATAGGCAGACTTTTCATCTTCGGTATCAACTCCTCGCGAATACCCTGATGCCTCAACTTATCCTTCAAAAAGGCGTTTATATATGGTGTGAAAAGGTTGGGTAGCTTCTGAAACCTCCACACCTCATGTATCTTCAGTATTCTATAACCATGGCGTACGGCTACGGCCAGCTCAGGACTTGTATATAACGCCCTGATCTTACGCTGGTGGGGTATATGGTTACAATCGCCGTTACCTCTTCCGCGCACTTCACGCACAGGGGAAACATGAGCTTGTCGTCGATAACGACAGGTAAGATCGGCATCCATAAATTGCGTGGGGAGTACGTCTACGAAGAGAGCCCAAAGTAACGATCATTCAAATTTTTTGAAAATTCATTGATAGAGGGTAGGCTAGGTCCCACCAGTTTCTCAGGAGCGCCCACGGGGTAAGGATTGCTCTTCATCACGTATGGGTATAAAGAACAGAAATCGTAGTAATGGAGCTTCACGCCCTCCGTAGGTGGAAAGTATAGTCTGAAAGGATTTACGCCTTCCAAACAAGCTATCACCACATTTGAGAGGATCCAGCACCATTGAACGCTTGATCGTGTTTATTTCCTCACGGTACACCTCGTCTGTCTCCATCCGTGCATCATATTCATGCTCCCACAAGACTTTGTGAGTGAACTGTGATCCATAAGTTGATCGCGGGTGCGGGTCGATGCAAGACAGTCGGCAGGAGACCTACCGTGGATATCTCGGTAATTCCGCACTCAGGACGGGGGCATCCATGCCACCAGCAACCGTTAAAGGAGTACACAGTCTTCACACCAGTGACACGGTATTCACTTAACCCATCAACCCAAAAACACGTCCATTAATCTTAATGGGTACTTCACCCGTTGCGGGCGTGCTTATGTATACACCTGTCTGTTGCTGTAGGTGTAGAGCCAGTAAATAGCCTGTGCCCGTAACTGCGGGGATTGTTTCGGTGAATAATGGCTAAGGTGTCTTTCGGCATGAAGTTATTCTTGAACACCGTAAAACATAATGATGCGATGGTGGTTGCGACTTGCAGTGGATCGCATTTGAAACGGGCTATGTACATCCTTCTAAAGGCCTGGAAACATACTCTAAGCACGCGCACATCATTCACGCAATAACGCTCACATTCATCAGCTATATTAAAGGGTTACTTTCATTAAAACTGTCGTAGTATCGATCAAAGTCTTCACGTTCATCCATACAGTCAAAATAATGTTTGGGGGGTGGTGGGCCTACGTAGTTTAAAGTCTCGCTGGTGAGGAAAGTGTAAGGGAAGTATCCTTTGGAAACTTCAGCTGCTACTCCCATCACCTTGGGTAGCTTTGCTAATTTACAAGATGTGAATAATAAAGTATCTTTAAATTGTACATTGCCTCTTATCTGCATCTGTATTAATTTTGCCTCTTTTCAATGGATCACCTGTAAATATCTCAGAAGATTCGTGTTCAAGCAACTCCTTATAAAGGAACTGCGTGTCAAACTTTGCCCCGTTATGGGCGAGAATATACACAGTCATTTTTTTGAACTTGTCGGCTAACTTGACAATATAGGACACAAATAGTTTCACAGGACAATCGCGGACATTCGTTTTAAAAACGTTTGTCCGTTTACCGCATTTGGGCACTCGTCACATTCGATACCCATACACTCATCACAGATGGTCTGGCTCACAAGTAAATGTGGAATTACCTCTTTGGTTTCAGCGTTCGTATATGTTTCTATATCGTAGTATACAGTTATACAAGGGTTATTTTTAGGCTTAGCATCTTTCATATAACACACATGCTTTACTCCATCCGCCTTATATTCCTCCTGGCATGTAGGGCAGTGAATTACGTCACACTTGTGCTTAAATTTCCCAATTATCCATTGTGTGAACATACCACATTCACAGATTCTCATTTCCTGCACGTACCAATTGATTTATGGAAATCAAAACAGCTATTATTGAAAAATGTGCGTCTACACACATCACAACCTCTCTTCTCAGCTTCAACTACACGGCTTTCACATTTGGTGCTTTTACACTGCTCACATACCATGTGACATTCTTTACAATGTCTCATTATATCATCCGCAAACTCGAGGCACCCCTTACACAAATCATGATGTCTCCATATTTTCGACTTTTGTCATAACTCGCATAAAGCCACCTTATATTACGGATGGGGAGATACGTCGTCCCTGACAATCCTAAAAATAAGTAGGGTCTTGTACGATCTCTCACACAACTTTTAAAAACATACACAGTCCTACGACGATCATCCAACCCAAACAACTATGCGGACATTCATTCCTGTTCTACCCTTCTCAGCTCTTCAGGACCCATATTACAGTCAAATTCAAGTTCACAGTCTACAGCTAGTTTACGGGCATGCTCCACACCGTAGGCAACCAAATTTTTTGAGTCCATGTATTTTGTACAGTAAACATACGTGCTAAGAGTACTGCTATAAAGCCGCAACCACGATCGACGTTTATATGCTTCGGTAAATAGTCGAGAATTGAGGTTAAGAGTGTACGGTATGGCACTATGACCCGCAACACGGAATACACGGTCAATATTTACCGTGAAGTTGGCCATATTGAAGGCTATACTACTTTGGGCGGCTTGCATTATACGTCCTAATATATATTCTACATCTTCAGCCGCCAAACGTCTAATGGCACTATCACCCAATAATCGTCTACATCACCGTCATCTGACCCGAATCCAAAGGACAGACTCGTCCTGAATTCACGCTCGTTGCGATTCTGAAGAGCAAACTCTATAATAAGCTGTACAACCCGGCGTAGCCCGCGCTCAATTCCATTGCTATACATGGCTCTAGGGTCGACCCTGACTCTATACCGATTTCTAGTCAAGGCTGGGGTGGAGCTGCGGAGCGCACCAACTCGACGTTATTTCATCCTCAACAGAACGGGGGGCGGCGGATGAATTGGGGATATATTAGCGGAAGGTGCTGCTGGGGGCCTGTTGCGTAGGAGGTCGAGGGTTGGGGATCTATTATTGTAGACTTAACAGAACGGGGGGCGGCGGAAGAATAAGGGGGTATATTAGCGGGAGGTGCTGCTGGGGGGCTTGTTGCGT
Source organism: Bathynomus jamesi (assembly GCA_023014485.1). Classification (NCBI taxonomy): domain Eukaryota; kingdom Metazoa; phylum Arthropoda; class Malacostraca; order Isopoda; family Cirolanidae; genus Bathynomus; species Bathynomus jamesi. Next base: position 527,084 of record JAJOZX010000298.1, read on the forward strand.
AAGAGGTTGAGGGTTGGGGACCTATTACTGGTGCAACAGGCGCGTATTTCGGGCGCTTTATACCTGACGTGGGGTTCTCATACCTCCGCTTTGGACGTGCTACCGGTATCGCTGGTGAGGGTTCGTTGGCAGGGGAGGAGATCACAACTACACTGTCGTCGAGGTCGTCATCCGTAATGTCAATGATGGGGTGCTCTACCTCATCGTCATTCACGGTTCTGTGGGAGAAGAAAGCAAAATATAAGGAACAGCACTCAAAATTTGTAATATTTTGTAAATGACCCACTTAGGAATGTGACGTGTTAGAAATGGACTCTGTAGAAAAATTCAGATTCACGAGCCCATCCACATGTATTATATCTGGACCTACAGGATGTGGTAAAAATGTGTTTATGCTTAAAATCATTAAAGAAAAGGGAGAGATGTTCTCGAAATTTGTGCATAAAGTTATATGGTGCTATTCGACGTATCAATCAGTGTTCAACGAGTACCAAGATGATATTTTGTTCCACAAAGGCGTATATGACGTTAATTCGTTAAAGGGAAATGAACATACAATCATTGTAATTGACGATCTCATGTTGGAGATGGATAAAACGTTTGCCGAGACATTTACAGTATTCTCCCACCATCTTAACATAAGCGTGTTTTTCATCAATCAGAATCTATTTTTCAAAAATAGATACATGCGCGATGTGTCGTTAATACGCAATATCTAGTCTTATTCGCGCAACGTAGAGATGTATCACAAATTGGGGTATTAGCCAATCAAATGTTCCCGAATCAGCGTAAGAGTTTTTGGAAGTTTATAAAGAAGCTACAAGCACGCGTTACGGATATTTGCTTTGCGACCTTCATCCGCGAACACGTTTAGAGTGCTTCTGCGAACGAATATATTTCCAAACGAGCCTGAAACGGTGTATATTCCAGAATGACAAAGAGACTAAAGAAATACCGTGAATTAATAAAAATCTATCATCGACTGCCCCGGGCAATGCAGCAGATGTTTATTAAAAATATCGATGCCGACTTTTTAAAATGCATCTGTGAAATCTGTCTCAACGTTATAAATTGCAATGTATCAATGAAAACCCATCAAAAGGCTCACCTACGCCGCTACAAGAACATAATACGTGCACTCGCTCGTAAAAGTCAAACTGTAGCGAAGAAAAAACGAATTATTGTACAAACAGGAGGGTCATTTCTCCCCATTTTATTTTCAGTTTTGGGTCCTTTACTGACTAGATTAATATAATGAAGAAAGTGGTAGTGATTCCTCACGAGGTGTACGCTTCACTGCAAGGAATCCAGACACGGATCTAGATCCCCGTAAAAGCAGACTTAAAAAATGGAAAGCGAATTGCTAGCTCTATAAACAGTGAAAAAACACCTGATGAGAAAAGAATCTTATACCAAGAAGCTCTGCAGAAATTTCTTCGCAGTACGAAAATTATAAGAGCCCTACAGAGATTCCTGTGGTTATTAGGCACAGCACGGGGGACGATGGACATGGCGACATAGGATCTGAGCCCGACGATACAGCTGACCAACCAAAAAGATTAGCCACACAACATATCGAACATGTATTAAAAAGCACCCTCCCACATACATTGAGGAGTAAAGGCTTAAGTCTTTATAATCTATTGAATGAGGATTCCCGCCATACAATGGACCGATACAGGCGAGATCATTGTGGAAGGATCAAAGGTACAGGGATCGAATATCGTAGACATTGTCCATGATCTGGTGAGAAAGTGGGATAGGCCATCACCATCAGGCTGGAAGCATATTAAAGCAAGACTACAACAAATAAATGTCCCTAAAACGTTGATAGGAAATCTGAACAGGTTAAAAGACTTGGAACATGCAACGCATGTGACACAATTGAAGACGCCGTCGCCCCAGGCGGTAACACCTTTGAAGAGGAGCAAGAAGAGGTTAAACCAACCCTACCCACGTGCCTCTAAAATACGCAAATGGCTAACGTATTAACTAAACGCTATTATGACGTTTCTAACCCATCCTCTTACGGCGGCGTAGATAGACTGTACAGAAGTGTTTACGGAGTAGGAAAAAAAGATGTTGAAAGATTTTTGAGGGAGCAGGACGCTTATACGCTTCATAAGCCTGTGAGAAAAAGGTTTAAAACAGCCAAGACAACGGCTTCCTCGATTGATTCTATTTGGCAAGCAGATTTAACAGACATGCAAAGGTATTCTGTGTATAACGATGGTTACCGCTACATTCTATTCATAATAGACGTATTCTCTAGATATCTGTGGCTAGTTCCTCTGAAAAATAAATCACCTGAAACAGTTGCTAAAGCCACCAAAACGCTAATGTTAAAAGAAAACAGGGTTCCTGGCTATTTTTGTACGGATATGGGGAAGGAATTTATAGGCCGTGCTTTTCAGAGCATGTTGACAGAGTTTAATATCAGCTATTACACAACCAATTCTATACATAAGGCTTCTTTAGCTGAAAGAGTTCAGCGCACCATAAAGGAACGCATGCACCGTTATTTTACACATAAAAACACACAGATTTCTAGATATTCTGGAATCATTGGCATCATCCTACAACCGCTCGCACCATCGCACGATTGGGACAACTCCTAACGAAGTTTTAGAAAGAGGTACGCCCCCGAGAAGAGATGGATCACCACCACCACCACCACACTCTGCGCGCTTCAAAATCAATGATTATGTAAGGCTGTCGCGTTCGGGGAATAAATTCGCAAAGGGTTTTGAGCAAGGATGGACACGCGAGATTTTTAAAGTTAGGGCTGTGAGACCTAAAGGTGAGATAATGATGTATTACATTGAAGATTTGAATGGGGAAGAAATCTCAGGAGGTTTTTACCGCGAGGAGTTGCAGAAAGTTGCGTTTAATTTAGAAAAAAATGTGTTTAAAATTGAGAAAATTTTAGGAAGCAACGGTTCAGGAAAGAGGAAAATGTACCTGGTGAAATGGCTAGGGTACCCAGAAAGCTTCAACACCTATATAAAAGCTGATGCAATAATGAAGCTTAAATAGTATGCAACATGGCTCCTAACCATTTCTACGTCACACTCCCGTCCTCCTCGTCCCTGTCTGTACACCCTAACAACACACTAGCCAACTTTGTAACAGAGCTCCACGGGCACATTGAATTGGGTCGTGATTCGTATGAGGTGGGGATATGTGAAATTCAGCTGGACACCTTTTTAAATATTGAACTAAAGAAACCGTTTTTACGATTCTTAGAGACATTGACGAGTGTGAAAAAGCTGGGTAGCTATGGATGAGACTATGCGTATCGCTCGGACTAAGGCTGCACGGTATTACAGTACAGAAGTAAGACTAGGACCGGGTCAATATGGTTCAGTCGAGGATGTTGTGAGAGGCTTAAACGTAAGTTTAAGAAACTCAAACCTTACGAATGATTTAGTATATGAAATCGTAAACAACTCTGCACATACACTAATCCTAAAATCAAAGACTAACAGACGTCTTAAAGACATAGAAAGTTCAAATTCTAACCAACGGCCGATATAGCGCAGCCTTCCAAAGAGACACATTTCACGAGACACAGTATACTTGTCCAGATTAATGTATCAATTGAAGATGGAGAAATTGGCTGAAAGGTCCCCAGACATGTGCTATATTTACAGTAATATAGTGGAGCACCAGTTTGTTGGGGATACCCAGGCACGCCTGCTGCGCATTGCTCACATCCCCAACCATAGAGGAAGGAGTTTGAGTATTACATATGACAGACCCCATTATGTGAATGTCGCAACTAATTTAATAACCAATATCTCAATATATATAAGAACGATTGAGGGTGAAAACTTCCCATTCGGTAACGGGAGCTTAACAGTGAAGCTACACTTTCGACGCACTGAGTTATAATGGATAGAAAGCCTTTCACCGTCTATCGAGGGGTGAGATACCAGCGCGGTAGTGGACTTGGATCCATTTTTTCATCCATACTACGTACGGCGTTCCTTTGCTGAAGAGGGGTGCCAGATACCTTGAAGGAAAGCGCTACAATCAGGTTAACACTGCAGAAGACATATTGACCGGGGCTAAACCTAAAGAGCTCTAAAAAAAACATTTAAAGCGTACACGGGACGAAATCATCAAAGATGCAAAGAGAAAAATGCGTGGTGGGGAAGAAGAAGAGGGCTCCCGGAAGAAGAAGGGGTCACGTGGTATTAAACGTAAAAGGCTATCAAAAAAGAAGTGCTGTAAGCGAATGAAACCTATGGTTGACCACTTTTTTGACTGATATAAGCTAAGGACATTGATCTCATGAATCATAGTTTGTTTACCACTTGTCGAGAGAGGAGTCACTATTTGCCATGGCACGCTTCATCCACCCATGTAGTTCACAATGCTGTAAATCGGAGCTGTCCCTTTTTGAGCTCCCCAACCCAAGTTTCTATTGAGCACAGTGACTTTATTACAATTAACCCTTTAAACACAATTAGTTCCCCGAGTGCACCTATAGAATTCGTGATACCCAGCTCAGGTCCTTACTTTTTTGATCCAAGCTGTGTGCACATGTACGCTAAGCTACGTATAGCCCATTCTGATGGAACGGTCTGCGATGACAAATATGCTGTATACCCTGAAACAAACTTTCTGCACTCCATATTCAACCAGTGTGACGTATATTTAAATCAGACCAACATATCGGCAGGCACGGGGTACTATCATCTACGAGCCTATCTGGAAAATGTTCTCAACTTTTCCAAAGAAGCGAAGGCTACCTTTTTAAGTGCGAGGGATATTATCAAACTAAAGATGAAAATAGTATAAAGGACAAATTTAAAAATTCTAAAAAGAAAATATACGAGTGTTTTGGACGGTTGCACACAGATTTCACTTTCCAGAAAGTTGCTTGTCAACGGGGTGGATATGAAAATAAAGCTCACCCGCACGAGTCCTGAGATCTGCTTAAATCTGGATGCGGATCAAGAAGAGGTGCAAAGCCCGTTGTGGTTCACATTATGGACACATACCTCCGCGTACGGCGAGTGAAATTAAGTTCACCAAAACAACTAGAAATTGAGAAAAATTTACTAAACGCTACAGGAAATATCCTATTAACAGAGTGCAATCAAACTATATACGGTTCCTGCAGGGTTGGCATCGAAGCAGATAGAAAACATTGCCCTGGGAAATCTTCCTAAAAGTATATTAATCGGCATGCAGGACCATGCTTCGGTGAATGGAAAATATAAAAAGAGTGCCTTTAAATTCGAGAATTTCGGACTTAAAAATATAACTCTATACGTTAATGGCACTGCTTTGGGTGGAACAATGGGTACGGACTATTCATCAGACGCTGTGTTACCTCTTTGTGTACCAGAGCCTATAGTAATCTGACCCATATTGCAGGTGATTGTGATGAGCTTGGTAATGGGGTAACGCAGGAAGAATTCATTGATCAATTTAACCTTTACCCGTTTGACATTACACCTGACTTATCTGCTAGCGTAAATACCCATTTAACCCCACAGCAGAGCGGAAACATCTCAGTGCGGCTGGAATTCGCCAAGCCTATAGACGCTCCTATTAGTGTACTAGTATATCTCGAATCGCAAGCCCTAATTGAAGTAGATAGATTTAGGAGCGTTATCACTGACTTTTAAAATGGATGCTAATACACTTCAGAAAGTAATGGAGCGAGTCACACGTTCCAAATTTATCGGCGTGTTTGCGAATAATGAAACATTGAGTTTGCCAAGTACGCGAGAATGCGGTAATCTTATTGTGAACACAGACATCATCGGTAATGAAGGGATTCACTGGATCGCTGTCTATTTTAAAAATAGACGGCGCCTGTACTATTTTGATTCACTCGGTACTCAACCCTGGAGTGACCCTATTATTGTAAAATTTCTCGCTCACTTACATATTCCCGAAGTTGTATGGAACCCATTTCGCATGCAAGGATATTTTACTAATGTTTGCGGAATGTACTGCGTCTCATTTCTAATGCATATGTCAAGTGATAAAGAATTTATAAATTTTTTAAATTTATTTGACCCGTGTCACACTCGCCGAAACGATGAAATGGTATGCAGACAGATAAAAATCCGTTTTCCAATTGTACGTACTCGTTGTATATTATAATGTTTTTGTTCGTATATTTGTAACGATATATTCTGTAGTTGTTTATTGTACTGATTTCTTTCATTTAATAAATTTATGAAATATATTGTGTCTTCTTATCCCAAAAAGATCGAAAAACACTTACATTATTTCGGTGTGACATTGTTGACTGATCAGTATATCCTCCCTATTCCGAGATTCTTCAAAAGATTGTATAACACGTGTCAAATCCTCATCGGACCTTAAAGGAATAATGTTCATTCTTTTAAAACATATACAGAGTATACAGACAGATCCCCATTATGTGAAGATATCTTTGGTTCGAGGAATAACATTGATTGCCATAAAAAATTTCGATTTTAGCATAATGGGGATAACCAAATAACATTGATTGCCATAAAAAAATTTTGGCGAGTATCTATTTGACTTGATACTACAACTCTCCATATATATATAAAAACGAATTATAGACACATTTCTATGGTAGTCCCCTGCGTCGGGTTGTAAGGAGCGTCACTGCAAATATCTTCAACGGTTTGCGTTGGAAATAATTCGCCACGGTCAATCGCATTGAAAAGACTAATTGCGGTTAATGCTGCAGTATCACTTTCTTCATACAATTCCGGGGAGACGTACAGGTCCATGGTGGAGGATGTGTGACATTGCTGACTGTTCAGTATATCCCCCGTATTCCGAGATTCTTCAAAAGATTGTATAACACGTGTCAAATCCTCATCGGACCTTAAAGGAATAATGTTCATTCTTTTAAAACATATACAGAGTATACACACAGATCCCCATTATGTGAAGATATCTTTGGTTCGAGGAATAACATTGATTGCCATAAAAAAATTTCGATTTTAGCATAATGGGGATAAGAGGTAAAACCAAATAACATTGATTGACATAAAATTTTTTGGCTAGTATCTATTTGACGAGATACTACAACCCATCCATATATATATAAATCGAATTATAGACACTTACATTTCTATGGTAGTCCCTTGCGTCGGATTGTAAGGAGCGTCACTGCAAATATCTTCTACGGTTTGCGTTGGGAATAATTCATCACGGTCAATCGCATTAAAAAGACTAATTGTCGTTAATGCTGCAGCGTCACTTTCTTCATACAAGTCTGGGGAGACGTACAGGTCCATGGTGGAGGGAATGATTATTCACTGACGCGAAAATAGCTACTGTTACTCCCATCTGAAAATAGCCCCTTTTATATGCCAATCGCCAAGCTCCGCCCCAAAAGACCAGATGTTCGTAGTGATTGGCTGCCGGTGTAGCTGGGTGGAGCTATGACGTGTACCAATCCGCTATAACGGGACCGGACGAGTAACATATAATATAAAATCGTGTTTCTTGTGAATAAATTATAGACACTTACATTTCTATGGTAGTCCCTTATATTATATTTTTACTTACAAGTTATTCCCAATTCGGCGAGAAATTACACTAGGGTACAACGAAAACTATTTGGTGTTTCTTATAGAACTTTTGATGCTGATTCAGGTTTCAGAATTTTCTATAGCCCATAGTTTTCGAGAAAGAATCATAATAATCGTGTATATTTGTCAACCCTTATATATATATATATATATATATATATATATATATATATATATATATAACACAGATGGAGTCGATGTAGACAATGCATGTCCTAATTATCTCGAAGAAATAGTGAGCAATCGACGAGATGTAATTCTGAGTCCACGTTAAACTGTGGGTCTAAGGCGGGGTGGAAACCTTTCCAATTCGGCGAGAAATTACACTAGGGTACAACGAAAACTATTTGGTGTTTCTTATAGAACTTTTGATGCTGATTCAGGTTTCAGAATTTTCTATAGCCCATAGTTTTCGAGAAAGAATCATAATAATCGTGTATGTTTGTCAACCCTTATATATATATATATATAAATATAAACACAGATGGAGTCGATGTAGACAAAGCATGTCCTAATTATCTCGAAGAAATAGTGAGCAATCGACGAGATGTAATTCTGAGTCCACGTTAAACTGTGGGTCTAAGGCGGGGTGAAAACCTTTCCAATTCGGCGAGAAATTACACTAGGGTACAACGAAAACTATTTGGTGTTTCTTATAGAACTTTTGATGCTGATTCAGGTTTCAGAATTTTCTATCGCCCATAGTTTTCGAGAAAGAATCATAATAATCGTGTATATTTGTCAACCCTTATATATATATATATATATAAACACAGATGGAGTCGATGTAGACAATGCATGTCCTAATTATCTCGAAGAAATAGTGAGCAATCGACGAGATGTAATTCTGAGTCCACGTTAAACTGTGGGTCTAAGGCGGGGTGAAAACCTTTCCAATTCGGCGAGAAATTACACTAGGGTACAACGAAAACTATTTGGTGAATGTATGAAACAATTCATTTAAAAGACTGTAAATATATATAATTATAGTAAACTTAGGTCAAGATAAACTAGTTATCCATAAAAACCTAATTCGTTTTCTATAATTCTGTTTTCTATGGTTGGCTGAATAGGCTAACTACGTTATTTGTTTCGTCGGATTGTGTTTTGGCTAATTTCAAGTTTCATGAAGTTCAAGTTAATGCTATATTTGCTTCTAATCGTTAAACACTATATACATATATTGTAAAACACTATATACATCTATACATCTATCGTGAAACACTATATATATCTATTTATCTATCTTAAAAAATTATAAAATATTTATCGTTTAATTTTGCTCATGTAGTTTGGAAAGTTTAAAACATTCAAACTTGTTTTAAATAAAGAAAAAATTAATATATATATATATATTATATATATATACATATCACAAGATGTTTAAAAGACTGTATATATATAATTATAGTAAACTTAGGTCAAGATAAACTAGTTATCCATAAAAACCTAATTGGTTTTCTATAATTCTGTTTTCTATGGTTGGCTGAATAGGCTAACTACGTTATTTGTTTCGTCGGATTGTGTTTTGGCTAATTTCAAGTTTAATGAAGTTCAAGTTAATGTCATATTTGATTCTAATCGTTAAACACTATATACATCTATTGTAAAACACTATATACATCTATACATCTATAGTGAAACACTATATATATCTATTTATCTATCTTAAAAAATTTTAAAATATTTATCGTTTAATTTTGCTCATGTTGTTTGGAAAGTTTAAATCATTCAAACTTGTTTTAAATAAATAAAAAATTAAATATATATATATATATATATATATATATATATATATCACAAGATGTTTAAAAGACTGTATATATATAATTACAGTAAACTTAGGTCAAGATAAACAAGTTATCCATAAAAACCTAATTGGTTTTCTATAATTCTGTTTTCTATGGTTGGCTGAATAGGCTAACTACATTATTTGTTTCGTCGGATTGTGTTTTGGTTAATTTCAACTTTTAAATGAATTGTTTCATAAATTTTCGTTATTCGTGACTTAAATATTTATAATAAAAATTAAGTGTGTAAAATTATTTATTTAATAAACAGAATTTAATTGGATTAACTACCGTCATATATATTGTGGTAGACTATTTAAATGGATGATTAATATATGGTTTTCTGGGACACATGGCGCTATCTGGAATACATTGCGCTATCTGGCAACTCAGCCAGAATAGAGGTTTATAAAAGACCGAGAGACGACTGACGGAGTCATTCAAGCTCGGCTCCCAGCCGAGCAAGGACCTCTGGTCCTTCTCTTTCTGGCCCTTTGGGAAAACCCCTTAGAGGCCTCTTAGGTTAGGAAAACGAAAATAACTTGGGGGAGAACTCCGCCTCCAAGTTGCGTACCTTGCAATCAAAGGCCACTACTCTTTTTCTCTCTCTCCTTCAGGTGTCTCTCTCTCTCTCTCCTTCAGGTGTCTCTCTCCTTCAGGTGTACCCCTCCCCCCTTGGCTCAGCCAACTGGCGGATTAGGAGCCTATAAAACAACGCCTACTCGGCTGAAGTCTTAATATGCACTTGGCTCCTGCCAGGTGAACACCTCTCCTCCTTTCTCTCCTTTCTGGCCCTTTGGGGGGAATAGCTTGGGGGGAGAACTCAGCCTCCAAGTTGCATGCCCCTTGCAACCTAGGTTGGCAACAAAGGCCAGTACTCTTTTTTGTAATTTTTTTTAAAAAATTTTTGTAAACAAAAATTTTGCAACACCCCACCCCCCATTTGCAACACCCCCACCCCCTTTGCAACATTACGTAATCACTTGCAACATTCTTGCACTCTCCCCTTTTTCGGCTATACTACTCACACGTAAAATTCTTAAACAAGATTATTTAGAATCTGTATTTTCAAAAGTTTCTTTTATTAAAGTAACGTTGTTACAAACATTCGATATGTGCACCATTAGTGATTCGCAAAACATCCAATCGATACTCCAAATGTTGCCATGTATGCTGCAGCATATCCACATCAATTCGCTCAATAGCAGCTGTGATTCTTGCTTTTAAATCATCAATGTCTGTCACCCGCGTACATTTCTAAAAAACTTGTCAAAACGTGGTATCAGAAAAAACTTAATGAGATTCTCTGTAAAATGGGACAACACTGGAATTTCTACACTTCATGGTTGACTTTTAATAACAGCCAGAAATTGTACAGATAATTCTCGGACACCCTGTGTGTATATATATATATATTATATATATATATGTAATTAGGTAATACATTTTAAACTTCTCCGATTCAGGAAAATAGTATGTTGTTCGCACCCTTATTTAACACTCATGTCTAAAGTGTTCCTAAAACTTTCAGACCCTTACCCTTTTACGACGTGATTTTCCTTATATGAAAAAAACTATATATTTTGTTATATATTTTGTTTATGCAGGAAAGAGGGGCCAAGGGCGAATACCAGCAGAACGCCCCCACCCACCATAGAGGAAGAAGAGAGACAAAATCAAGGTTCAAGGTTATCGAAATGAATGGACACTGCGTTTGAAAGATTAAAGGACACAGACAGGGGTAAAAAATGGATTGAGGAAGCTTGTTCCAAAGTTCACTGGTTGAGTAGATGAAACATTGAAAATACCGATTAATCCTTCCATTAGAGAGTTGGACAGAAAAGTAACGAGAAAGTATCGAAAGTCTGGTGCTGCGTGCTCTCCTTAAAGAAGGATGCATGCAGTTGGAGAGTTCATAGTTATGATATCGATAGTAAAGAGAGAGTGAGGCAACAGTGCGGGGAAGAGAGAGAGAGGGATTGAAGACAGTCAGTAATAGGCGAGGAACTGATGAAACGAAAAGCCTATGATTCCACCGGGTCAAGTAGAGCTGTGTGGGTTCATCCACAATACACACGAGAAGCGTACTCCATACAAGGGTGGACAAGATCCCTGTACAGAGACAGCAACTCGATGGAGGTGAAGGAACTGCGGAGTCGATATAGCACACATAACTTCTTAGAAGCTATTTCAGGAAGGGAGTATATGTGACCTTTCCAGAAAGGATCACAAAAAAGGAAACGCCAAGAATGTTAAGAGAAAAGGAAGGAGTGAGATGTGTATTGTTGAAGGTAAGGTGATAATCTTGTGAAAGATTACCATTAGGAGACAGATGGAGGAACTGAGTTTTTGAGGCATTGAAATCAGTAGTTTGGGGGCAAAAATTTCGAGTACAATGCAATTGAAAGCAATGTTGATTGTTGCTAAACTGTTGCAAAGCCAGAGCTATGGAAGAATGTCAGTGCCATGCAACACTGCCAGCGCCATACAACACTGCAAAGGGGTGGAAGTGTGTAGGCAGGGGGGGGGGTTCGGGGCCAGACCCTCCAAAGGGGGTTGTATCTTAACCTAGCAGCTGAGGCCCACAAAGGTATAAATGGATATAAATAAATATATACAGTATATATATATATATATATATATATATATATATATGCACTAAAATCACAAAATAATACGTGATCTTATTAATAAGCAAACAACCACAGGGAAAAGGAAACACGAAGTCCGAGCGCTTTCGTGATATATTCACATTAATGTGAATATATCACGAAAGCGCTCGGACTTCGTGTTTCCTTTTCCCTGTAGTTGTTTGCTTATATATAATATATATGTTATATATGTTATGTATACGGGGCTCCAATAAACCTTAGCCCCCCCGCCCATGGCCTAAACCATTAGAGGTACAGTAAAACTAAACATACCTTACAAAAAAGAATTTAATCCTGCATTTAATGAGAAACAATTAAAACTTGGTGTTCCCGCCATTGGCTTCCAAGACAGCCTGAATTCGCTTTGGGTAGCTTGCCAAAAGTGACGTGAATAGATCTTGATCGTTACGCAAATTTGCTAAAACAGTTTCAATGTGTTGCGTCATTGTATCCTTCGAAACAGTGGCGGACCTACATTTTTGGGACCCTGAAGCTTGAACTGTTATGGGGGCCCCTTCGCAACCAGCAACAATAGGGCAACATCCAACAAGGTTCAAAGGGCCTTGCTGCCCTTGCAAGGACCTCGAGGCCCAAATGGCGGAGAACGGGGTGGTGGGGTGGTGCATGCCCCCGAGAAAATTTTGAAATTTGACCAATTACAGGGGCATTTTGAGGCCATATGAAATGGGTATTAGAGCATATTCTAAGGTCAATATTAAGTACTTCAACCCATTGGCTTATGATTCTATCACTAAAATAGCCTTATTTTAATAACAAACACTTAAAAAAACTCCATCGGTTTTGTTGAAAAATTCACTCATTAAAAAAAAAGTTGCTTCAGGGCCCCTCCTGGATTAGGGGCCCTGAAGCTTAAACTTCATTAGTTTCATAGTAGATCCGCCACTGCTTCAAAAGTCGATTTACTGCAGGTTCTTGAAACAAGAGACATTCAACCTTGTCCTTTATAACTGATCCAATGTGTTCACAGACGCTCAGGTCAGGAGAATTTCCTGGTCATTCTTCATTTCCAAAGAAATCGATCTCATGGTTCCGCAACAACTGTTGAGTGGCTAATGCCTTAAAGCAGGGGGCCTTATCGTGCAGAAGTGTGACCTGATCGACATCCATAACATTGTTTGGGTTTCTTAGAAAAGGAATGACATGCTGGGATAGAATAATATCACGAAAGTACTCTCCATCCCAACTCTGACCATTTGGCTTCAGCACCCACATGAGCTTCTTTGCAGTGAACAAAACAAACACACCAACACAGTCTGGACTTTTTAATAATTCGCGATAATGTTCATTGTCATCGATTTCATCTGGTGTTGTGGCCCACACTCGATCATTTTGGTAGTTAGGCCGACGTGTTACGTAAACAAAAAATTCATCGGAGACAGCTAAATGCATGAAATCATCCACATCCCAATCTTCAAGATAATGGGCAAACCACATTCTGTCATCGATGTTAAGTTGAGTTTTTCTTGGCTTTGGAAGTTCATGCCAAGGCTTTAAACCTTGCCTATGACGGTATAGTCGAATGATCTTACCACTAACGATCTTTCCTCTCAACAATTCGATCTCTCTAGAAAGTTTAGCACAGCTGTTTTTCCGCTTACGCGTACCGCTTTCAATGATGTCCTTTGTTTCCTGAGAGAGTGGCAAATTTGGGCGCCCAGATTTGGTTGTATCCATTTCACATTCATCCAAAGTTTTATTCCAATTTCTTTTGCCGAAGTCATCACTTCTTCGCAACTTTTTGGCAACCCATGAACGTGTTATAAAGGTGGCTCCAGCATCACGAGCTTCCCGAAATGTTATTGCTCGTATGCGATCTATCACACGTTGCCTCTCCGAATCACCAATTAATTGAGAAGCCATTATATTATCACTTTATCAGCTAGAGTAATTTTAATACCTGCAATAAATAAAGAATTTTATATATTTTTCTAATCACTAAAAACTATTTCGATATAAGTAAACATGTAAGCTGCAAATGGGAGGGGGGCTAAAGTTTTTTGGAACCCCTTATATGTGTGTATATATGTATATGTGTATATATGAATTGTGTGTACAGTATATGTATGTGAGGTGTATATATATGAAATGTTAGCATGTGTGTTTTATATGTTTGCATAGGAAAAAATAAAATAAAAGTCTTTATTAAAAGCTATGCTGGAGAGGTACATCCATCCGTTAGGGTTAGAGCTTCTTGGCGCAAAATGGCGCTTGTCTTGAGCGACTGATCTTTTTTTATGGAGGAAGGAGGGGATAAGGGCGAGCGCCCGTAAAAGTGACCCCTCCACAGAAGACGGAGAGAGCCAAAAGCAAGGTTTCCAAGCCTCAATGATGCCATTTTTCTTTTTCTTTTTATTAACATAAATTTCGAAAAGGCTGTGTAGTGCAGGGCCGCCGCTTCCATTAAGCGAGGTTAGTAAATGCTAAGGGCGCCAAAGATCTGGGGGGCGCCAGCGCCTCCCGCCCTGTGCACGTCTGATAGTATTATGTAAGAACAACATGAAAAAAATAATGAAGGAATGAGAAGCATAGACAAATGATGAAAGGTTGTACGACGTATGTACACCAGTTTAGCTTGACTGATATTTACATAATTAACTTATTCATCTTATTGGGTCATTATAGAACTTTCACTATCACGACCTTTAAACCTTTAGGGACGGGAGTCGTAAATAAGCGATTTAAAAATGTTGCGCGCACAGACGGGAGTCGTCAATAAGCGACTCGGCTTATTTACGGCTTAATATGAGTTCCGGGAGTCGTCAATAAGCGAATAACTGTTTTTATGTGACATATGCCCTTCTTGCTTGGAAAAAAACAGTAGATATGTCCTTTTTGCACGCATATTTTAGCACTTTTGAGCGTTCTGATTTGTTACTACATATGCCTCGCTTTACTCGCTGTTTTGATTGGTCATGACACTTTCTTGAACTGTGAAATTATTTTATAATTTTAAAATAAATGTATGTATTAGCAAATTAAAATAGATCAGTGTAAGGCTAATAGTTTCTTCAATATGGTACCTTGATTACTTTGTGGGCAAACCCAATCGTGAAGTGGGAGGCGGGTGGGGGCGCCAGCTGCAGTCCTGCTAAGGGCGCCAAATAGGCTGGCGCCGGACCTGGTGTAGTGTGTAAGATGCATGTATGTGTACTGAGGAATAGAGGGAGAAATGTGTGTTTGACAATATGCTGGGCTTCTTAAAGGGTATATGACAGACGGAAAAAGATTAGCCAAGGAGGACAGTGACAGAAGAAACGGGAGTTGCAGCACTCCCTGGCTGCTGCCTAACATCCACCCGGAGTACTATCCTGGTCGACTGGTGTCTGCAATCTTCTACTATAATATATATACATATATTATA
The DNA here is from genome assembly GCA_023014485.1 of Bathynomus jamesi. Lineage (NCBI taxonomy): Eukaryota > Metazoa > Arthropoda > Malacostraca > Isopoda > Cirolanidae > Bathynomus > Bathynomus jamesi. The sequence goes on from JAJOZX010000298.1 coordinate 542,466, forward strand.
TTTAATATTTGTATTATATTATAGATATATATCTTATATATAATATATATTATATATATGCTTTCGTTATGCTACCTTATGTGAGTTCTCTGGACGGTTCAGGATCGACCTGCGGTCGACCCCTCTGCAGCATCCCCCTTCATTTGCGGGATTTGGTGAAGGAGGGAATTGTTGTCTGATCTCCTCCTACGCTCGTAGCCAACCACGCATGCCTGGTCAGGAAATTTACACAGGGATCTGTCTAGCCGGTTTTTTGTAGTTATTCAGGTTGGTGTGATGGAGATTTTTCACTGGAAAGCTTTGGGCCTCTTATTCTGAGGGTATTTTCCATTCTCGTTTCATAGTCCCCTGTCCCAACGCAGCTGAGACAGTACAAAATCTGCCTCTTCTCTCATTTCAGTTTGTTTATACAGTATTTCATTTCTAATGTTAGGGAGAAAGCCCTGAAGTATTTTCCATATGTATATATATTATTGTGTACAGCTCGCGCCTTCTTTCAAAAAGAGTAAAGTTTCAGGAATTGTAGTCGAGACCAGTAGTCTTCACCTTCCGTTTCCTCTGTCTTAGATGTAAAAGTCCTTTGTATAGCTTTAATGTTCGCAATGTCTTGTTTTCTGTGTGGGTTTGTGAGTACTGAGCAAAACACAATTGTTGGTAGGACTAGACTATTCCATAATTTGAGCAAGATGTTTGCTTTTCTGCTGCGGAAGCTCCTCCAGATGTTTTCCATTATTTTTCTAGCCATTGTAATTTTGATGTTAGAGTGCTCTCTGAATTCTGCATCCGACGACATAATTATTCCAAGATCCCTGACTTGTGGATTTGGTGTTATTTGTCTGGCTTGCAAAGTTTGTACCATTTATTCTGTAGTTCCTTGTTATTACCATATCTTAGAAGTCAGACTTTTTCTTCGTTGAACTTCATATTGTTGTCTTCTGCCCAATAGAATAATGTTTCAATGTCGTTTTGTAACTTTTCTATGTCACTTTCGTTCAATATTTCCTTGCATATCTTTGTGTCATCTGCGAAACATGATACAATACTGTCATTGATATCTGCATCAATATCTGCAATCATTATTATGAACAGCAAGAGAGCTAATACTGTCCCTTGTGGGACCAGAGCTCTCTACTACCGAGACTTCCGATTTCACTCCATTTCCCACCACCAACCACCCTTTGTATTCTTTGCGTCAAGAAATTAAAAATCCATCTTTCAAGCTTTCCAGTAATTCCTTTATTCTTAAGTTTGTGTGCTATAATTCCATGTTCACATTTATCGCAGGCTTTCGCAAAGTTAGTATATACAAGTATTACATCTACGTTTTCTCCTCGACACAGTGTTTCTAATATTTTCTCCTGGTAGTCTCACAGCTGTGAAAGGCATGATCTTTCACCATGGAAAGCATGTTGATTTAAATTATACAAGTTGTTTTCTTGTAGGTAATAGTGTAGTAGTTTTGCCTCTAATTATATGTTCAAAGCACTTTATGTATATATATAAATGTATATATTATTTATAAATGTATATATTATATATAAATTTATATATTATATATAAATGTATATATTATTTACAAATGTATACATTATTTATAAATGTATATAGAGTATTATATATAAATGTATATATTATACATAAATACATATATTATATATAAATATATATTATATAAATATTATATTATATATAAAAAATATATTATATATAAATAAATATATTATACATAAATCAATATATTATATATAAAAAATATATTACACATAAATAACTATATTAACTATAAATAAATAAATTGTATTATATATTTTATATATATATAGCTATTAAATATATATACACTATGTTATGTATATTATATATATATATATATATATATATATATATATATATATATATATATATTAATATATATATATATATATGAAAAATTATTTCACGAAAGTGACACGTGAAAAGTATTTATGATGAATAAAACCACGAAGGAAAAAGAAACACAAAGGGGTGCTCAAGCGCTTTCGTCTAATGACATCCTCAGGAACACTGGAGTGAAAGGACAGATCAAGGCAATATATAGGTTACAAAAATAAACATATAAACATACATACATACACATTCACATATATACATATGTATATATATATATGTATATATGTGAATGTGTATGTATGTATGTTTATTTTTGTAACCTATATATTGCCTTGATCTGTCCTTTCACTCCAGTGTTCCTGAGGATGTCATTAGACGAAAGCGCTTGAGCACCCCTTTGTGTTTCTTTTTCCTTCGTGGTTTTATTCATCATATATATATATATATATATATATATTACGTAGATTATATAGGTCCTATATATATTATATTATATGTGTTATATTAAATATTCTCTCAGAATACGAGGGCCAAAGCTTTTCAATGCCCAACCAAAAGAAGTGAGGAATCTTCAACGCATTGACCTGAATAACTTGAAGAACCAGCTGCAAAAATTCCTGTGCAAAGTCCCTGATCAGGTGGCTAACTTCGAGGGCAGGAGGAGATCAAAGAGCAATTCACTACTTCACCAAATCCTGCAAATGAGGCGAAATGCTGCAGAGGGGTCGACCGTAGGAGGTAAAAAGATTATATATATATATATATATATATATATACAGGGCGTCCCAAAAAAATGTATACACACTTTAAATAATTATAAAGGCAGTGTTTATTAAAATACATTTCATTTTCAAAATGTAATAGAATCTACAGACATTATTTAATTGTTTTGTCAACGCCTGTTTTCAAACTGACGTCCGTTCTGGTCCAGGCACTGCTGATAACGCGAAGCAATGGAATCGCAAACATCACGAAACATTTCGCTTGGTATTTGTGTGCATTCTCGTTCAATGGCTGCTCTCAATTCAGCGACTGTTGCAGGTTTTATAGCGTAGACTTTGTCTTTTAAGTATCCCCATAAAAAAAAGTCTAGTGGTGTGAGGTCTGGTGAACGCGGAGGGTATTCTACGAAACCCCTTCGTCCAATCCACATCCACATCGTGCCAAGTACCACTCGCAATACTCCACTCTTCGGTCCGGATCATCTTCATTAATAGCATGGACTAATCTTGGAATGTAACTTTTCCATTGACAGCGCTTCAAAATGCGTTGGACAGACGATTCTGAAATTCCTACCTCACGACTCGCTTGCCGCACAGATTTTCTTGGACTTTGGTGATACGTTTCCAGTACTCTTTCTTGCTTTGTGGGGCTTGTCGATGTCCGTGGTCTTCCGGAACGCTTCTTGTGGACATTCTGAACAGTTCCATCGGCTTCAAACTTATCTCTAATTCGAGTGATGGTAAGTCGCGTTGGTGGATCTGTTTGAAACTCCCTCCTAAAATGTCTTTGCACTTCAACTGCGTTTTCACACTTCCAGTAGCATTTTAGAATGAATTTCCTTTGTTCAAAGCTTAGTCTGACTGCCATTATTAATTCTAATGGGTTTAACTTGGAAAGAAAGAAACATCAATTGAGCTATCAGCTGTTAAAGTGTGTATACATTTTTTTGGGACGCCCTGTATATATATATTATATATATATTATATATATATATATTATACATTATATATTATATATATAGTTATATATTGTTATAATGTTTCAGACCAAAAAAAACCTAGGATCGACTCATGGCTGGTCAACCAAATTGTGTTTGTAATTGTGTATTGCGCATGTCCTCCGCGGTGTGGGGGGAACCTACAGTTTTACTTGGCTTCTGAACCACAAAAGCCTTAATTTTACTACCTTAAACTATACCCAATCTATCAACATATGCGTCTATTCGATTTTTAAACATGTTTATAAACGTGCTACCAATTACTTCTACCCGTAAACTCTTCCAGCTATTTACTATTCTATGCTTAAAACAAGTTTTGGGCAATTGCTGTCTCAAACCTTCTAGTTGTCAACTTACACCCATTATTTCTAGTTCTATTATATTGTGATATTTCGAAAAATCTATCTCTATTTACATTATCGAACCCATTCATAATTTTGAAAACCTGGGATAGATCATCCCCATAGCCTCCTTGTCTCAAATGTAGTCAATTTTAACTCCTTAAGCCTATCCTCGTACGACTTTTACCTAAGCGACGGAATCATCTTAGTTGCTCATGTTTGAACTCTTTCGATTTTGTCTATATCTTTGCGCATATGCAGATTCCAAAATTGGATGGCGTACTCCAAATGGGGTCTAATGAATGATTTATAAAGAGGAACAATAATATCGCGCGATTTGTACTAAAAATTCCTAGCTATAAAACCTAACACTTTGTTCGCTTTATTGACCGCTGCTGTACTTTGTTTCGCCACTTTTAATAGTTCCTTACATATCTTTGTGTCATCTACGAAGCATGATACAATACTGTCCTTAATATCTGCATCAATATCTGTAACCATTATTATGAACAGCAAGGGAGCTAATACAGTCCCTTGTGGGACAGAGCTCACGACTTCCGAGACTTCCGAGACTTCCGCTTTAAATCCATTTACCATTTGAACACATTTGAATATATATATAATATATATATATATATACACACACACACACACTAGGGCGGAGTGAAAAACTCATTTTTCGAATTTTCAAATTGGCTAGTGTGGAAAATGTGTGGAGTAGTGAGGAAACAAGCTGGTATAAATTTAAAATCATAACATTAATATCTTCAGGTGCCACAATGACCTTCAATATTGAAAAAAATTGAAAAAAGCAGATTTTAACCAATAATTACAGAAGAGCCCACGATGCACAATAGACAAGAATTTATTCACACTTGTATAAAAATAGCTCAGTCAACCTTTAAAAAAAGTTTCTATTCTCTAAAAACAGTTTTCTATAGTCAGCTCACTCAGCTGTCACGTGAGTACCTCGGTTCAGTGTAGCTGTCGCTCTCGTAGCAGGTGGGTGTTCTGTTGTTGGCGTTACTCAGATAGTCTAAACTATATTTCTTATATATTTTGCATTTCTGTATTGTGTTGCCCTAAGTTTGCCATGTACTATTAACTGAAATTAACGTATAATTGATATTAGCTCTTTCTTTTTCAGATTTGTATACTTTCAAAATGTCTCGAGTTTGTGCAAAATCAACCAGGGCCTCAACTGAGTGCCCCATGTTTGGTATGGGGGAAGATTTGTGGCACAGGAATCTTCCTACATACGAAGGAGTTTTTAAATATTACTTGTTTGTAAGAAACGATTTGAAACAGAATACTAAAAAGATCCTTCAATATCTCAAATATTAGAACAAGTTGTTGATAAATTGAAAACAATTTGGGAAAGTGCTTCCGTCCCAATTCTGTCAGACAGGCGAATTGAAACAATGTTCAGAAGCTACCACGAAAAGTATCGTGTCATTATGAAGCCATCAAAGCAGAAAAAATTCTGAAGCTTACAAAGCAAAGATTGATATGTTCAAAAAAGAAGCACACACGAAACTTTTTGACATTGCAGCGTGCAAGTGCAAAGTACTAACACAATGTTCTTGTCCCAAAGAAAAAACGGTTCCAAAGGAAGAAGTGACGTTCCTCTTAGATCAAAGGAGTGAAAGAAAACTGTTTATTGATAGAGTAGATATTACACTCTCAAAGAAAAAAGCATCTACGTTGCTAAGAAAGCAAAAAGAAGCTGTGAGGCTCACCAAAGAATCTTCACAGGAGAAATTGCAGGATACAAATGTTGAATTATCATCATCGACATCAAATAGTGAAAGTGAATCTGGCGAAATATCAGACGATACATTTCCAGAGCCAGTTAGCTCGAAGAGAAAGCTCGAACAACCTGAAGAACAATTATTCAAGAAAAGGAAAACTACAAATCTACCTTCAGTGGCTACTGCTTGTGACAGGACTGCAGTTTCAGATCGAGCTGCAGCATTCATTGTTAGTGCAGTATTGCAAGATATTGGAGAAGTTTCTATTGGCAATACATCTGAAGTAGTGGATAGGAGTAAAATCAGAAGAGAAAGACAAAAGAAGAGATCAGAAATTATGAAAGATCAAAATCAGGTCCCAATCAGAGGAATCTATTTTGATGGTCGAAAAGATTCTACACTCTTCCAAGAAAAAAAAAAGAGTCCAAAGTATATCAGAAGAAGGTAACAGAAGAACATATCACTTTAGTGAGAGAACCTGGTTCAGATTATTTGGGCCATTATTCTGTGAATTCTGGATCAGCTGAAGAAATATGTAAAGGAATGTTTGAGTATAATTGGAAATAATGACATGAACCTGGAAAACCTTGTTGCCATTGGATGCGATGGTGCAGCAGTCAACACTGGAGAAAAGGGAGGCGTTATAAGGCTTATAGAATTGAAGCTGAAGAAGCCAGTTCAACATTTAGTGTGCCAGCTCCATGCCAATGAATTGCCATTACGCCATTTAGTTGCAAAGCTGGATGGAAAAACATCTGGCCCCCGCGGATTCACCGGTCCTATTGGCAGGGAATTAGAGAACTGTGAGAGTCTTCCTATTGTCGAGTTTGAAAGGATTGATGCTGAGGAACCAACTGTAGACTGTGAAGATCTTAGCACCGACCAAAAATATCTAATTGATATTCATCAGGCCATAACAAAGGGATATTGCTCTCCAGATCTTGCTCATCGTAGTCCAGGCAAAATGGCACATTCACGATGGCTGACTACAGCAAATCGTTTGCTTCGTCTATACGTTTCAACTGTAAGTCCATCTGAGAACCTCATGAACATTGCTTCTTTTATAATGAAGGTCTACATCCCAATGTGGTTTTCTATTAAGCAAAGTACGTCTTTTGTCAATGGCTCAAAACATGTTTTCAAAACTATTGAACTAACAAGAACACTGAATGACGAAGTAAAGGATATTGTAAACCCTGTCATACAAAGAAATGCATTTTTTGCAAATCCAGAAAATATTCTAGCATCAATGATTCATGATGACCGCAGCGCCATAAGAGAATTAGCGTGGAGGCGAATAAAGAAAGCAAGGCAAACAAACAAGGAAAAAGTTGTGAGGCGTTTCACAGTACCTGTTATTCAATTTGAAGCTACTGATTATACTGATTTAATTAATTGGCAAAAATGCATTGTCACTGAACCACCTGTGACAAGACACCTGACAGAAAATGAGATTGAAGAATTCATAGAAAACAAGAGTACCCCTCCATTCGAGAAATTCCCTTGTCATACACAAGTAGTAGAAAGAATGGTAAAATTAGTAACTGAAGCATCATCAAAAGTATTTGGATTGAACGCGCGAGATGGCTTCATAAGATCAACACTTCAGTCACGTAAAAAAATGCCATCATTCGAAAGTAAAGCTGAATATAAAGTTTAAATAAAACGTTCATAGAAAAAAACAATGCCAAGGATGGATGGTTGGGAGGGCATGGGTGGAGCTCGACACGCAGCCACCTCCTCGTGGTGAGTTCTGGATTATTTAGATCATTAATCAAAAGAACATTGATCTAAATAAACTAAGAGCTGCGTAATTCAGTAACTATTTTGGTAATTGGAACACTTAATATATAATAATAACAAGTAAGTTTCAGTTATTGTACTAATGCAGAATATAAGAAAATCATTATGTTTCACTTTTTTCGACGGCTTTGTGGCACCTGAAGATATAATTTCGCAGGACTAATATTTATGCACAGTCATTATCTATAGCACCCACATATTTTCCGCACTAGCCATATTTGAATTTCGAAAAAATGTTTAAAAACCTAATTTTCGATCCGCCCTAACACACACACACACACACACACACACACACACACATATATATATATATATATATATATATATATATATATATATATATACATATATGTTACAGTCAAAGTGTGTAACCAGCCATTTCGGGAAATGGCTGTTTCACTTGGTCATTTCGCGAAATGACTAAAATCTTCAGCCATTACGCGAAATGGTTGACATTCCACCTTGGTCATTTCGTGAAATGGCTAAAATGACTTTTGTCATGAATTCATAGAAATAACAAACATCACAATAAAATTGGAAACCTTTATTTAACTAACTAAATCTGCTAAAACATATATACATCCACAGGTCTGTTCAAATAAGTGAGAAACACTTCAAATACACATTTGAACACATTTGAACATTTGAACACATTTGAATTTGAATTTTCAATATAGAGTTTTTCAAATACTAACCGAGCCTTCAATGTTATTCCGATGTCCGCCATTGAAGGCCCGGTCAGGTCAACTGTATGCCCTTGACAATTGGTTAGGTTAAGTCGTGTTATTTTCGTTAAAACTAACGAAAATACAACTTAACCTAACCAACTGGCAAGGGCATACAGTTGACCTAACCGGGCATACAGTTGACCGAACTGGGCAAATGATCTTGCACAAAATGACCAAGGTGGAATTTCAACCATTTCACGAAATGACTAAAAGTTTCAGCCATTATGCGAAATAGCTGGTTACAAACTTTGACTGTAACATATATATTATGCACTGAGGTGTAGCTATCCAAAGATTTTGTCCGAAAGCTGAATTTTTTGTGCTTGGCAGATAGCTGGTGAGGGAAGCTATATTTTTGGGTTCTTTGTGAATAACCCGTTGCCCACGTTTGTGCCTTCCAACATGATAAAGAAAAAGTATAATATTTATAATTTACAATTACTTATTCGAACTATAGTACTGTAGTGGATTTAATTTCCCAGAAGAGTTCCTTCTTCCATGCACGGTCTGTATCTAATATATATATATATATATACACAGGGGCGTAGCCAGAATTTCTTTTAGGGAGGGGCTAATATATATATATATATATATATATATATATATATATTAGTGATGTAGCGGATGTCATTTTTTTCACATCCGCGGATGCGGATGCGGATGAGGATGTTTGAATTCAACATCCGCGGATGCGGATGCGGATGCGGATGTCTACATTTTCGTTATTTTTTAGGATATATTCGAGATTTGTTGTGTTTAACGTATATAATAAGTTATTATATAGAGAGAGCTGTAGCTATAATGTAGTATAATTGATTAATTGTACAATAATTGCTGTACTTTTCTCTGAACATATAAAATAATATCAAGCATCTACTGTAACTAATATAGAAATCAATTAGTGAATTCGTCTGCAAATAAATTCGTTATATTTTGTTGAGTTTCAGCCACAATTAGAAACCATAATTGTGTTACCAGGATGCGGGACGTGAACCCAACTCAAATGCACCCCACCGACCTCTTTCCCCAGCCTCCACCCTTATAGAAAGAGATCGTTAATTAGCTTGATAACTATTTATATTAAGTTTAAAGTTTTATTAGGCATATTTATAAATGAGTAATTAAAATAAAGTAAGCTAAGATGTTCATCGTTTAATGTTCAAACTTAATTATAGGAAGGTTATGCTTAAGGAACATTAATTTTTCTGCCTTTTCTGCTGCCAGTCTGTTTCTCTTTTCATCATATATTAATCCAGCACTGCTAAATAATCTCTCGCTTGGTACGTTTGTTGGAGGACAGGCTAAATGTTTCCTTGCAAGTTTACTCAAGTATGGATAGATATTCTGCGTATTTTTCCACCAACTAATAGGATTGTCACATGCAGCCAGGCGTTTTTCTTGGTGATAGCTCTCAATCATTTTTACTACATCTTTTGACATCGCGTAGGTCTCGTCATTGCTGCTTGACTCAAGAAACTGAGAGACAGATTCTGTGATAGATTTGCTTGTTGAAGGTGTTGGTTCTGTCACTGAAACTTTTATTCTTTTGGTGGGTGGCGAAGCGACAGATTCAAGAGATTGAAGCTCTTCAACTGCTTTGCCAAGTGATGATTTAACTCGTTCTAATGTACTAGGTGAAAATAACTTAGCTTTGTAACGTGGATCTAAGTAGGTTGCAAGAGAGTAACTTCATACAAGAACAGCCTCTCATCTTGTCGCTTGCATCACTTTTGCGCACAATAAACTAGTTCTATTAATATAGTAGAATTTGATAATTTCCGCTTATTAATGACGTTTTATCTCAACGGTCCACATCCGCACGACATCCGCAGTCCAAAGTGCGGATGCGGGTGCGGATGCGGATGCGAGAAAATGTGCGGATGTTCCGCGGATGCGGATGCGGATGTGACCTACATCACTAATATATATATATATATAACGTAAAGAACGACACTTGTATAGGAGAATATTCCGCGCAAAATGAGGAGAGAGAACGAAACAAATGAAAAAATGAGGTAACCACCCGGGAATCGAACCCGGGATCTTCCGATTGCCGGTCAGATATGATAACCATTACACCATGGGCCTCACTCAATCAAACGCCGTAATTCTTCTACATATATACCTCATTTTTTCATTTGTTTCGTTCTGTCTCCTCATCTTGCGCGGAATATTCTCCTATACAAGCGTCGTTCTTTACGTTAATTATACTGCGTGTTTGCAGTTAAAATGTATATAATGTACGGCATGCGGGAGGTGCCCCCTTGGGGCATTGGTTTCTGCGCGTATGTAGAAGAATTACGGCGTTTGTTTGAGTGAGGCCCATGGTGTAATGGTTATCATATCTGACCGGCAATCGGAAGATCCCGGGTTCGATTCCCGGGTGGTTACCTCATTTTTTCATTTGTTTCGTTCTCTCTCCTCATCTTGCGCGGAATATTCTCCTTACAAGCGTCGTTCTTTACGTTAATTATACTTCGTGTTTGCAGTTAAAATGTATATAATGTACGGCATGCGGGAGGTGCCCCCTTGTGGGCATTGGTTTCTGCGCGTATGTAGAAGAATTACGGCGTTTGATTGAGTGAGGCCCATGGTGTAATGGTTATCATATCTGACCGGCAATCGGAAGATCCCGGGTTCGATTCCCGGGTGGTTACCTCATTTTTTCATTTGTTTCGTTCTCTCTCCTCATCTTGCGCGGAATATTCTCCTATAGAAGCGTCGTTCTTTACGTTAATTATACTGCGTGTTTGCAGTTAAAATGTATATATATATACAGGAGCGTAGCCAGAATTTCTTTTAGGGAGGGGCTAAAATATATATATATATATATATATATTATATATATATATATATATATATAAACCCACAAGGAAAAAGAAAAATTATTCCAAGGCCTTTCGTGTATTCACGAACTTCTACAACCGTTTTCAGTCTAGGACGGAACTCATCTGACTTTATTTATTTGTTCTTGTGGTAGCTCATCCCATTTTTTCAGAAGAAGCTGTCGTAAATGAGCAACATTTCTTACTTTGACTCGATAAATTCTCTGTGACAAATTTTCCCAAAGGTCGTAATCGACAGGATTTAAATCAGGACTGTTTGGTGGCCAAATTTAATACCGCTACCAGGTATTCTTTCGATATCTCCCGTTTTATCGATTTTCTTGAGAAGCTTGTCCAAACTTCCTGCAGTCCATCCTTTGTTTGGAAACTCTAACAATAATCTCTTTCGTCCATAATGTTTTTCGAACCATTAGTGTTTTATAAGAACTTGGTCCTCTGAAGTAAATGGCATTTTATAAATAGGGCTGGGACCTAATACCTGAAAAAGAGTAAAACAAAATTTAAGTTGGCTTACGTTAATTAAAATCGCTTTAATTATCAACTTGAACTTAGGAAGATTTTTCTGGAATATTCGCCATATATCCAATTTCTTAGATAAAATGCTAAAAGATGGCATATAAACCAAAAAATTACCTAGTACTAACATAATAAAATTTCATGGTTCTATGTACCGTATTTGCCGAAATATGAAGGATTTAAAAGGTCTCCCTTTTTTTTGCCGACCCGATATATATATATATATATATATTAAAGTGTGTAAATGAATAAAACACATTCCTAAATGTATTACAATAATTACACATTTGTTGAAGGTACTTGACATGGCGTACTTACTCATAAGTAATGCATAGAAATATCAAACCTATGATTTTTTTTCGGGGGCGGCTGAAGCCCCCGTAGCCCCCACTGTCTACTTCCCTGCATATATTATATAATATATATATATATATATATATATATATACCTCGTTAACCTCGTTGCTGTTCCGTGCGTTGGTCTCTCTTCACACGAAGGTCAAGCTGGTGGCCCCGCCTCTAGGCCTGGTTTGGTGGAGGAGCGAGTTGCTTTCTTGCGCTCTCCATCGTACATAGCCAGGTATACCCGGCTCATCTGGTACCGTCCTCAGCCACGCATCTAGTCTTCTCTTGAAGACTTCAACTTTGTCCCTTATAACGTTTCTGAGGTCCTTTGGAAGCTGGTTAAAAAGTCTTGGCCCCATGACGACCAAGCTATTTTTCTTCAGTGTTGAGGAGTTCCCTTGTTGGGCCGTTAATTGTGAACACTATACATCCTGCCTTTCCTATTTTCCAGTGTTGTTTGAATGGTAATTGGGTAGTTTATTAGTTTCTTCCTTTTTATATGGGGACGTCAAAACTGAGCAGCATTCAAGTTTGGGTATAATCAGTGTTTTTAGCAGGGGAATCATTACTGTTCTGTCCCTTCTTTTGAACGTTCTTAGTACCTGTCGCGCGACTCTTTTTGCTTTATTTATCGCTATCTGATTTTGTGTTTCGAATTTCGCATCATCGGTCATTATTACCCCGAGATCGATCGCTTTCGTGCTTCTCTAAATTTCCTGTCTATCTGGAGCATAATATGCAGTCTGTTTAAGTTCCTCTTTTCTACCATATCTCAAGAGCTGAAATTTTTCGGTGTTAAATGTCATGTTGTTGTCTTCTGACCATCTGTATATTCTCTTCGTGTCCCTCTGCAAGACCGTCACTTCATTTACAGCGCTGATATTTCTGCTGATCTTTGTATCGTCTACAAAGGATGTTACTATACTGTTGCTGCTTACTCCGCTGTCTATGTCTGGTAGCATCAAAATGAACAGGAGTGGGGCCAGTGCTGTCCCTTGTGTTACTGAGCTGCGTACTTCCGATTCTGCCGATGATATACCTTGAATTTTGACGACCTGTAGATGTTCTCTGAGGAAGTTGTAGATCCATTTTCCCGCTTTGCCTGTTATTCCCATATATTTTATTTTATGTGCTATGATACCACGATCACATTTGTCGAAAGCTTTAGCAAAATCCGTGTATATGACATCGTAGTTGTCATTGCCTTCCAATGCATCTAGGATATTGTTGTAGTATTCTACTAGTTGTGATAGGCATGATCTACCTGATCTGAATCCGTGCTGATTTTCGTTGAATCTTTCCAGTGTCTCCAAGAAATCATAAATTTTCTCTCTAACTATTCTTTCAAATACTTTGGTGAGGTGGGGCGTCAGTGACACTGGTATATAGTTCTTTGCTTGAGATCTGTCCCCTCCTTTTTATATAGGGACAATGTTTGCTCTTTTCAAGATGCTCGGTATTTCCCCAGTGTCTAGGGATTTTCTCCATATCCAGTATAAAGGTGCAACTATTTCAATTTTACAGTTTTTAATCAATAATGCGTTCCAATTGTCCTGACCTGAAGCTGAATGTGGTTTCATTTGTCCTATAGCTCTCGCTACATCTTCTAGGGTAAAATCAAAGTCTGTTATACATTCTCCTTGCAATTCCTCTTCAAAGAATGCATCTCTGTCAGGTATCGCTTTGTCACGTTTTGGGGTACTGAAAACTGATTTATACTATGCTCTCAATGTTTCAGATATTTCTTTTGGATCGTCGGTTAGTTCGTTATTTCTCTTCCTTAAGGGCGCCCGTTTTTGTTTTCCTTTTCGCATGGCTATAGAAGTATTTCGGATTTTCCTTTATTGCTTCTACCGCCTTTTCCTCTTCCCTCTCTGTATGGTCCTTAATCAGGGCTTGTATTCCCCAATCGATACCCTCCAGTTTTTCTTGTATTACTTTCCTAGAATTATCTTCGCAGTTGGCTAACTTCGCCTCCACTCTCTTTCTTTTGCGGAATATTCTTCTCTTTTGCCTCTGTAGCCAGCTCCTCTTTCCTTTTGGCTGTTAGCATTTCTTCAGTTGTTTTATTCTCTAAAACTGTTCTCCACTCTATTTGGGCCATGTGCGATCTGATTGCTTCCCAATTTATGGTCTTGGAGTGTAAGTTAAAGGCCCCAAACTTGCTTCTTTCCTCAATATGTGTATTGTCTTTTAATGTTATCATCATATTTGTTGATATCTCGATTAGTTTGTGGTCCGAGATAATGGCTGGGGTTATTTTTATATCAGCAATCATTTGTGAGAGCCATCAACATTTTTGCTTGCTCCTGGTCTTCTCTTGCGCCCCCTTGTCCTGGTATATATATATATATATATATATATATGAAAAATTATTTCACGAAAGTGACACGTGAAAAGTATTTATGATGAATAAAACCACGAAGGAAAAAAGAAACACAAAGGGGTGCTCAAGCGCTTTCGTCTAATGACATCCTCAGGAACACTGGAGTGAAAGGACAGATCAAGGCAATATATAGGTTACAAAAATAAACATACATACATACAATTCACATATATATACATAATATACATATATATATATATATACATATATACATATATATAGTAAGCATAGAAAAAAATTGTGGGAGGAGCCAACATTTATATGGTCACAGAAGAATAAAGAAATAAAAATAAATATATATATAAATTGAGAAAAATTAATTACAAAATAGTGCCTTAGTGATATATATGTCACAGCCTAAATAATTTGAATTTATATTGAAGGTCGGCCAAAGTGCTAAAAGTGTCTTTATATATATATATATATATATATGTATATATATATATATATATATATATATGTATGTATGTATATTTATGGTTTTTTTTTTTTTTTTTTTTTTATTTGCCTGTTTATTTCTTTATGATTATTTAGGCTGTGACATATATATCACTAAGGCACTATTTTGTAATTAATTTTTTCTCAATTTATATATATATTTATTTTTATTTCTTTATTCTTCTGTGACCATATAAATGTTGGCTCCTCCCACAATTTTTTTCTATGCTTACTATATATATGTATATATGTATATATATATATATATATATATGTATATATATGTGAATATGTATGTATGTATGTTTATTTTTGTAACCTATATATTGCCTTGATCTGTCCTTTCACTCCAGTGTTCCTGAGGATGTCATTAGACGAAAGCGCTTGAGCACCCCTTTGTGTTTCTTTTTTCCTTCGTGGTTTTATTCATCATATATATATATATGTGTATATATATATATATATATATATATATATATATATATATATATATATATATATATATATATTCCTATCCATCTTTTTGTATTTTATAAATAGGAAGTTAAAGTCTCTGCAGATCATTATACTGGGGGATGGAAGGTTTATGGCCTTTATTAGCTTCCTGATGTCATGAATGGCCTCCGAGAATTTTTTGGTTGGGGTGTTTGGAGATCTATAGATGACTATTAGTATCACATTTAGTTTTTCTATTTTCACTGCTAAGAGTTCCACAAAGCTGTTTGATTTACTTATTATCGTCTCTGTCATATGACCTTCATGTACATATATAGCACAGCCACCTTTACGTCTCGTTGTTCTATCCGCTCTTAATAAGTTGAAGCCCTCTATATTTATCTCTTTTTTATCAATACAATGTTCGCAGTTTTCACAATTTCCCTGGCAATCTTTAAGATGAGTTTCTGTGAGGCATGCGATGTCCGCCCTTGTTTCGTCCATAAATCCTTTCAGGTACGAAACTTTGTTGAGTGATTGGTTTGGTCTTATTCCTTGAATGTGAGCCAGGACACTATTTTTGTTCTTTGTTTTTCGTTGCCCCTTGTGCATTTAAAGTTCGTTTTACTTCGGTTTCGTTTGTTTCGTTGCCCTATGGTCCTCCGAGAGAGATCCGTTTCCGCCTACCTGTTCTGGTAGCTTCTTGCCCGGAAACGGTTTGGCTCGGGGGTTTCCATGACATTTAGCAGCCGTATCGTGTGCGATCTGATTGTATCCAACCCCGTATCGTGTCTGCGATTTTGAAAAGAATTTTTTGTTCGCTTATTGTGTTCCTATTGTTATTGTTATTCCTATTGTCATTTAAACTTTGCCTTTTGTTCTTTGGGTCCGTCTGAAGATGTTGATAGTAGCATTTTTTCCCGTATTTGCAGGGTCCATATTTTGCGTAAGTCCTGCAGATGTCCGGGTGGTAGAATTTGCATCTGTCTCCAAATTTACAATGACCATTATTATAGAAGAAATTGCATATTGGGGAATGTTTATATACACATTGTCCTCTTTTAAATCTGCAATTATCTTTTATATAATATCTGCGTATAATTCTTTCCCCATATTTACTCGGGGCCTTTGTTTTTTGTTCCTTATTGGGGGACAGTTTCACTCCGTTTTCTTGATTGCCCACTTGTCTTTTCCTATTTGTGCTATTTGTGTTAATGTCCTTCGTTGCCCTTATATCATACTATCTGTTGTCTTTATATTCTCTTTAGATTGCATAGTTTCGGCCTCGTTGTGTGACGGTATTTGATTTTTTTTCTACTTCGCCTTTCTTCGTTTCTTTTATTTTTCTCTGTTCTTTATTCCCACTTTCCTTTTTCATTTTCTTCTTGTAGTCTCTTTCTGCTTTAAATATTGTAAAAGAGTTTATTTCGGTCATGTAGTTTTCGCAGAAATTTTTTATCCCATTAAGTTGCTTCGTGTTCGTTATAAGGGAGATTTTTTCATCTTCCAATTCTAGGCATCTAAAATCAAAAAGCAGCTGACAAAAATCGCACCTCATCGCCTTTGTCTCCTCTGTTGCATCATTACAGATACCACAGAGTTGCAGGAATTTATTTACCATCTCCATGTTACTGATAGAGGGTAGCCGCCGCGCTGGAGCACAAAAGTGACTCAAAAAGGGTATGGGAAGTATTGGGTAGGGGTTGATTCAAGCTGAATGAAAGAAAGTTCTCCGTTACTCCGGGGAATGAGGGATGTGGCACGCTGTATACTCACTGATTGGTGCTCGCAACTGTGGCTGCGGGGGATAATGGGGGGGGGGGTATTTGTAGGAATTTCGATAGGCAGCTAATTTTCTTCACAAAGAAACACTCGGAAAAATGCTGTATAGATTAATTCGCTTAGTTTTTATTTATATACTTTTTTCATATATGCCGCGATTTTTACTTTTTAAAAAGAAATACCACTATGCACTATCAATTAACTCACAACATCGGCACCGTTTAAAACTGATTAACTGCAGGATTTTTACTGTAAT
The DNA here is from genome assembly GCA_023014485.1 of Bathynomus jamesi. Taxonomy (NCBI): domain Eukaryota; kingdom Metazoa; phylum Arthropoda; class Malacostraca; order Isopoda; family Cirolanidae; genus Bathynomus; species Bathynomus jamesi. The sequence goes on from JAJOZX010000298.1 coordinate 559,681, forward strand.
ACCGCTTTTATTCGGACTTCGATCGAAACACGTGTAACCGTCACACCAGCAAAACACACACACACCAAATTTACAGATTTACAATTTATATATATATATATATAGTTACTGGAGGTAGTCACGGAACACGGAATTTGCTTCTATTATATTTTTGTGTGAATTTTAAAATTTTAGATAAAAAGTGTAGCCCATACTGATAACATTACTTCGTCTACATCCTATATACACAAATATCGCTCAGAACTGGTTAACTATCGTTGTGGTATATATATATATATATATATATATATATATATACAGGGTGTCCCAAAAAAAACTATATACTCTTTATAGCATCATATATTTTATAATTTAAAAGAAAACCAAACAATATATTGTTATAGCAATTGCCAATGAAAGGTAAATTAGTAATCTAAGTGATCAAAATGTTATAGCGAGTTGTTTGCATCTAAAATTTAATTAACTACGCCAAGTGCTCAAAATGTTCTCCGGCAGCATGAATGCACTTTTGAATGCGTCGACTAACTGATTCGCAGACATGGACTAATGTGGATGCTGTGATGGTCCCGCACTTTTCCCTAATTGCATCCTTAAGGTGTTCGAGTGTTGCAGGTCTTGTACCATAAACTGCATCCTTCAGGTAGCCCCACAAGTAAAAATCAAGTGGAGTCAAGTCCGGTGAACGTGGAGGATACTCAACACTTCCTCTTCGTCCTATCCAACGGTTAGGCAACGTTTCATCGAGGTACCTTCTGACATCACAATGATAATGAGGGGGGGCTCCATCTTGTTGAAAGTAAAAGTCGTCGTTTCCAAACAACTTCCGAACTGCAGGTATAATTTCTGTCCGCAGCATGTCGAGATATGCGGCACCGGTAACTGTCCCATTAAAGAAAAATGGTCCAACCAAACCCCTGGATGATAAACCACACCATGCTGTTAATCCTGGTAAATTAACATGTTTATCCACATAAACGTGTGGATTATCAAGTGACCAGTACCTGTAGTTGTGTCGATTTACTGTGCCACTCAGCTTGAAGGTAGCTTCATCAGACCACACGATTTTGTTGTATTGAAAGTGCATTCATGCCGCCGGAGAACATTTTGAGCACTTGGCGTAGTTAATTAAATTTTATATGCAAACAACTCGCTATAACATTTTGATCACTTAGATTACTAATTTACCTTTCATTGGTAATTGCTATAACAATATATTGTTTGGTTTTTTTTTAAATTATAAAATATATGATGCTATAAAGAGCATATAGTTTTTTTTGGGACACCCTATATATATATATATATATATATATATATATAATATATATATATTGGCTTTTCTATCAATTAATCACTTTTATGTTTATATTTTAGAATAAAAAAATATTTTTTAGCAAAATATTCAACCCGCTCACAACTAACAAAGAGTTTGCAGGAGTTGATGTCTTTTTCTCTCAAGCGACTCTCCTCAGAAACACTTCGCACCACTATAATATATATATTACAACCATGCGACCTACCACTTTTATGGTTGAGCGATATCCATGTTTGTGCCATTAGAAGTTCGCTCTGGGAAGCGAATATCCCTAAATTTCACTCCCTCAAAATACAAGACAATCGACGGTTTAAATCGTTTTACATTTCGATCTGAATATTTCCAATATAGAATTTATCATAATTAATTATTATCTTGCCTCTAACCCTCATCCCTAAATTTTATTACATTATGCTTGTACATTAAATATGGCAGGATTTGAACCTTTGTTTGTACTTCTCGATCACTTTAACATATTGCTTCCCAAAGTAATCGGGAAGCAATATGTTAAAGTGATCCCTCCTGGGAAGCAATACGTTAAAGTGATTAACACTGGGAAGCAATATGTTAAAAAGAGAAAGGTTGGTTGGTCACTTTGTGTGACCATATAGCGCAACAATTCTAATAAATTTACTTTCAATGTAATATTTTAACATGTTATGATTTATTTTCTATGCCTTTACTTTATTAAAGCGAACATTTTGGATCACCTGAAGATCCGTCACCCCAGCCTTTTTAGTTAGCTTTATAAGGCTAACTAACGAAAATATCACGACCTAACCTAACCAATCGTCAAGGGCGAACAGTTGACCTAACGATTGGTTAGGTTAAGTCGTGATATTTTCGTTAGTTAGCCTTATAAAGCTAACTCAAAAAGGCTAGGGTGACGGATCTTCAGGTGATCCAACATTTTTATCGTACTCCTTATCCTAAATATTGGGAAGCAATATGTTAAAGAGAGGTTCCTGGGAAGCAATATGTTAAAGAGAGGTTCCTGGGAAGCAATATGTTAAAGTGATCCGTACTTCTTTATTCATTTACTTAGTACAATCCCCAAGTGCACGTAGTTTACTAAGAACTATTCTATATATTTATTTACTGTTTCACTTACTCTTGTACCAGGGCCATAAACTCTTTACTACCCTGTCTCTCTGACTTATTTTCTTTAATTTCTCCTCATAATTACTTAAATAACCGGATTGAGGAACTAAACGTATTAATTACAAATTTATGTATATGGCATAATTTGATAGACTATGACGTCAAAATGAAATTAATTCCCTTCACATTTTCCATACCCTGAATACTAAATCATATCTTTAGTATCTGGATAGCTTTAGTATTCAATGTATAGTAAATTCTATAAGTCATTATTTATATGGGTATGTTGTGTCCTGTCTAATGTTGTGCAGTATAAATATTATTTAACCATATTCATTCATATATTGTTTTTGATTGGATTGAATAATTTTAAATTAGTATCTTCTTGTAGTTATTAATTATTGCCTTTAACCATAGTGTGAATTATTCACTGAATAATCTTCAATTATTCTTGACTTAATTTCTCTGGAACCATATAACTTAATTAATTTCATTCATTTATTCTTGCCCTACTTATGCCCTATCAACCTATCACTCCCTGTCTACACGTGAATGCCCTTACATGTAATTACGTCCATGTGTGTGCAGTCACTTATTCAATAATTGTACTTTTCTTTTAATTATTTAACCTCCCGCAAGATACTCAGTGCTGCTGACACAAGTGTTCGGATTCCGATGACGTCGCCAAAAGCGTGCTTCTGAGCTCGAAACTTTCTATTTTGCTTGCTCGTAATTCTAAACATTATTATGAGTATTATGTTATATGTATGCGTCCATGTTCTTTATGTGTTATAATCAAGTAGTATGTGTGCAAAAAGGTCGAGTGAAATTACATGCACCATTAGGGCATATCATACTTTTCCGAGTCCAAATTTCACTCTGGCTAATATGTATTTTTATGTAAAATTTAATTCTGAGAGGGGTTTCCTTTCTGCAACTTTTCCCAAAAATCGCGTTATCATGTTCAAAATTGCGGTTTTGTGTTCTATGCCAACCTCATATTTTTAACCCTTTGTCGTAATTTGTTGCCATTTAGACACATTAACTTTGCTTAACTCTTACAGAGGTTTAATACATACATACATAAGAAAAAAAATCCACTCCATTTGAATCTTTGTAACCATTTGGACGCAGAAGGCGAAGTTCAACATTCTCTCATGAAAGACTTTGAGGAGGACGAAGAGCCAAACTTGGAAGAAGCTGCAAAAGAAGACTCTGGCAATGCTGATGCTACTGAAGCTCCTATGGACGTTCCCGCTGAAGTACCTACTGAAACTCCAACTTCTGCTACACGAAACTACATGAAGATCCAAGGGACAGCTTCAGCAGCTTTGAGGTACAGGGTGGCAAATGTTCCGGCAGCTGCAGTTGCCACTGGCTTCCTGAACGACCTCATCAAGGCCGGTCATCTTTCCAAAGACAAGGCTTACTTGGCCATAGATGGCATGAAAGTCTGGAGGGCCAAGGAGGAAGTAATGGCCTCATCAGTTGAAGCTCTCACGCAGAGGTCAGAGGAGGAGAAGATCTCTGGGATATTCTTTGATGGCAAGCAGGATAGGAACACAAAGGTGTTGAAATATGACGAAGTGAAAGGGAGATTTCATCCCGGCAAAGTGATCGAGGAGCATTACACTATCACGTGGGAGCCTCAAGGAAAGTACCTCTTCCATTTCACTCCCGAGGAACCTGAGGAAGGAGAAAAGCCTGCTCATAAGATCGCTCAGGGCCTGCATGAGTGGCTTCTGGATCACGGAGCTGACGAGAGCCTTGTAATGATTGGAGGAGACTCTACCAACACCAACACGGGGTGGTCTGGAGGCGCCATAGCCCTATTGGAGAAGATGCTGGGTCGCAAGTGCCACTGGATGATCTGTCAGCTCCATGTGAACGAGCTCCCCCTGAGGCACATAATTATCAAGCTGGACGGCCCTGTAACTCCCCGTCAGGCTTCAGTGGGCCTATTGGAAAACTTCTTGAGAAAGTGAATGAACTTGAGGTCAACTTCAACTTCAAACCAGTGGAAGGAACTGAAGTCTCAAGTGCGGACCTCTGAACTAATCAGGTGGCTCACTACTGCACAGGCCATCTTGCTGTTGTGGATCAGGGAGCACGGACTGAAGGGGGAGGTGTTGAGGAGGCTCGAGGTACTCGTGAAGTTCTGCCTTAACTTCTACTTCAAAATGTACTACGACATCAAAGTGAAGCATCACCTCAAATTTGGTCCTGCACACGTTTTTCCAAGCCTGAGGCTGCTGAGGAACCAGACTACCGAGGTCAGGAACATCATCTCTGCTACAGTGATAAGAGGAGCTTACCACGCACATCCTGAGAGCCAGATAGAGAAGATCAGAGAAGGAAGAGACTTTGGTGATACGAGAGTGAGGCCCCATAAAAATCGCAAAGTCAATCTGCAAGCCACTTCACCTGAGGATCTCATCAACTGGGAATCAGAGAATATTTATGAGCCCCTTGACTGAGCTCGAGGATCTCAGGAAAACTCAACTCAAAGTGGACGCTTTCTCTGTTCATACTCAGTCCTGCGAGAGAGCTCTACAGGAAGTCTCAACTGCTTCCCAAGCTGTGTACGGTCACGAGAGGAGAGATGGGTGGGTGAGAGCCAGGATAGACCATCAAGAAATGCTCCCAGTGTTCAGATCGAAGCAGGAAATACTTGAGAGCTTTTCAGATTCGAGTGGCTGGTGAAGAGGCTGAAGCCATCGTTAATGTTCATAAGAGCTGAAAGTCCTCATAAGATCATAATATAAGATCTTATGAGGCCACGCTTTTCAGGGATCCAGGAAGAACAGGCGTGTAAACCTACACGTCGAGGTGGAAAGTCTCCCGCTACTCGATCAGAGTAGAGCTGGTGAGCCGCGCCTATTCTTTGAAGAAAAACTCAAAATTCTTAAGTTTTACGTGAAATCTAAACATTTTTTCAGCACCCAGAAGTGTTCAAACACGCAAGAAAACAAGGATGAGGTCAGAAAAGCAGTTTCTAGACGAAATCATACGCAGAACAGCTGCGCGCTTTGGTTTGGGTTCCCTGAGGCTGCGTTAGGCAGCCTTCAAATCAGAAAATCGCGATTTTGATCATGAAAATCAGATTTTTTGGAAAAATTGCAAATAATAAACCTATCTTAGAATTAATTTTTACATAGGAATACATATTAGCCACTTTGTTTTTCCGAAATTTCAACCCTGAACCCAGAGTATATGCCCTAATGCACCATTGCAACATTGCATGCAACATGATGAGGAACTTATTTAAACCACCCCTAACCCTCCAAGGGGGAATGGGGTTATGCAACAGTAATCCCCCCAAAAAATTATATATATATATGTATATAAATATCTCTGTTCCTTACTGGCTGCTCAGGCCCACAAAAAATATATATATCTATGTGGGAGTGTATGTATATATATATATATATATATATATACATGTGTGTGTGTGAAATGTATGTGTATATATGTGAACTCAAGGGGTATAGGGAAACCTAACCTAGCTCCACCCAAATATATATATATATACACAGTATATGAAATGTATGCGTGTATGCATGTAAATGTGGATAGCCTAACCTTAAATAAAACACAAGAAGGAGGAGAGAGATGAGATCCTTTCACTGCAGCGTTGCGTCTCGAAGTATTTTGAACGCTTCACTAGCCTTACTGGGCGGCTTTAGCATCACAGAAAGTTGGTTTAGAAGGTAGCCAGTTGTATTTGACTTACACAGCTATTTCCTTGTACGTACATATAAAGATGAATTACCATCGCTTTGCCTCAAACACACGCGCGCACACGCACACACACACACACACTATCGTTTATATATATATATATATATATACATATATATGCCCTTTATTTCCATTAATATTTGTTTATATGGTGTAAATAAAACACAACTGCAGCGTTCTGTGTATTTAATATACAGGGCGTCCCAAAAAAATGTATACACACTTTAACTGCTGATAGCTCAATTGATGTTTCTTTCTTTCCAAGTTAAACCCATTAGAATTAATAATGGCAGTCAGACTAAGCTTTGAACAAAGGAAATTCATTCTAAAATGCTAATGGAAGTGTGAAAACGCAGTTGAAGTGCAAAGACAGTTTAGGAGGGAGTTTCAAACAGATCCACCAACGCGACTTACCATCACTCGAATTAGAGATAAGTTTGAAGCCGATGGAACTGTTCAGAATGTCCACAAGAAGCGTTCCGGAAGACCACGGACATCGACAAGCCCCACAAAGCAAGAAAGAGTACTGGAAACGTATCACCAAAGTCCAAGAAAATCTGTGCGGCAAGCGAGTCGTGAGGTAGGAATTTCAGAATCGTCTGTCCAACGCATTTTGAAGCGCTGTCAATGGAAAAGTTACATTCCAAGATTAGTCCATGCTATTAATGAAGATGATCCGGACCGAAGAGTGGAGTATTGCGAGTGGTACTTGGCACGATGTGGATGTGGATTGGACGAAGGGGTTTCGTAGAATACCCTCCGCGTTCACCAGACCTCACACCACTAGACTTTTTTTTATGGCGATACTTAAAAGACAAAGTCTACGCTATAAAACCTGCAACAGTCGCTGAATTGAGAGCAGCCATTGAACGAGAATGCACACAAATACCAAACGAAATGTTTCGTGATGTTTGCGATTCCATTGCTTCGCGTTATCAGCAGTGCCTGGACCAGAACGGACGTCAGTTTGAAAACAGGCGTTGACAAAACAATTAAATAATGTATGTAGATTCTATTACATTTTGAAAATGAAATGTATTTTAATAAACACTTCCTTTATAATTATTTAAAGTGTGTATACATTTTTTTGGGACGCCCTGTATATCGAAATACAAAATATGTATATACATAGGTGCAAAACAGTGATAATACCCACATGATTTATATATATTTACATAAAAAATAACAAAACAGTAGAGTAGAATTGCATTAGACGCAAAACAGGAATAATTGGTGTTATTTAACTTACGTATATATACGTATCAAGTCAAAAAAAATACAGCCAACACAGAAGAATTCTATATACAACAAAATACACAACACATGTTTAATATATCTATATCTATATATATACATATATATACATATATAATATATATATATATGAAATAGGATCCCTCCTAAGGAGACGTAATTTTACATTTAGGATAAAAACGAAGACGTAGAGCAAGAAAGTCATTATATTTGGCTGCAGCCGACGTTTCGGGCAATTCTACCCATTTTCAAGGCCTAATAAAATAAAAGGCTAAAATTAATGCATGACAAAAAAAAAATAAAAAATTATACGAATGTCAAAAACAAACTAATTCATAGCACAGAATAAAACCACTTAAAGAATAAAAATTAAAAAGCGTAAAACAAGCATAAGCCAAAAACAAATTAAAAATTATATACATGACAAATAACACACGATAAAAGTAAAACTTTAAAACTAAAAACATTCAAACAAATTAGTTAAAAATTAGTTAAAAACTTCACTAATAAAAAGTTAAATGAAAAAACGCAAAAGTGCACGAAAACATACCATGCTCACTTGACATCCTCAAACAACTGAGGCGAAAAGGAGACAGGGTCAAGGGGAAAACAGAAAAATTTAGTTGGTAGGCATTCTAATTAATATAAAGGGGGTAACAGCTGGAATCAATATTTAAGCTGGAATTCAGAAATTTAATGCACAAAGATTCATAAATACGGAGAGAGGACGGACATTTTAATGATTTAAGAATTTTAAAGTTATTAACGGAAATATCAACTTTACACTTAACAGAATGATTTCTAATGGCAGACTGTTCCTTTTTAGATAAAACTTTCCCTGTCCTATGGCTAATACCCATATGGGAGCAAAATCTCGCCTGCAAAGAACGAACTGTGCTGCCAACGTAGTTCCCCTGGGAACACCCAGGGCAGGTAAACAAATAAACGACAGAACAGTTCATCGCAGGGGGGATTTTGTCCTTACAACGGAAAAAACATTCAAGGGTATTATTATTCACAAAAGCAACCTTAAAATCAGTGTGAAAATAAAATTTCCTCACCACACTCAACAATTGCTTTTTCACAACAGTGTTAAATTGGTAGAGGTCAGGTAAAACAAGATATTTACAATTCTTAGGAACATCATACGTTGGGATAAGTTTGGGGGAATAAACATTATTAAGTAATTTACCAATAATACCTTGTACAAGAACCCGTGGAAAACCATTTTTAAAGAAAAAATCAGTAAGAAATTCAAACTCATTATGAAGCAGAGCAAAGTTTGAGCAAATATTATAAGCTCTATGCACTAAAGTGCGAATCGAACTTAGTTTGTAATTAAAATCGCAAAAACTATAAAAATTAAAACCTAAACCCGTAAAAGTAGGCTTCCGGTATGTAGAAGTTAAAACAGTTGAGCCTGATTTGGAAACCAAAACATCAAGGAAAGGAATAGAACCTTGAACTTCCTTTTCCTGCGTAAATATAATATTCTTATGAAGTGTGTTCAAAAAATTTAAAAACTGAACTGATTGATTATCCGTTTGGAATAAAGCAAACGTGTCATCAACATAACGTCTGTACAAATTCGGCTTCAGGTGAGGGGGGCACTCACAGAAGGCCCTTTCCTCAAGATGAGACATGAAAATATTCGCAAAAACGGGACCCAAGGGGCTCCCCATCCCCACTCCATCCAACTGACGGTAAACTACCCCTTGAAAACTAAAAAAGTTATCCTTGACAGCCAAATTCAGAAGCTGCTCAAACTGTGCTCTGCCAAAGCCGTGAAAAAGTGAGTCCGGCTGTGGAAAAGCTTTATTTAAAATAATTGTAATGGTCTCATCCAAGGGGACATTTGTAAAGAGGGAAGATACATCAAAACTTGTCATAAACAAAGAATTCATATTAAACTTCTTAATTTCCGACACAAAAGAGAAACTATCCTTAACACTGTACAAGTTCACAGTAAATGATGATAACAGTGGGACAAGAAATTTGGCAAGTTTGTAATTAGCCAAAGGATAAGACGCTAAAATTGGGCGCAATGGAACACCGACTTTATGAACCTTAGGCAGACCATACATAAGGCCCAAATAAGAGCCTGAAACGTACAATTCATCATAAGTGGAGGAATTAATAACACAATCATGTTTAAGCTTAAGCAAAACACGGTTAACCTTGCCTTCCAACCGCTGAATAATTTTAGAAACCTGTTCATCTACCTTAACAAATTTTAATGAATCAGAAAGAATATCAAGCATTTTTTTAATATAATCAGTTTTATTCATAACCACAACACCGCTACCCTTATCTGGTTTAGTAATAACAATAGATTCATTTACACCCAAGCTTTTTAAAATTTCACGGTCCTCCTTATGCAGAAAAATTGTAGAAAACTTAAAAGCTTTAATTTTAAAAAACAATTCATGGGACAATTGGGAAATATGTTGTCTAACCTTACCAAAATCATTAGCATCAACGGTTGGAAGAACCTTCAGATCATGGGCTATCCTTTCAAAATAAAAATAAAAGTCAGCAGGTTTAAAACGCAAGTTGGGAAACTTGAACTTAAGGCCAAGAGACAAGAGAAAACTTTCACGCTTTGACAGGGTATAGTCAGATAAATTCCTAATGACCTGACCAGGATCTAGAAAATAAGGGCGAGATAGGTTTAACCTAAAAAGCTTGCGGTCATGAATCCGGGAAATAGAACGTACATATGAAAGGGAGGAAACATGAATATTAGACACTATGCACGCATAATCACAAAAAGAGACCAAGGCCTTCAACTGGCTTTTAAGAGCACAAATCTTGTTCGAAATATCATGCTTAAGCTTAAATTTGTAATTAATTTCATTGTTAAGATAATATACCAATGATGACCTATAAAACTCTGAAGAATAGAGTGAATTACGATACAGTTTATAATAAATAAAATTAGGAAAGACGCCACTATTCCGGCAGATTTCTAAAAATTCAAGGTCCAATTCAATCTTCTTGAATTTTCTGATAGACTTTTCAAGTTTACGGTGGAGTCTCAAACCCTCTAGTCCATAACGCGTAGATACATATGAAATAGGATCCCTCCTAAGGAGACGTAATTTTACATTTAGGATAAAAACGAAGACGTAGAGCAAGAAAGTCATTATATTTGGCTGCAGCCGACGTTTCGGGCAACTCTACCCATTTTCAAGGCCTAATAAAATAAAAGGCTAAAATTAATGCATGACAAAAAAAAATAAAAAATTATACGAATGTCAAAAACAAACTAATTCATAGCACAGAATAAAACCACTTAAAGAATAAAAATTAAAAAGCGTAAAACAAGCATAAGCCAAAAACAAATTAAAAATTATATACATGACAAATAACACATGATAAAAGTAAAACTTTAAAACTAAAAACATTCAAACAAATTAGTTAAAAACTTCACTAATAAAAAGTTAAATGAAAAAACGCAAAAGTGCACGAAAACATACCATGCTCACTTGACATCCTCAAACAACTGAGGCGAAAAGGAGACAGGGTCAAGGGGAAAAGAAAAATTTAGTTGGTAGGCATTCTAATTAATATAAAGGGGGTAACAGCTGGAATCAATATTTAAGCTGGAATTCAGAAATTTAATGCACAAAGATTCATAAATACGGAGAGAGGACGGACATTTTAATGATTTAAGAATTTTAAAGTTATTAACGGAAATATCAACTTTACACTTAACAGAATGATTTCTAATGGCAGACTGTTCCTTTTTAGATAAAACTTTCCCTGTCCTATGGCTAATACCCATATGGGAGCAAAATCTCGCCTGCAAAGAACGAACTGTGCTGCCAACGTAGTTCCCCTGGGAACACCCAGCCGGACTCACAGCCGGACTCCACAGCCGGACTCACTTTTTCACGGCTTTGGCAGAGCACAGTTTGAGCAGCTTCTGAATTTGGCTGTCAAGGATAACTTTTTTAGTTTTCAAGGGGTAGTTTACCGTCAGTTGGATGGAGTGGGGATGGGGAGCCCCTTGGGTCCCGTTTTTGCGAATATTTTCATGTCTCATCTTGAGGAAAGGGCCTTCTGTGAGTGCCCCCCTCACCTGAAGCCGAATTTGTACAGACGTTATGTTGATGACACGTTTGCTTTATTCCAAACGGATAATCAATCAGTTCAGTTTTTAAATTTTTTGAACACACTTCATAAGAATATTATATTTACGCAGGAAAAGGAAGTTCAAGGTTCTATTCCTTTCCTTGATGTTTTGGTTTCCAAATCAGGCTCAACTGTTTTAACTTCTACATACCGGAAGCCTACTTTTACGGGTTTAGGTTTTAATTTTTATAGTTTTTGCGATTTTAATTACAAACTAAGTTCGATTCGCACTTTAGTGCATAGAGCTTATAATATTTGCTCAAACTTTGCTCTGCTTCATAATGAGTTTGAATTTCTTACTGATTTTTTCTTTAAAAATGGTTTTCCACGGGTTCTTGTACAAGGTATTATTGGTAAATTACTTAATAATGTTTATTCCCCCAAACTTATCCCAACGTATGATGTTCCTAAGAATTGTAAATATCTTGTTTTACCTGACCTCTACCAATTTAACACTGTTGTGAAAAAGCAATTGTTGAGTGTGGTGAGGAAATTTTATTTTCACACTGATTTTAAGGTTGCTTTTGTGAATAATAATACCCTTGAATGTTTTTTCCGTTGTAAGGACAAAATCCCCCCTGCGATGAACTGTTCTGTCGTTTATTTGTTTACCTGCCCTGGGTGTTCCCAGGGGAACTACGTTGGCAGCACAGTTCGTTCTTTGCAGGCGAGATTTTGCTCCATATGGGTATTAGCCATAGGACAGGGAAAGTTTTATCTAAAAAGGAACAGTCTGCCATTAGAAATCATTCTGTTAAGTGTAAAGTTGATATTTCCGTTAATAACTTTAAAATTCTTAAATCATTAAAATGTCCGTCCTCTCTCCGTATTTATGAATCTTTGTGCATTAAATTTCTGAATTCCAGCTTAAATATTGATTCCAGCTGTTACCCCCTTTATATTAATTAGAATGCCTACCAACTAAATTTTTCTGTTTTCCCCTTGACCCTGTCTCCTTTTCGCCTCAGTTGTTTGAGGATGTCAAGTGAGCATGGTATGTTTTCGTGCACTTTTGCGTTTTTTCATTTAACTTTTTATTAGTGAAGTTTTTAACTAATTTTTAACTAATTTGTTTGAATGTTTTTAGTTTTAAAGTTTTACTTTTATCATGTGTTATTTGTCATGTATATAATTTTTAATTTGTTTTTGGCTTATGCTTGTTTTACGCTTTTTAATTTTTATTCTTTAAGTGGTTTTATTCTGTGCTATGATTTAGTTTGTTTTTGACATTCGTATAATTTTTTATTTTTTTTTGTCATGCATTAATTTTAGCCTTTTATTTTATTAGGCCTTGAAAATGGGTAGAGTTGCCCGAAACGTCGGCTGCAGCCAAATATAATGACTTTCTTGCTCTACGTCTTCGTTTTTATCCTAAATATATATATATATATATATATATATATATATATATATATATATATATATATATATATTACGGTGGAGTAAAAATGGACCCAAATTTTTTTTTCAAATATCGAATTCGAATACCTGCAGAAGTTGTCAACGGGCTACTCTCACTGTTCACTCAAAATTTGATGTCCCTTGAATTAATTGTTCAGGGTCCCCAGCAAGGGCCAAAAATCGCTTCCTAATTTGAACATTTCTGGCAGCATTCCGCTACTTTGTGTATATATATATATATATATATATATATATATATATATATATATGCTGTGTGTATATACTGTATATACATATATATTATATATATATATATATATATACACTGTATGTATATATATATATATGTATGTAAACAAAGTACACAAAACTCATCACGTCGAGGTAGCTGCACATCGAGTTCCAGCCTTGCCCATCCCAACCATCCAACCTTATTATGGACTTTTGTCTAAGTCCTCTTCCTTTTCCTGCTTATCGAACTATGTTGCGATTTAGTACTGAAAAATGGCATTATGTGTCTTCATTCCAATCTCACTCGAATGAATCCATCCCTGCGTTCTTTTCCACAAACTGTACCTGCTGCTTCTGTTACTAGCTTAATATATCTTTCTACGGCCTGTGTGTAATATGGCATCCCAAGTATGCCCCCAAAATCTGAATGTTTGGAAGCGAGCTCTCTCAATTCCTTCTCAGTTAATTGCTGCAAAAGCGGAGGACTTAATCGCCCTTCTTCTTTCCAGTTAATAAGATCAATGTATTCTTTTGCGCCAAAGTTCAGCCTTGGTATTGTAAACTTTCGGATTTCCTTTTGGTTTTGTTTCTTGCAAGCATAAATCTTCGAATTGCCAGCTCTCTGATGTGTACTGATCATCGGTGATCATGGAGAGCAATAGGTTCTCTGGGTGAGCAAAATAAGCGTTGCGTTGTATTGAAGAATCCACAACGCTTCTCAGCTCAAGTGGAAGGTATCTTGATCTTGAAATGGTTTCCCAGACATGTCTTCCTCCTTCTGTGCATGAAGATTTTGACTTAATGGTGAACCACATTGGAGCATAAACTTTCATTACAAATGTTGCTAATGCACGAAGGTTCTCTGATGGTTTATCTTTAGCAATGTGTAAGCGTAGAATTCGATTTGCTGTAGTTATCCACCTTGCATGAGATAAAGTTCCTGAATTTTTTGCAGACAAATCCTGAGAGCATTTACCAGAACACACAGCTTTACAGACTTCAAGCAGATACGTCTGGTCCGTACTTAAGTCTTCATTTGCTTGTATGGTATATCAGCTTCACTTTTATCAAACCCTGCAACTGGAAGTTGTTCACAATTTTTCAGTGCTTTGCCAATTGTTCCAGAGAAGGTATGAGGTCCTGTTGTGCTCCCATCAATGTGATATAAAAAGTGGCGAAGTGGAAGTTCGTTAGCGTGCAATTGACATATTAGCCACTGCAAAAGTCTACCTAATCCCAATTCTAAGAGGCTAATAATTCCATTTTGCCTTCCTGTGTTTCAGGAGTTCTATCACATCCAATAGCCACCAGTTCATCAATGTTTTGAACATTTTCTGATAAAAACTGAATTAACGAATCTTTAATACCATGAGCAGTACTAGAGACAGGTGCAATATGACCAACATAGCAAGACCCTGGTTCTCTTACCAAGGTTATGTGTTCTTCAATGACCGACTTGTAATAATATTTTTTTGCCTTGCTTGACATGACATTTAGTTTTATATTTTCTTCCATCAAAATATAGAGCTTTTAAGTGTTCCTCATTATCTTCTTGTTGCATTTTACGCCATATTTCCTTCCTTTCTCCTCTAATTTTACTCCTGTCAATTACGAGGGAGGTACCCTCATTTCCTATTAGGCCAACATCTTGCAGGGCAGCAGATGCTAAAGATGCACCTGCCCGGTCAGATATGCCGTATCTATCACAAACTTGTGCAACATTTCCTAAATTAACTCTCATTTGTTGATGCGAGTTAGACGGTCTAGCATCATGAACAGCTCTTGTTTGGGTCGGGTTTGATTCTTTCCCTGTGCAAGCTGAAATGTCGCCCTCCGAATCAGAAGAATGAAGGCCTAGGCCTACAGCATCATTATTAGTTGAAATGCTTTTGCTAATTCGAGAAAGTTCCACTTCTTTTCGTTTCATATTCTTTTTAAGTTTTTCAGTTGTTATTTTATCTATGTTCCCAATTGCCATTTTTCTATCTCCTCTTTGATCAGTGAGAAATTTTTGCTCAATCCGAGGAACCTTTTTAGTTTTATCAGTGACATGAATCAAACTCACATTTGCAGCTAGCAATATCAAATAAATTTTTAGCTTTTTCTCTGAACAACTGTAATTTGTTTTGATAATTTGGGTTTCCTTTTCTTCCTTTGTATGGCTTTATCAACACCATATATTTATTATGATTGGAGCGAATAAGCTGCAAAACTTTTTTGAGAAACTGTTGGAATTGAGGCCTTTGCCCAAATATTTTCAATATCTAAAGTGACTCTTTCTGATACGTCAGAGACTGCAGGATCTTTGTTATTATTAGTGACCTTTATGTCAGCTCTTACCCATAAATAATGTCTGAACATTTCTTCATAGGTTGGAAGCCTATTGCTATTTAGTTCTTTAGCAGCGCCAAACCTGGGAATATAATACTCTGCCTTGTCTACTATTTTATCCATTTCTCAGCTAGTGTCATGGTGTCAGTTGGCATATCAAAGTTAGGAACCACAGGAGCAGATCAATCGAACCACTGATGAATTTCGTCCAAGATTGAAGAAAATTGTTGTAGCAGAAGGGAAACACATTGAACATTTTTTTTAAATAGGAATTCGAAAAGAGTAAAATGTTAATTTCATTTCTTTTGTAAACTTAGGATTTAAGTTCTGTTTCGAAAATCAAAATCCTTTATTTATTTTCATGTTTTTTTAATGGAGGCATTTCCTATATTTTGTAAATCTTACGATGTATTCTATAACGAAAATGAGAATAAAAATTTTATTACCAAAGTTTTAACGCCTTTGTGGACTCCTAGAACTCAAAACTGGAGCGATGTTTACCAACAAAATTTGTTGAACATAAACAATCCTCATTAAATCATTAATTTTGAATATAATAATCTGAAAATTGGTGTACATCTATACTGTTTACATATTTTCTTTCTATAAGTTTCATCATGGTTGGTTAATAAATGTTGATTTCATGGCTGTTTTTAGAGTAAACCCTTTTTACTGGCTTTTACTAGTTAATTTCTACCACGCTTAAATAAAATAGTAAACTCGCACGTAATCGAGTCCACATTTACATTCTCATTGATCTTTACTAAATAATAAAGGTGATTTAACATTAATTCATCGCTCAAAGTATGCGGGTGTCTATATTCAATATAATGGGTTTTCAACTCGTATAACACTCTTTTTGTACCCACTTTACAATTGGGGATCAAACTATCACGCTCTTTAAACACGGTTAGAAGGGTTGGGTACTATTCGATGTGGCCGACTCGATGCGACCCAACTCGATGTGGCCGACTCGATGTCAGGACAACTCGATGTCAAGCCAAGTCGATGCCAAGCCAAGTCGATGCCAGGCCAAGTCGATGCCAAACAGTGTTGTAGTCGAGTCTGAAGCCAAGACCGAGGCCGAGTTCAAATAATTACCTTACCTACCTAACCTAACCTACCTAACCTAACCTACCTTACCTAACCTTACCTAACCTAACCTTACCTAACCTAACCTTACCTAACCTACCTAACCTAACCTACCTACCTAACCTTACCTTACCTACCTAACCTTACTTAACCTAACCTACCTACCCTACCTTACTTAACCTACCTAACCTACCTAACCTAACCTACCTACCCTACCTTACCCTACCTTACCTTACCTAACCTACCTAACCTAACCTACCTACCCTACCTTACCTAACCTTACCTACCCTACCTTACCTACCTTACCTAGCCTTAATTATTTTTTATGCTTTACTTTTTCTTCTTAAAATACCCTTAAAAGATAATAAAGCACAATATGCTTCGACTTGGCCTGGCATCGACTTGGCCTGGCATCGACTTGGCTTGACATCGAGTTGTCCTGACATCGAGTCGGCCACATCGAGTTGGGTCGCATCGAGTCGGCCACGTCGAATTGTCCCATCCCCCGGTTAGAATACAGTCAAAAGCATGCACAAAGATGACATCGTTTCCAACATCATTAAATTCAAGTATATAAACACTCCTTTCCAAACGTGCATTTATTCTTTCCCCGCTGACCTTTTCAACTGTAAAGTCTTCTTTACAAGTCATATCGACAATGGAAGTATGTTTCTAAATCGTTCCGACAACTGCGTCTTATATAAAGAAATAATTCTTCAGGGTGAACAGTGAAGGTGAGTTCAGCCTGTACCGTTCTAATCTTTTGTACCAAAGTTCATGATATTTCGAGGAGTCTGCACCTTCTAAATACGCATCCAGTTCCAAACCATTCTCGCCTCGTTCGCCCCTACACGTGGTAAAATCATCGAGCAGGGCGGTGTACGCGTATTCAAGCACCGTGTGAAAATAACGCACATCAACAACACGTGCGTCTAATATAGGTTTCAGTTTACAGAAGCCGACGAAATCAATCTCGTATATCAACGCATGGTTGGTTCGTATCACGATTTACGCATAGCGTACAAATAATAGCGTATGAGGTTGCATCACTAATCTGCTCTCTTGGGAGGTGGGAGGTGTGGGGTGGGTATGAGTCACAAGGGCTGCGTCATGAACGCCGCCAAACGTTAGTGATTCTTGTACGAGATTGTTCCAACATGAAAGACTCGAGGTGTACTGGTGAATCAGGGGAATATTTGTATCCCATTATACCGAGTAGGCGTTTAGAGAATTTCTCCATCTGCGATACATGAAGTAATATCGGTTTTAATGTTTTATCACACACACTTCCTGGAATGCGCACTATATATCTTCTACAACGTTCAGGGGTAACTGTATTCACCATTGTACCTTCTCGAATTATGCACATTTATTAACACTCTGGCGATCGATTTCAGAAAAACATGTGTCCACACTTGTCTTTTTTTGCTGGACAAACGATAATTGTCCTCATTAAAATTTCTCACTAAAAATTCACATAAACAATTAGCTACAACTTCGCTGCGCAACTCGTCATGATATACATGGATGTAGTGGTGGAAATAGTGTAAACTCCATAATCACAAGATTTACATTCTCCGTCCCAGTGTACGCGTACTCGGTTTGATGTAACATGGTATAATATCTTCTGTCATACCAATCATCAACAAGGTTCACAACCCAGATCCTTTGTTTTTCTTATGCAAACGTGGATTCTTTCACTTCACGACATATGTACTCTTTAGTACAGTTTAATCCTACAACATAATCCATTACATCGTTTGAGCCGCGAAACCCAGCAATGCTATCGCCAGAATATCAATAGAGTATTTGGACGTCATGCTCCTCACACTTCGCACGATTTAATGCGGCCTTAAAGGTTCCAAAGGAAGGATGACTAGAAATTCTTTGGGTGTTCACCACATCTGTAGACTTTAGTGAGTACCACTTCAGGAATGTAGAGCATGTAATATCATTGGATGCCATTGTTATTTTTCTTCTACGCGAAAATTCTTTAACAGGTAAAAAGACGTCTGAGAACCAGGGCTTGCGGGGAAGGAGGCAAGTCCCGATTAGAAGCAGGAGTCACGCAACTCTTTTTATTGGTCAGTAATATGCGGTGGGTGGTGCTTAGATTTTTACTTGTACACACACACACACACACACACACACACACACGCACGCACGCACACACACACACACACACAAAGGTGAAACTTAAACGCCAGCTGAAACATAAACACATGTAATAAATATGAAAAATAAATAAATTGTAAAATTTCGTCAACAAATAGACTCTAATATAACAAATATTTTCACACCTCACGTTATCCAAAGGGGACAGTGCCGAAGGTACCTTACCTGGCACCTGGTATCGTTTCCTGTATATGTTACGAAACACCTTCTTTCCCCCAAGCTCCTTCATGCCCACGAACTTCTGCGCGCGAAAGTTATGAGTTCCAACGGTCCGATTGGGTGGTTGGTCACCCTCATCTTCTAAACTCACTAGCTCTTTCAGCGAATCAAAGTTGACGATACGCCGGTTCGACTAGTTAAGCGTGATGCCTTTAGCCTCTACGATATATTTCATATCCTCCTCAACTCTCACCCGTCCCCCGTACATTCTGGGACCTGTTGAGACACAAGAATCATCGTTGGCACTAACTCCATACTCATCCAGACTCTGTACAGATTCGTCAGCCAGACTCCATACTCATTCGTCAGCCAGACTCCGTACTGAGCGGACGTTTTTCCTGAGCTCTCAGATATTGCTTCTACTTTTGGATATTGCCAATAACTTTACTTTTGGAAAGTTCTGAATTTTATATACTTGCGTTTATATTCACATTGTTATAGTTAAGTAATTGAATATTAGTGGTTTTTAGCGATTTAGAAGTTTTCATAGCGTGCCGGCTTAATTTAACCTAAATTTGTGACAGTTATACACTAATTTAACTTGCGCGATGCCGTCCCAGAAAGCGTTGTGTGTTAGGTGTCGGGTAAGTCGGTGGTATACGGATTTTAAGGATTATAACGGCGGTCCTATGGCGATTACCGAGAGATCAGTTTGTTTCTTTTGCGATTTAAGGGAAGAAATAGTTGACATAAAATAGTTGACTTGCAACGCTTGATGATGGCAGGGCTAGAGCTACAGTTGACGAAAGCCGAACCAATACTAACGTTGAAGACGTTAGTAATTTGAAGGGTGAGGTGCGTAACCTAGTTTCTAGTTTAGGTAGCTTATCGGGAAGTTTGGATAGAGGTGAGGAAGGGGTTAAGGTTGGTCCGAGATTAGTAGATGGGGAGGGATTTAGAGAAGTTAAGGGTGGAGCTACGCCACGTACGTTAGGTGGTGGGAATCCCCCCCCCCCATATCGAGGTTTCGAATCCTTTCGCCCATTTGGAAAGGGACGTGAACGAGGGGGAAACTATTTTAATTGGGGACCCTTTAGTGCGCCATATGGATAAAGAGTTCGTTGAACGGAATCCAATCAAGAGGAGGAGGGTCTGTCTCCCACGGGCCAGGGTTGACAGAATTAGAGACGAAGTGGATAGGATTGATGTTGCCTCCCGTCACTCGATGTTGGTGACGATGGTAGGGGGTAACGACTTGTATAGGCTCGATACGAGAGTGCATGACCTTTTGGAGAGATATATGAGGTTAATTAGGTCCCTAAAGGCGAGGTCAGATAGGTCTTTAGTTCTAGGTATTACCCCTAGGCACGGTTTGGGTCTTAGGATTACGTCAAAAACAATATTTTTGAATACTAAATTGGAAGAGATTTGTGCTGAGGAAAATGTACCCTTCGTAAAGCTGTGGTCAGAATTCAGTGATTCCTAGCCTTTTTATAAAAGATGGGGGTGCATTTTAATGAAATAGGTAATACTAGGCTAGGTAGGTTAATAGACGAAAACGTTCGAAACATCTATAGGTCGAAGCCTTCTTTAAGCGTTGTGGGTCTGGAAAACGCAGGCCCGACGTGAAAAATAGTTCAAAACGCCGACCCGTAGTAAAAAATAACTTAAACGTCTTTTATTGTAACGCGCATAGTGTTATAAAATAAATTGAACGAATTTAAGGCGACAATTTATGCCGGCAACTACGATATAGTTGCTATCACTAAGACGTGGTTAAATACCATGACTCGGGACTTGTTGGGGAAACTTGATATACCGGCTTTTAAACTCTTTACTAACGATAGGTTACATAGGATTGGTGGCGGCGTTTTGATGTACATTCGTAATTCCCTAAGGGCTATCGAGGTTAAGATAGATTTTCCGGCAGAAATTAATGCGATATGCGTTGAAGTTAGGGCACGTAGTCTTAGTTTCAATTTTGTTGTTGTTTATAGACCTCCCGTTCAAACCTTCGATACCTACACTAAATTTTATACACTTGCACACTTTATTAATAATCGGGAGAGTATAGTTGTCGGAGATTTTAACTTACTGACGTTAATTACGAGACTTTTACTGGTAACGATGAGGGTTTGAGATTGAGTGAGCTCATGGAAGATCATTTTTTACAACAGATGGTTACCAAACCAACGCGCGGTGACAAAATTTTAGACGTGGTGATGACGAACGGCGAAAATTAGTCGAATGTTTAGAAGTAGGTGAGAGTTTAGGATGTAGTGATCATCAAATTATTAGGTTTAACCTATTGACAGAAAACACTTAGGATAGTAACGTAATAGAAGTCCCTGATTTTCGTAGGGCCAATTTTTATAGTTTTGCGGATAGGATGAGATTAGTGGACTGGGATAAATTATTTATGGGTTATGACGCAAATTTGCATTGGGAGGCGTTTAAAGATAGTTTCTTGACTGTCGAAAGGGAGTTTATTCCTCGTTGGCCCAATCACACTAGAAATCAGGTGGGGCCAAGTGGTGGACTAGGGAAATAGGCGAGTTCATAAACGAGCGTAACAGAGCGTATAGACTTAATAAGCGCAATGGCACGGAAGCTAACGTCAATAGATATATCGACCTTCGACGTCAGGTTAAAAGATCAGTTTGTAATGCGAAGCGTAATTTAGAGATACTTATAGCTGCGGATAGTAAATATAACCCAAAAAAGTTTTACGAATACGTGAATAATTGTAAGCCGATAAAAGATAATATAGGCCTCTCGTGGAGGCTAATGGCGCTTTGGCTTCCGACGCTCAGGCGATGGCAGGTATTTTTAATAACTTTTTTGCCACAGTTTTAACCGTAGAAGACATCAATAATGTCCCCGATGTGGACGATATCGTTCCATTTAGCAGCGAGACTATTTTGGATGACATAACTGTTTACGAAGGTGAGATTGCGCATTATATCGATACGCTAAAAGTTAGCAAGACTCCAGGCCCTGACGCGTTTTATCCTAGACATCTGAAAGATTTGAAAGACGTTATCGTAGACCCCTTAACGAAGATTTTTAATCAGTCACTGGAAACGGGGGTTATTACTGAAAACTTCAAATTGGCTAACGTCACGCCCATTTTTAAAAAAGGTGACCGCACAGTAGCAACCAATTACAGGCCCATTAGCTTAACGTCAATTGTCGGTAAACTTTTGGAATCCGTAGTTAGGGATCGTATCATCGATCACTTAGAAAGTTGCGATTTGATTAATTGTAGTCAGCATGGGTTTCGACGCCATAGGTCTTGTTTAACTAATTTGTTAGAATTTTATAACGAAATTGTGCGCGAATACGACAGGCATACAGCGGCTGACGTTATTTATTTAGATTTTAAAAGAGCGTTCGATACAGTTCCGCATAGAAGATTAATTGCGAAGGTTAAATGCACGGTATACGCGGTCAGGTAGCTAACTGGTTAGAGGAATAGCTTCGTGCTAGGAGACAGAGGGTCGTTGTTAATGGTAGTGAATCGGGGTGGTTGGATTAGGTAGCGGTGTCCCACAGGGTTCAGTGTTAGGCCCATTGCTGTTCGTAATTTACATTAACGACATAGATGTAGGATTGACTAGTTACGTATTCGCGGACGATACTAAAATAGGCGGCAAGGTTGTTAACGAGGACGACAGAAATAGGATCCAAGACTATGTAAATAGATGGTGGTTGAGTTGCCAGATACCGTTTTAATTGTACAGGTATACATTATTAGGGTGAGTTGCTAGATACCATTTTAATTCTTTACCAAAGCATACAGACTTAAAATCGAAATTGACAATAAGAAAATGATTATTAATTAAATAATTAGAATTTGGCTTCTACTGCACAAAAATAATATAATACGTACAATCGTTAAAATATTAGTTCAGACGAAATACACACACACACACACACAAACAAATGAGCAACTTTCTCCTTGCCTTATATATATATATATAGAAAGAATCACCTCTGTATATATTATGTGAATGAAAGTCAGAAAAAATGCCAAAAGTATATTAATTTAAAACAAATGAATTTTCTCCTTTTAAGAGAATCAATTATTAAAACCAATATTTACAATATAAGAATTTAATTATTAAACGCCGTTTTATTTACTTTCTTTGTTATTAAAACGAATCCAAAATATTAACTCTTAGAACATTGCGTTCAGACGAGTTGGAAACTGAACCAGGAACGAATCACACCTGTTTACCCTGAGGCTTTTTTGAAAGGTATGCGAAGGAATTTGGGTTGAACTTTCTATCTCTCTCAGACTCAATTCCTCCTCTTCTAGCTCTCGAAGCAAATGTATACCTTTTATATAAAAAAATGTTTTATATTTTATCAACTCCGTTATTTTTATTTACACGTAATTTGTATGGTGTCATATTCTAGATAACATCTCTGTTATTGAATTGGAAAGATATACACACAATTATATTAAATAATAAACAGCAAACGAAACAAACACATCAACTGTGTATATTTTCTTTTGGCAAGCCTTTCTTATGTATCAAAAACAGAAAAAAAAATATTACGCACTTTTCATATTACTTCATGTCATTTCACTACATTTCACTAATCTCATATCATTTTGCTCATCTCATTTACTTTCAGATTCACTGGAAAAAAAAAATTAAAAAAAATCTGAGAAGACGAGTCTCGCGCTAACCGCAAAGTAACCGCAAACTTACCTTTTTTCCAGTCAACTCGAGGAAACCTCCCCTGACTCTGAATGTTAAAAATATTGTTATTCTTACTTCTCCATTGAAATACACGCTTCACTCTCGAAGCGAAGAAAATAAAAAATGTTTTATATTTTAACAACTTAGTTATCAGAATCATAATTATCAGAAATCAACAAAGTTTTTTCAAAATTACGCATGTACTCTGAAAGTACTAACAATTGAATGTAATTACGTGTTTTCTGCATAAACGTCTACAGAAAGATATGAGATCGTGTGTTCGACTCCCGATTACCAGACGCGTATCTCTCATGATTCCTAGTTAATGTTTTCAATGATGTAATTACATGTTTTCTGTATAAACATCTGCAAAAAGAACAGAGTTCATTTACACCATGCGTACACTTATCTCGTGTACACACTTAGTGGGAAATAAAACGTACCAATGAAACTATAGACTCATTTTAAAGGCGGAATTCATTCACACCAAGCGTACACCTATCTCGTGTGTGTATATATATATATATATATATATAGAGAGAGAGAGAGAGAGAGAGAGAGAGAGAGAGTGTTGCTCATTCTTTTCTTTTTTTTTAAATAAATACAGGAATGGATATATATATATATATATATATATATATACGGTGGTACAAATTACAATAGTAATAATAATAATAATTAACTCCTTTTCGCCGAATTGTAAAGATTAAGCTTTTCACTCCGGCCTTAGACCTACAGTTTAACGTGGAATCCGAATCAGAAATACATCTCGTCACGGAATCATTGCTCACTCTTTCACATC
Source organism: Bathynomus jamesi (assembly GCA_023014485.1). NCBI lineage: Eukaryota > Metazoa > Arthropoda > Malacostraca > Isopoda > Cirolanidae > Bathynomus > Bathynomus jamesi. Next base: position 584,129 of record JAJOZX010000298.1, read on the forward strand.
ATAATTTCAACATTTAAAATAACAGGAACATTTGATTATTGATCCGGATTTAAAATAACAAGATCATTTGGTTATTGATCCGGGGGTAGTATGTCTGCGAAATGTGATATGTACGAAAACAATGTAGATTTTTCTCTTTAGTAATAATAATAACTAGCTCTTCCCCGAATTGTAACAATGATAAAGGTTTTCACTCCGCCTTAGACCCACAGTTTAACGTGGAAACCGAATACTGTTTTCTTTTTAAAAAAATATAATTAAAGGAATGGATATATTTATAATTTCTTTATTATAAAATCCTCTCGAATACATTAGTGACTATTGATCCGGAAATAGTGGGGGGAAAACCAAGTATTGTCGCAAATATTGACATGGTAAAGACAGCAAGGGGTAATACGAGCATTAAATCTATTGGAGAAGATATAAAGATGCCATTAGTCGTCAAAAGCATGGACCCGTTATAGCGGTGTTACGATTGGTACACAAACTTATCATAGCTACACCCATCTACAATGACAACCAATCACTACGAACATCTGCGCTTGATCTTTTGGGGTGGAGCTTGGCGATTGTGCATATAAAAGGAAATATTTTTCAGTTGGGAGTAACAGTAGCTATTTTAATGATAAATAACTCTTTCTCGCCGATTTGTTCCCATCATTAGACCTACAGTTTAACGTTGTTTCAGAAATACACCTCGTCAGGGAATGATTCCTCACTATTTCACATCATAATTTCATCGAGATAATTAAAGCTCATATACAGGACCTGCATTGTCTGTAAGATCTGTGGCGCGTGGAATATGCAGTCTTCAGATGTGAACATCTGCTCTGTGGATCAGTTCAAGAAAATGGATAACCCGAACCTTGCCACACACACACACACACACACACACATACACACACGCACACTCACACACAGATTTTTGTAAGAGAAAATGAGGATCACGCACACGCGCAAACACACACACACACACTATATATATATATATATATATATAGGGTGATATGCATAAAGACAAATTTTTCTATGTAGTAATAATAATAATTAACTCGTCCCCGAATTTTTCAAAATTACTGTGAAAGTGTAATTTAAAAGAACAGCTTCAGAATTCATTCACACCATGCCTACACTTATCTCGTCTACTCAGTGTACACCTCCCTAATTGTGCCCGACCATACAGAAGCTCTTTCCAAAAGTGTTGTGAAAGTGTAATGAAAAAGAATAGCTTCAGAGTTCATTCACACCATGCGTACACTTATCTCGTGTACGCAGTGTACACCTTCCACATTGTGACCGACACACTATTTTTCTTCTACGCTAGAGAATACACATCTGAAATCCACGGCTTGCACCGCTCAAATGAGTACGCAGGCGTAGAGATGTCCCCAGGGAGTAGCAGGATTCACTTTTTTATGCGTAAATGGCTTGTTCAGGTTTGAGTTGTCAGATACCACTTTTTATTTTAATTGTTCAGGTACATTATTATGGAGAGTTGTCAGATACCACTTTTTATTTTAATTGTTCAGGTATACATTATTATGGAGAGTTGCCAGATACCATTTTAATTGTTCAGGTATACATTATTAGGTAGCCAGATTGTACCATTTATTTAAATAATTCTTAAAAGTTGGGTTACAATTCCGCTAGTAGGTTTAGAAGGCGTAACATGATATAATTGTTTACAACCAAAAGAATTAAGTAAACATTACTTCATTCTGTTTATTATAAATATATAGAAAATAAATATACATTTTGTATTATCAATTAAAAATAATAATAGTTTAAGAAATATGAACGAGGAATAGGCATATAATCAAAAAATATATCCGTCAATATAACAGTACAGGAGAAATATATATACACATACACACACAATTATGGAGATATATAGAAATAAATATACATTGGAATGATCAAAAAACAAAACTAAGAAATAATATAACCATCAACATAGCAGAAATATATATACCCACAACTAAATAAATAAATACATACACTTTATCTTCTCAAGCGCAAAATAAGAATTCGTATAGCCATCAATATAGCAGAAATACACACACACACACACACACACACACAAAAATATGTTAAATATAAAAATACATTTCACTTTTTTCAAAATACTAAACTCGCACTTAACCGAGTCTACAATTACATCATTATTGCTCTGCATTACGCAGTATACGAGGTTTAATAATATTTCACCGCTTAAAGTATAGGGAAACCTGTACTCGATATGAAGGGCTTTCATATCGTTCAGTACTATTTTTGTTCCCACTTTACATCCGGTTGGTGAGTTATCTTTAAATACGTCTAGAATACAATCAAAAACACGCACAAAGAGTTCATCGTTAACCACATTATTAAACACAAGGTTATAAGCACGCCTTTCCAATCGAGGGTTTATTTCTACCCACCCGAGCTTTTCAATCGTGACCTCATCTTCACTCAACATAGCGGCAATTGAAATAATCTTCTAAATCGTTACGACAACTGCTCGTTATATAAATCTCGGTTTTAATGTTTTAACACTCCCTGAATACGCACCAGACAGTTCCCGTCAGGGTAAATTTCATGAACTAGGCACATTTTATAACGGTTTTATTGTTTTACCACTCACCATTTCCACAAACTAAACGTCATCACACTCCGGTGCACTATTTGAGAGAAACATATAACCATATTTTTCCTTTTTATTTGACAGACGATACTCGTCTCTAAAGTCTGTTAAAGAAAGTAAATAAAACGGCGTTTAATAATTAAATTCTTATTTTGTTAATATTGGTTTTAATAATTGACTCTCTTAAAAGGAGAAAATTCATGTTTTAAATTAATATACTTTTGGCATTTTTTCTGACTTTCATTCACATAATATATACAGAGGTGTGTGTGTGTGTGTGTGTGTGTGTATAGATTTGAGAATGTTAATGGAACGATTTCTTTTGCTAAGCCAATTAAATAGTGAATTGTTAATATTGTTTTAATTCACTTTAAGGTGAAAATCCGTTTATATATATATATATATATTATATATATATATATATATATATATATAAGGAATGACAAAATTAAATAGACATAGTTAATATGATTCTTTCTATATATATAAGGTAAGGAGAAAGTTGCTAATTTGTGTGTGTGTGTGTGTATTTCGTCTGAACTAATATTTTGACGATTGTACGTATTATATTATTTTTGTGCAGTAGAAGCCAAATTCTATTTATTAAATTAATAATCATTTTCTTATTGTCAATTTCGATTTTAAGTCTGTATGCTTTGGTAACAAATTAAAATGGTATCTACCAACTCACCCTAATAATGTATACCTGTACAATTAAAATGGTATCTGGCAACTCAACCATCATCTATATAAGACCCGCTTGGCTTCGAAGCTGGCAGTTTGATGCGAACTTCGACCGAATAAAGAACTCTCTCCTTCCCTTCTTAGGTTAAGATTTAGCTTAGTTTCCCTTTGGGGGGTTAGGACCTCCCACCTTGTCCCCCCAAAATGCTCCTCCGTCTATCCTTTCACTCTTAGGCTAAGGCAACCCCTTTGGGGGGAGGTCCTCCTTCCTTCTCCCCCCGAAGATCCCTCCCCTCTCCCCTTCAGGTGTACCCCTCCCCCCTTGGCTCCTTCTAAGCCAACTGGCTGATTAGGAGCCTATAAGACAACGCCTACTCGGCTGAAGTCTTATTATGCACTTGGCTCCTGCCAGGTGAACACCTCTCCTCCTTTCTCTCCTTCTCCTCTCTTTCTCTTGGTGGCTAACGCCGCCTCCAATTTTCATGACCCCTTGTTGCACCTGGAGCATCCCCCCACCCCCCTTTGCAACATTGAGTTGGTGCATACCCCCACTCCCCTTTGCAACATTGAGTTGTTATATACCCCCACCCCTTTGCAACATTGAGTTGTTGCATACCCCACCCCCTTTGCACCACCCTACCCCCTTTGCAACATTTGATCATTATCTCTTGCAACATTGCAACATTCCTGCACTCTCCCTTTTTGCGGCTATACTACTAACATGACAAACAGAAAGAAGCAAATTCGATTTTTTAATTTTCACTCCAAAGCTATAAACTGGGAAGACGTTGCATCGAGTATGGAAGTAATAGATTGGAAATCCATCTTCGAAGCCAAGACAACGGAAGAGATGCTAATGACCTTAAAGGAGAAGACGCTGGAAATTGTGGAAAGACATGTCCCGAAAATACAACAAAGGGGAAAGAGAAAAAGAGTGACTGCAAAATTAAGTAACTGTAAAGATAACAACATCAGAAAAATATTAAATGATAAACTGCAGAGTATCGATTGCGTCATACAGGAACTAATTGAGAAGCATACAGAAAAAGAAGGCGACGCTATAGAGGCGATAAAGGTTAACTCAAAGTGCTTCTACAATTTTGCAAAAAGGAAGTCGAAAAACCACGCGACTATTGGACCTTTGAAAAACGAAGAGTGAGTTATCTGATGATCTAACAGAAATATCTGAAATATTAAGAGCTCAGTACGAATCATATTTCAGTATCCCCAAAACTGACAAACTGATATGCGATAGAAAAGCGTTCTTTGAAGAAAAACTATAAGGAGAAAGTATAACGGACTTCGACTTTACGACAAATGATATTACGCAAGCTACAGGGAAACTAAAAGCACACTCAGCGGCAGGACCGGACAAATGGAATGCCACACTGATCAAAAACTGCAAGAATGCAATCGCTGAGCCTCTATATTGGATATGGAGACAATCACTAGACACGGGAGAAATACCGGGCATCCTGAAGAGCGCGAACATAGTTCCAATACATAAAGGAGGAAATCGATCCGAGGCCAAAAACTATAGGCCAGTGTCGCTTGCATCTCATCTCATTAAAATACTTGAAAGAATAATTAGACAGAAAATCTATGGCTTCTTGGAAACTCAGAAAAAATTAAATGATAACCAACATGGGTTCCGGTCAGGCAGACCATGCCTATCAACTAATGGAACACTACAACATTAATGATGCACTGGAAAGTACTGAAAACTATGATGTAATATACACAGACTTTGCCAAAGCGTTCGACAAGTGTGACCATGGAATCATAACCCATAAACTGAAGTGTATGAGAATAATAGGAAAAGGAGGAAAATGGAAATATAATTTCCTTAGTGAGCGGCGGCAAGTCGTTACAGTACGAGGAGTATCTTCATCAGAATCAGAGGTCCTCAGCTCAGTACCGCAAGGAACAGTATTAGCTCCACTACTCTTCATAATCATGCTAACTGACGTAGATAAGGACGTTACCAGAGACAGGAGAGTAACATTCTTTGACGATGACACAAAGATCAGTAGAAAAAATAAGAAACCCAGAAGATGTAGGATCTCTACAAACAGACATGAACAGAATCTACAAGTGGACGGAAGACAACAATATGAAGTTTAACACTGAGAAATTTCAGCTGTTACGATACGGGAAAAGAGAGGACCTAAAATCCATGGAATATTATACCCCAAATGGACAGGAAATTCAGAGAAATTCTAAAGCTTACGGGTTGTAATGACTGATGATGCGAAATTTGAAACACAAAATAAGATAGCAGTAAACAGAGCAAAGAGAGTAACTGGGCAGATACTGAAAACCTTTAAACGAAGGGATAGGAATATAATGATTCCTCTGAAAGAAGACATTAGACAACTAGAAGGGATTCAGAGAAGCTTCACAGCCAAGATCAAGGGGTGCAAAGAACTAAATTACTGGGAAAGTTTACGCGAATTAAACCTATATTCACAGGAAAGGAGGAGAGAGAGATACACCATTATTTACACTTGGAAAATAATAGAGAAACTAGTCCCTAATCTTACTCTGAACCCTGTAACTCCCCAAACAACAGTGGAAAGTAGAAAAGGAAGACTGTGTCGTGTTCCCAAATTAAAGGTGAGACAGGGAACATCCTTAACCCTGAAAGAAAATAATTTTGTTGTGAGAGGACCAAAACTGTTTAATCAGCTGCCCAAAAACCTAAGGAACACGAGTGGGGTTACAGTGGACATCTTCAAAAGAAGATTAGACGCCTGGAGAACAATCCCCGATGAACCGGGCGTACCTGGCTAAGTGAGGTGGAGAGTACAAGAAACCAACTCACTACTTCACCAGGCCAACTCGAGAATTTTCCGCATTGGATCGTGCGAAGGAGCAAGATGTACAAATACTCTATGGTTATTCTGGTGAGAGCGTTGTAGGATTTCGTTGCACAGACGATGTATTGAAGTATGCTTTAGAGCTAAGCTTTATAAAGTCTCACATATGCCGTGAAGTAAAAGAAACAACGCGTGCAGAAGAGAAGCAACAGATATGGATAGTGAGTCTTGTGGATGAGTTTTGTGACAAGCGGTATTATATCATGTTACACCATACCGAGCACTCGTACACTTCGGTTGAAAATGTAAATGTCGTCATCATGGACAATCTTAAGTATTTTTATCACTATATTAATGTATATCATGATGAGGTTCGTAGTGAGGTTGTGGCTAGTGCCCTGCGTGAGTTTTTAGCAGACTTTAGAGACGAGTATCGTCTGTCAAATAAAAAGGAAAAATATGGTTATATGTTTGTCTCAAATAGTACACTGGAGTGTGAAGACGTTTAGTTTGTGGAAATGGTGAGTGGTAAAACAATAAAACCGTTATAAAATGTGCCTAGTTCATGAAATTTACCCTGACGGGAACTGTCTGGTGCGTATTCAGGGAGTGTTAAAACATTAAAACCGAGATTTATATAACGAGCAGTTGTCGTAACGATTTAGAAGATTATTTCAATTGCCGCTATGTTGAGTGAAGATGAGTTCACGATTGAAAAGCTCGGGTCGGTAGAAATAAACCCTCGATTGGAAAGGCGTGCTTATAAACTTGTGTTTAATAATGTGGCTAACGATGAACTCTTTGTGCGTGCTTTTGATTGTATTCTAGACGTATTTAAAGATAACTTACCAACCGGATGTAAAGTGGGAACAAAAATAGTACTGAACGATATGAAAGCCCTTCATATCGAGTACAGGTTTCCCTATACTTTAAGCGGTGAAATATTATTAAACCTCGTATACTGTGTAATGCAGAGCAATAATGATGTAATTGTAGACTCGGTTAAGTGCGAGTTTAGTATTTTGAAAAAAAAAGTGAAATGTATTTATATATTTAACATATGTGTGGTGTGTGTGTGTTGTGTGTGTGTGTATTTCTGCTATACTGATGGCTATACGATTTCTTATTTTGCGCGGTAGAAGATAAAGTGTATGTATTTATTTATTTAGTTGTGTGTATATATTTCTGCTATGTTGATGGTTATATTATTTCTTAGTTTTGTTTTTTGATCATTCCAATGTATATTTATTTTCTATATATGTCCATAATTGTGTGTGTACACACACATATATATATATATATATATATATATATATATATATATATATATATATTTAGGAGAAATCCAATGACAAGGAGAAATGTAAATGCCATGAAAAGTCTTCTTTAATGCAACGTTTCGAGCAATACGCTCATCTTCAGTCTGTTTAATAACAATGTGAAATTAAAATCAATATTGAATGAAAAACAAAACAGAAAATTTCTATAACCTATTCATGAAGACAAATTTTAAAGACTGAGAAAAGAGGGTTAAATTCTAAGTTATACAGATTTACATATAAAAATTAAGAAGCTATTTTAAATACATATAGTAAATGTGAAATTAATACACTGGAAAAATTAACAATAGTACACTGGAATAATGAAACTAACTACCTTACACTGCAGTTTCCGAGGCTAACTGAATTGAGCCGAGGCAATACGGGAAAACAAAAGATGGCGAGGGCGATTGGGGAAGGGGGGATTATAAGGAATTGGGGAAGGAAGAGGGATCATAGCAAATTGAGGGGGACGGCGGATGAGTCAACATTTAGACTCGGGGACAATGTTTTGATGAAAAGCGATTCCAAAATTCTTAGTGAGTTGGGACAAGTATTACAACCAAGAATTTTAAAATTGTCTAAAGTGACATCAATTTTACATTCTATGCTGTGTTCGCGAATCCTCGAAACCTCTTTAGTTTTTAAAATTTTACCTGTTCGGCCACTTATTCCCATATGCGAATATGCATATTCCTCGTTCATATTTCTTAAACTATTATTATTTTTAATTGATCATTCAAAATGTGTATTTATTTTCTATATATTTATAATAAACAGAATGATGTAATGTTGTTTACTTAATTCTTTTGGTTGTAAATAATTATATCATGTTACGCCTTCTAAACCTACTAGCGGAGTTGTAAGCCAACTTTTAAGAATTAATTAAATAAATGGTACAATCTGGCAACTTAATAATGTATACCTGCACAATTAAAATGGTATCTGGCAACTCTCCATAATAATGTATACCTGAACAATTAAAATAAAAAGTGGTATCTGACAACTCTCCATAATAATGTATACCTGAACAATTAAAATAAAAAGTGGTATCTGACAACTCAACCTGAACAAGCCATTTACGCATAAAAAAGTAACTCCTGCTACTCCCTGGGGGATATCTCTACGCCTGCGTTCTCAGTTGAGCGGTGCAAGCCGTGGATTTCAGATGTGTATTATCTAGCGTAGAAGAAAAATAGTGTGTCGGTCACAATGTGGAAGGTGTACACTGAGTACACGAGATAAGTGTACGCATGGTGTGAATGAACTCTGAAGCTGTTCTTTTTCATTACACTTTCACAGCAATTTTGGAAAATTCGGGGAGTTAATTATTATTATTACTACATAGAAAACTTTTTCTTTATGCATATCACCGTATATATATATATATATATATATATATATATATATATATATAGTGCGTGTGTGTGTGTGTGCGCGCGCGCGCGCGTGTGCGTGATCCTCATTTTCTCTGACAAAATCTGTGTGTGTGTGTGTGTGTGTGTGTGTGTGTGTGTGTGTGGCAAGGTTCGGGTTATCCATTTTCTTGAACTGATCCACAGAGCAGATGTTCACATCTGAAGACTGCATGTTCCACACGCCACAGATCTTATAGACAATGCAGGTCCTGTATATGAGCTTTAATTATCTCGATGAAATTATGATGTGAAATAGTGAGCAATCATTCCCTGACGAGATGTATTTCTGAATCCACTTTAAACTGTAGGTCTAATGAGGGGAACAAATCGGCGAGAAAGAGTTAATTATTATTAAAATAGCTACTGTTACTCCCAAATGAAAAATATTTCCTTTCATATGCACAATCGCCAAGCTCCACCCCAAAAGATCAAGCGCAGATGTTCGTAGTGATTGGTTGTCAGTGTAGCTATGATAAGTTTGTGTACCAATCGTAACACCGTTATAACGGGTCCATGCTTTGGACGACTAATGGCATCTTTATATTTTCTCCAATAGATTTAATGCTCGTATTACCCATTGCTGTCTTTACCATGTCAGTATTTGCGACAATACTTGGTTTTCCCCCCACTGTTCCCGGTTCAATAATCACTAATGTAATCGAGAGGCTTTTATAATAAAGAAATTATAAATATATCCATTCCTTTAATTATATTTTAAAAAAAGAAAAGAGTATTCGGTTTCCACGTTAAACTGTGGGTCTAAGGTGGAATGAAAAGCTTAATCATTGTTACAATTCGGGGAAGAGCTAGTTATTATTATTATTACTAAAGAGAAAAATCTACATGGTACATATCACATTTTGCAGACATACTACCCCCGGATCAATAATCAAATGATCCTGTTATTTTAAATCCGGATCAATAATCAAATGATCCTGTTATTTTTAAATGTTGAAATTATGATGTGAAAGAGTGAGCAATGATTCCCTGATGAGATTTATTTCTGATTCGGCTTCCACGTTAAACTGTAGGTCTAAGGCAGGAGTGAAAAGTTTAATCTTTCCAATTCGACGAAAAGGTGAAAAGCTTAATCTTTCCAATTCGACGAAAAGTAGTTAATTATTATTATTACTACTGTAATTTGTACCCCCCCTATATATATATATATATATATATATATATATATTCCTTTATTTATTTAAAAAAAAAGAAAAGAATGAACAAAACTCTCTCTCTCTCTCTCTCTCTCTCTCTCTCTCTCTCTCTCTCTCTATATATATATATATATATATATATATACACACACGAGATAGGTGTACGCCTGGTGTGAATGAATTCTGTATTTAAAATTATTCTACAGTTTCATTGGTGCGTTTTATTTCCCACTAACTGTGTACACGAGATATGTGTACGCATGGTGTAAATGAACTCTGAAGCTGTTTTTTTTGCAGATGTTTATACAGAAAATATATAATTACATTATTGAAAACATTAACTAGGAATCGTGAGAGATACGCGTCTGGTAATCGGGAGTCGAACCCACGATCTCATATCTTTCTGCAAACGTTTATGCAGAAAACACGTAATTACATTCAATTGTTAGTACTTTCAGAGTACATGCGTAATTTTGAAAAAACTTAGTTATCAAAATCATAATTATCAGAAATGAACAAAGTTGATAAAGTATAAAACATTTTTTATTTTCTTCGCTTCGAGAATGAAGCGTGTATTTCATTGTAGAAGTAATATCAACAATAATATTTTTAACATTTGGAGTGGAGCGACGTTTTCTCGACTTGCTTGGAAAAAAAGGTAACCTTGTGGTCATTTTGTGGTTAGCGCGAGACTCGTCTTCTCAGATTTTTTTTTCTTTTTTTTTCCCAGAGAAGCTGAAAGTAATTGAGATGAGTGAAAAGATATGAGATTAGTGAAATGAAGTGAAATGACATAAAATAATATGAAAAGTGCATAATATTTTTTTTCTGTTTTTGATACATAAGAAAGGTTTGCCAAAAGAAAATAGACACAGTTATTGTGTTTATTTCTTTTGCTGTTTATTATTTAATATAATTGTGTGTATATCTTTCCAATTCAATAACAGAGATGTTATCTAGAATATGACACCATACAAATTACGTGTAAATAAAAATAACGGAGTTGATAAAATATAAAACATTTTTTTATATAAAAGGTATACATTTGCTTCGAGAGCTAGAAGAGGAGGAATTGAGTCTGAGAGAGATAGAAAGTTCAACCCAAATTCCTTCGCGTACCTTTCAAAAAAGCCTCGGGGTAAACAGGTGTGATTCGTTCCTGGTTCAGTTTCATACTCGTCTGAACGTAATGTTCTAAGAGTTAATATTTTGGATTCGTTTTAATAACAAAGAAAGTAAATAAAACGGCGTTTAATAATTAAATTCTTATATTGTTAATATTGGTTTTAATAATTGATTCTCTTAAAAGGAGAAAATTCATTTGTTTTAAATTAATATACGTTTGGCATTTTTCTGACTTTCATTCACATAATATATACAGAGGTTTGTGTGTGTGTGTGTGTGTGTGTGTGTAGATTTGAGAATGTTAATGGAACGATTTCTTTTGCTAAGCCAATTGTTCAGTGAATTGTTAATATTGTTTTAATTCACTTTAAGGTGAAAATCCGTTTATATATATATAATATATATATATAAGGAATGACAAAATTAAATAGACAGTTAATATGATTCTTTCTATAAGGAATGACAAAATTAAATAGACATAGTTAATATGATTCTTTCTATATATATATATATATCTATATATATATATATATATATATATATATATATATATATATATATAAGGCAAGGAGAAAGTTGCCCCTTTGTGTGTGTGTGTGTGTGTGTATATTTCGTCTGAACTAATATTTTGACGATTGTACGTATTATATTATTTTTGTGCAGTAGAAGGCAAATTCTATTTATTTAATTAATAATCATTTTCTTATTGTCAATTTCGATTTTAAGTCTGTATGCTTTGTTAACGAATTAAAATGGTATCTAGCAACTCACCCTAATAATGTATACCTGTACAATTAAAATGGTATACGGCAACTCAACCATCATCTATATAAGACCCGCTTGGCTTCGGAGCTGGTAGTTTGATGCGAACTTCGACCGAATAAAGAACTCTCTCCTTCCCTTCTTAGGTTAAGACTTAGCTTAGTTTCCCTTTGGGGGGTTAGGACCTCCCACCTTGTCCCCCGAAAGTCCTCCTCCGTCTATCCTTTCACTCTTAGTCTAAGGCAACCCCTTTGGGGGGAGGTCATCCTTCCTTCTCCCCCCGAAGATCCCTCCCCTCTCCCCCTTCAGGTGAACCCCTTCCCCTTGGCTCCTTCTAAGCCAACTGGCTGATTAGGAGTCTATAAGACAACGCCTACTCGGATGAAGTCTTATTATGCACTTGGCTCCTGCCAGGTGAACACCTCTCTTCCTTTCTCTCCTTCTCCTCTCTTTCTCTTGGGGGATAACGCCGCCTCCAAATTTCATGACCCCTTTTTGCACCTGCAGCATCCCCCCAACCCCCCTGCAACATTGAGTTGTTGCATACCCCACCCCCTTTGCAACATTGAGTTGTTGCATACCCCACCCCCTTTGCAACATTAAGTTGATGCATACCCACACCCCCTTTGCAACAGTAAGTTGGCGCATACCCCCACCCCCTTTTCAACATTCAGTTGCTGCATACCCCCACCCCCTTTGCAACACCCTACCCCATTTGCAACATTTGATCATTATCTCTTGCAACATTGCAACAATCCTGCACTCTCCAGTTCTGCAGCTATACTACTAACGTTAATTCGTAAACTGATATAACAGTTTTAAAACTAATTTTTAAAACCCACCGAATTCATAGGTATAATTGAAGTTTGCTGAAGAAATGTTTCTAATTTACTTCCAGAGCTCTTAGCCTTTGATTCTTCACCTCGATGTAACTTCAGATGGTAATGAAAAATGAAGAGGATGCTATTTTAGTCTGCTCCTGCACATAACTTTAGGATTCGTTTATATATAGATAGATATATAGATAGGTAGATTAGTATGTAAACACTCAGGACACGAATTTCTATGTAGACATTTTACTCTGCATAATAAGTAAAGAATTTTTCACCATTTTTTCTGAAGCGTTATTTCACTGACATACGTATACCTAATCGGGGATGAAGTAGCAGCATGTCGTATCAATATACAGCAATATACAGGCCAAAGTAATAACATTTCTGTTTTCGTTGCTCACCAGTAGTGAAACTGTAATACTCTAATTTACCACAGACACTGGATATGAAAAAAATCTGGCTGTATCATTCATCAGTAGCAAGATAAGTCGAAATTCAATGTTATTCATGAGGTTATAAAATGCTCCCGTTTGATTACCATATATATATATATATATATATATATATATATATATATATATATATATATATATACTAGCGGAGCGACCCGGCGTTGACCGGGTGGAAGTTGAACGCTGAGAACCCGCCGTACTATTCAGTTAACCGGGCATTCAATAATTTTCCCGTACGTTTCGATTAATTTTAAGCAACTTTAGAATGAGACGTGAATGTAAAAATTAACCAACTAGTTTGGTTAAGTGGATGCCCGGTTAGGTCAAAAATGTCCACTTAGGTCAACTGAGTGGCCGGTTAGGTTAACTGAATGCCCGGTTAGGTTAATTGTACGCCCTTGAAGATTGGTTAGTTTAAGTCGTGATATTTTCGTTAGTTTTAACGAAAATATCACGACTTAACCTAACCAATCGTCAAGGGCGTACAGTTGACCTAACCTGGCATTCAATTAACCTAACCGGGCATCCAATAATTTTACCGTAGGTTTCGAGATATATATATATATATATATATATATATATATGACCTCGGAGGCCGACGCCACATAGCCTATGTTCTTTCCCGGCCTCAGTTACCCCTATCCCCCAAGTCTCATCCAAATCTGGCCAGTGGTTTGGCCAAGCTATAAGTAACAAATTTCGCAGTTCGACCGTCACAAATATTATTTTATATATATATATATATATATATAAATCTACATATATTAAACTGCCCCAAGTTGTAATGTTAAAAAATAATTTATTTGTTCAAAGTCGCATAGGTTTTCATTTTGTGACACTTGATGAAACATGCATCATGTAAAAATTTTATCCAATTTGGTGCATATTTAGTGACTGCTCACAGCATTCAAATATGAAATTTTGGGAGAAATCACAATTTCTTACCTTTGATACCAATTTGGGTTAATATTCGTCTTTTAACCCGCTCACGTGAGGTTAAAACAGTACAATATATTGAATTGCCATTCAAAACTGACTAAGAAAATATATATCTTATGTTGTGCAAATTTGTTCAAATGTAATTTTTTTAATAAAATATATATCCTGTTTTGGCTATAATGTGCTTTTTTTCATAAAATATATATCCTGTTTTGGCTATAATGTGCTTTTTTTCAAAAAATATTTTCCTGATTGGTCTATTTTTTCGCTACTTTGCGACTTAATTAATTGGTTGGGTTGTGTTCTGCTATTTTTTTTTCTAATTGGCTTCAGTTTAGTGGTGTTTGTGACAGAATTATGACGTGCCATTCGTGTGATTTTGACTTTGAGAACTTGATTCGTCATGTGCCCTAGATGAAGACAAAGGATTGGATGTTTTTATCAATTACGGCGTTATTATCTCATCCTTAACTTGCCCGAAATGTGACAGTGAGTGCCTAATACGAAAAGATCAGAAGATATTTAGGTGAAATAACCAATATTAACCTATTAGGTTAATTGAATGCTCGGTTAGATTAATTGAATGCCCGGTTAGGTTAAGTGAATGCCCGGTTAGGTCAACTGTACACCCTTGATGATTGGTTAGGTTAAGTCGCGATATTTTTGTTAGTTTAAGTGAAAATAATGAGAGCAAACTTTTCTGGATAATTTTGAAGTGTTTTGTACGAAACTGCCATCCGTTTCCTGTGCAAATGCGTAGTTTTCGAGATGACGATATCTCGAAAACTACGCATTTGCACAGGAAACTGATGGCAGATTCGTACAAAACACCTCAAAATTGACCAGAAAAGTTTGTTCTCATCACAAAAACAGAGTTGGTGTAAAAACGAATAATTACCCCAATTTGAGTCATAAATTTATATTGCTTGATTTTATAAAAAACTTGCTTTTGTAAGAGTTAAAATTTTTCTACGATGAAACTCAACAACTTGAAAAAGAAACTGGCGTTGCTCTTCACTGGTCGTAATGGTTTCATTAAAATCAGTGGCAAGTTTTACCATTCTTTCAGCACAGTTATTAACCACTTTCAGCTGGGAAACTAAACCCTTTCCATGAATATATGCTGGGTGTTCAAACCATGCAGCTGGATCAACTGTCAGAAATGAATCATCAATTTTCATAGACTTGAAAAAATTTAATGATCTGCACGTTATAAAGTCAGAAAGATTCTTACATTTGAAAGTCCGAATTATTTTGCATTCTACTCTGCGAAGATCTTTAGTTTTAGTTTGGTTTCCAAGAGCTTGCACCATTGCACCCTTTTCTGAGTTGTTGACTTCTGAAAAAAATGCTAAAGGTGCTAAATCCTCGCATAAGTACCAAAGGTGGGATCTGAGCTTGCCTGATGCCACAGTCGATATCTCCTTATCAATTTCTTGGTAATTTTCCAGCTTTGTTATCATCCATAGATCATTGATAAGGGGCACTGGCAGCTCTTGTTGCATTAAACCAGGTTTTTATATATATTGATACGGGAAAATATGTTAATACGTCTGATGGCTTCTTTTTCTTTGTCTCTCAAATTGACTTGATCTCGGAATAAATAGATTTTTAAGCAATAAATACTGTTTGCCATCTATCTTGCCCCTATGGTATGCTCTAGGAGCTGTAAAGTGTATCCCTCTTGATGGTTTTTCCCCCAAAGAAATGAGGGCTAGCTCTAGGAATTCTTGATAATCGTGGCGCTCATGGTTGTCTCGCAATTTTTCATGCAGAAATTGTAGCAGGTTATCACGTTCCCGCTTCACCCATTCTAATTCTTTTTCTGACATTCTTTTGGCATCACTTTCAAGGGAAGTATATTTAGTTTTGTCTAACCAAAATCACTGATCTTTGAACCTTGCAAAAATATCTATATCAGGCCTTCGAGATACAAAGAATTTGTCAAAAACAGCTCCCACTACAATTTCAAGAATATGGTGGCGGCAAGCTTGGAAAAGTATTTTCTGCTGGAGTCCCTGCTCAATGGTGATACAGGTTCCTCCATGAATGCCAGTATTGCTGGCTGTTGTATCAAAACGAAAACCAGTAATCCAGTTTCGTATGCCATCCCATTCCTCTATTAACTGTAATATTGCTCTACCCATCTTGACTCCCGTACCTTCCACCAATTTAGGGATTCCTAGGAGTTTTTCTACATTTCTACCCGAGGCAACAATAGCTAAATGGTCAGATTTTCCTCCATCAGAATTGGGGAGTAGCTTTCCATCGAAATGTATAATGAGAGGAGTTTCTGGGTTAAATGTTTTCTTTATTTCTTTACTTAACTTGGCTCTAGATTTCAGTCTTGATCTTTGTATTGATGATTTTGAGAGGGTAACCTCCCTAATATCAACTCCAGCTGCCTGGAGAGCAGGAAAAACTATGTGCATTGCTTCTCTTAAAGATGTATTTGTACGATCCAATGCAGAGAACCTCGGATCGTTGATTATTTGCCGAGGATTTGGATTTGATATTTGTCGTTTCGAGGGAGTTCAAATAGAAGTAGAAGGCACGGGATTGGAGATTTTTCGTTTATGGTATTCACTTATGCATGTTTCCTCCTCAGTGTCACTTGATATAGAATCTAGTTCATCCTTTGAATTCCCTGTTTTTGTTTGCTTTTCATCAGTGTTCATGTCATATGTTTTTTTTCGACGCTCATTTTCTGCCTCTAGCCTCTTTTCCTCCCTTTCCGTTTTCGCCACGAAAACCTTATCTTGACCAGCCATGTACATTTTTCGCACTCCACGTTGATCTTCCAGAAATTCCCAATCTTCTGCAATCTTTGTTAGGCCACTTGCATTTGCACGAGATATATCATAAAGAATATCAAGCTGTTCTTCAAATGTTTTTGTGTTAGATTCTTGGGTGCTGCTTTTTCTATGCTTATTTTTCCCCAAGCATACATACTGGTTATAGATTTCTTGAGTTTGGCAACATCATTTGGTTTTTGTGATGTTGGTATATTGGCCTTCCTACACATTACCAACATGGCATCAACAGTAATTGATGCTGCTTCTGGTAGCGTTTGCTTCTCCTTTTTCATGCCATGGAATAAGCGACAAAGCACTTGTCTAAGTGTTGGAAGCTGATCTCCATCAACATTCCATTGCACCAATCAGCCATACTGTATTTTTCCTTCTAGTTTCAGTCATTTTTGTGGTGAGCCTAAATATAGCTAAATAAATTTGCTGTCAAATAAGCATATGCAGTCTTTATTAGGCCACTTGCATTTGCATGAGATATGTTATGGAAAAACTATACACGCTTACAACATGGTATCGTATGTGGTACCTTTATTTCATAATTAAATATAAATTATTAATTAATGGAATTAAATATCGATATGAAATGATTGCCATACATACATAGAACCCGTATGTAGGCATCAGGCCTACATAACCACGAGAAACAAATTTATTATTTCGTGTTCGAGAGAGGAACAAACAAAACTTTGCCAAATCAGCAATTTATAATAAAAATATGAAGATTATATTTGAGGAGTGGCGAACTGAGAGCTGCTTAGTAAGAGAAACGCTTTAAGCAAAGGAAGATGTACTAAGTCTTCTTTAAAGTTCTGGGTGAATTCCTTATAATATAAGACTTAATAACTATAAAAAGGATAGGCCTATACCTTCAGTTTTAATTCGTGACTGTCTATATTGGTTACAAAGTGTCAACTCGCAGTGTAGGCTCCATCGTAACGGGCCTACATCGAAGAAGATCGTCACGCCCTACATTGAAGCAAACTAAGGCCAAACGAAAATAAGGTGGGAAAATTTCTTTCGTTCACATATAGGCATCTAAAATCCTGAGGCTAGAATTACCAAAAACAATTAAATATAAAGAGGTCCTTCAAAGACCTACATTGACACACACACAGTGGCTACGCCTACCTCATTAGGCCTAACCCCAATTTCAACCATAAGCCCACTATAGTTTTTTCACATGATGGGCCGTGTAATAGGGGAACCGATCCCTTTACCTTTACACTAACACAAACTCTACCTTTACACTAACCGTAAACAAAGGCTTGTTCATTTAACAGACTTAACTCATTTTAGGTCCTATAAAAATAGGCCCAAACCTAAGCCTATTTAGTAGGCCCACAACATTAAGCCTATTTATAGGTCCTACTCTTTAACTCAAAACAAAGCCTTGTTGATTTAACAGGCTTAACTCAATTTAGGTTCTATAAAAATAGGCCCAAACCTAAGCCTATTTAGTAGGCCCACATAATAGGCCTATTATTAGGCCCATCTTACTTTACCTTACTCTTTACACGCAAGACCTATCCTAACTAAAAAAAATTAATTTTTAATTCAACCTGTAGGGCAGGTTATATAAAAAACTTATAGTAATTTAACTCGTTCAACATCATAAAATTATTTGCTGGGCACTTGCGGTTTTTTTTGCAGTACTGCGGTACTGCGGTACTACCGTGTTGGTCGGTACCGCGGAAAGTACCGCGGGAAATTTGAATGCGGTAGCGGTACTGCTGTACTTTCAGCGATCCTTTGCGGTACTGCGTTATGCGGTACCGGTTTGGTAGTGCGGTAGTAGTACCGCAGTACCGCAGTACCGCAAAAAAACGGGCAAAAAAACGCAAGTGCCCAGCTCTGAGTCAAATTAAACTCAGAACTTTAACACTAACAACAATTATGGAAGACCTGGACAAAAGGGTAAAAAACCCAGACCAAAAAAACAAAAACACAGACCTTGGGGCTATGGCACCATCTCAAAATTACAAAAAATTAATGAGAAAAAAATCAGCACGTAAAGGTGTCATCACCAAACTGTATAATGATTACAAACAGAAAGAACCTACAAGATATGATCTTGAAACAACATTAAATTCTATTACTCGTTACAAACAAGAAATTCTCACACTAGATGAAGACATAATTACGGAAATTGATGACACAATTGAACTAACAGATGATGATTATTCTACTATCCTACTTGACAATGAAAATTACATTACGAAAATCAACAACTATATTTCTGAAATTCAAAACCAACTTGACGAGTACAAAAAACAAGACACAAATGAAAGCTTCTTAGAAGCTATCCGAAATGCTTCATTTAGCTCTCCCAATGTGGCTGAGGGCAATGAACTAAAATCAAAATTGCCTACACTTGCAGTATCCACTTCTGAGGGTGACAAAGCCAAATTTCAATCTTTTATTGAAAAGTTTCATAGCCTTATAGGCAATAAAAACTACATTACAGATGTTGATAAATTTAGTTATTTAGTGAACTATCTGAAAGGCCCTGCCTTAAGATTAGTGGAATCACTGCCAGTCATTGGCACTTCTTATTCTGTGGCAATAGAATTACTTAACAGAAATTACATGAATAAGGATGAAATTATACATGATTTGGCTCTTAAAGTAATGAACATGCGAACCCCAAAAGACAACTATGGTGACCTCTTTGACTTTTACTGAGTTTGAATGTCTCATGGGACAACTTAAAAACAATAATTTAAACATTGCAGAAACAGCTTGGATCATTCAAGCTGTTGTTTTTGAAAAGCTCCCTTCTAAAGTCAAAGAGATATTTCATCAGAGAACAACTGACATATACCCTAGCCTTAATAAGCTAAGAGAAGATTTCCCAACTGTACTTGCACTTTACAAATCAAGTTACACACGCACAAAATTTAACACAGCACAAGAAAAAACCAACAATGCAGAAAACCAAAAAAATAACAAAAGATTTCAAAACTTACCAGTTACATCAAAACAACCGCAAAACTCAATTTTCAGAAAATAAAGTGACAGAAAAAGTCTCAAAGACCCCTACTCTGCAAAACTTTACTGTAACTACTTTTGAGTATAATCCCACACCATGCAAATTTTGTTTTAGCAGTGAACATTATTCTACAAATTGTCCCAAATACACAGACTTTACAACAAGGCCAAAACGTTGTGAACAACTAAACTTATGCAAAAAATGCACTGGATCAGGGCACCATAAGTAAAACTGCAAATCAAATTTGAAATACAATTGTAAGTTTTGCAACAGTTTTGACCATGTTACCCCTATGTGTAATACACACACAGACATTGGAAAAACTCACAAACATTATGAACAAACACCCAAATCGAACCAAAACAAACAGAAACAAACTCAGAATGCTATGAATGGGCATATCAGTTCATCTAGCATTAACCACAATTCAAAAATTCTTTTACCAACTACAATCTTGGAAATCCAAAACAAAAGGGGACAAATAGTACAGGTTAGGTGTCTTTTAGATACCTGCTCACAACAAACATTTGTAACCAAACAACTGATAGAAAAATTGGGACTTCACAACCAACAAGGAAATGAAGATCTCTCTATTTCATCATTTATCAATAAAAACCCAGTACAAGCCAGTTTTAAAACTGCAAATGTAACTTTAACTCTTGATGGAATATTTGAAACCCTTAAGGTTGTTGTTGTGGACAAAGTAGAACAAGAAAAAATACAAATAGCTGGGTTAAAACAAGCTTTGCTACAACTTCAAAACAAATACACGATAGCTGATAAAACCCTTAATGCAGATGTAGTTGATGATATACATATGCTCATGGGGGCTGACTATCTTCATCTGGTCCATAGAGGCATCATTAAAATTGGAGATGGAATAGCTATACAAACTCCCACAGGTATTGCACCTTTGGGTGACATAACTAAATACCATCTTACTACTGACACAGAAAACACAGAACATGAACAAAATTCACACAAAACAAAATCACCACATTCACAAATTTCTGACTATGTGACAAACTCGAACAACAAAAACAGTCATAATCCCACATTATTTGAATGAAAATGATTCCACATTGGATGAAAGGTTACAGCAGTTGTGACTATTAGAATCAGTTGACATAAAGGACAGTCCAATTACAGTACACATGAAGACCATTTGATGACAGAACAATTTAAGGATACATTACAACACAGAGACAATCAATACTATGTGGAGCTGCCTTGAAAAACAACTTGTCCAGAAATAATGGACAATTTGAAAGTAGCTAAGGCACATCTGTATAAAAATTACAGAAAACTAAAAAATGACAATCTTTTAGAACAATACAACAACATATTCAAAGAACAAATAGAAAGGGGCTTCATTGAAGAAGTTACTGATGAACCTTTTAAAAAACGAGGTTGTCATTATTTAACACAGGGGAGTTTACAGAGAAGACTCATCCAAAACTAAACCAAGAGGAGGGGCTCTAATAAACCTTAGCCTCCCCCGCCCATGGCCTAAACCATTAGAGGTACAGTAAAACTAAACATACCTTACAAAAGAGAATTTAATCCTGCATTTAATGAGAAACAATTAAAACTTGGTGTTCCCGCCATTGGCCTCCAAGACAGCCTGAATTCGTTTTGGGTAGCTTGCCAAAAGTGATGTGAATAAATTTTGATCGTTACGCAAATTTGCTAAAACAGTTTCAATGTGTTGCGTCATTGTATCCTTCGAAAATCGATTTGCTGCAGGTTCTTGAAACAAGAGACATTCAACCTTGTCCTTTATAACTGATCCAATGTGTTCACAGACGTTCAGGTCAGGAGAATTTCCTGGCCATTCTTCATTTCCAAAGAAATCGATCTCATGGTTCCGGAACAACTGTTGAGTGGCTAACACCTTAAAGCAGGGGGCCTTATCGTGCAGAAGTGTGACCTGATCGACATCCATAACATTGTTTGGGTTTCTTAGAAAAGGAATGACATGATGGGATAGAATAATATCACGAAAATACTCTCCATCCCAACTCTGACCATATGGCTTCAGCACCCACATGAGCTTCTTTGCAGTGAACAAAACAAACACACCAACACAGTCTGGACTTTTTAATAATTCGCGATAATGTTCATTGTCGTCCATTTCATCTGGTGTTGTGGCCCACACTCGATCATTTTGCTAGTTAGGCCGACGTGTTACGTAAACAAAAAATTCATCGGAGACAGCTAAATGCATGAAATCATCCACATCCCAATCGTCAAGATAATGGGCAAACCACATTCTGTCATCGATGTTAAGTTGAGTTTTTCTTGGCTTTGGAAGTTCATGCCAAGGCTTTAAACCTTGCCTATGACGGTATAGTCGAATGATCTTACCACTAACGATCTTTCCTCTCAACACTTCGATCGCTCTAGAAAGTTTAGCACAGCTGTTTTTCCGCTTACGCGTACCGCTTTCAATGATGTCCTTTGTTTCCTGAGAGAGTGGCAAATTTGGGCTCCCAGATTTGGTTGTATCCATTTCACATTCATCCAAAGTTTTATTCCAATTTCTTTTGACGAAGTCCTCACTTCTTCACAACTTTTTGGCAACCCATGAACGTGTTATAAAGGTGGCTCCAGCATCACGAGCTTCCCGAAATGTTATTGCTCGTATGCGATCTATCACACGTTGCCTCTCCGAATCATCAATTAATTGAGAAGCCATTATATTATCACTTTATCAGCTACAGTAATTTTAATACCTGCAATAAATAAAGAATTTTGTATATTTTTATAATCACTAAAAACTATTTCGATATAAGTAAACATGTAACCTGCAAATGGGGGGGGGGGGGCTAAGGTTTTTTTTTAACCCCTTATACAACTGTAGTTTAAAAGATACAAATTCTGTTAGTTTAAATGATTGTCTCATGGAAGGCCCAAATCTTGTCTCAGATCTTGTAAAAAATCTCCTTTGCTTCCGTTTAGACAATTATGCGGTACAGAGTGACAGAAAAAGCATTCCTCTGTATAAATTTGAAGCTTGAGTATGATAAAAATCATCTCAGGTTTTTGTGGTTTAATGATCCGCATGACTTTAACAAAGGTTTCAAAACCTACAGATTTAAAGTAATTATTTTTGGAGCAAATTGCTATCCAAGTATTTTTGCTTTAACAATTAAAAACCACCTAAACTTATTTCAAGAGGACTTAACAGTTCAGTTTTTAAAACAAAATTTTTATGTGGATAACCTCATTGGTTCCATTGTAACTGAAGAGGAATTGCTTGAAATTTATCAAATGTCACAACCCATAATGAAGCAAGGAAATTTTGGATTAAGAGAGTGGGTTTCTAATTCTCCTAAATTAAATGAACAAATAACAAAAGACAACCATGGGATCATTGAGCCAAACAATTACACAAAAACACTTGGAATGCTTTGGTTTTTAAAACAGAATTCCGAATGCAATGACACTCTTTGTACAAAGAGTTATAACTTAAATCCAAATGCCAATACAAAAAGACAAGTGCTTTCAGAATCATCCAAAATTTTTGACCCCATTGGATTATATTTACCAGCAACCATAAGATCCAAAATCCTTTTGCAAGACTTATGGAAAAAGAAAATTGATTGGGATGAACCACTTTCAGTGGAAGACCAACTTCATTGGAAAAAATTGGCCACGGACTTAAACAAAGTTCAAGACATTTACGTACCAAGATGTGCTGGCTACAGATTGAAACCTCAAACACTACACATTTTTACAGATGCCAGCACACAAGCTTACGGGTGTTGTGCCTATTTAACAAGTGAAAATTAAAGTAACTTGGTTTATTCAAAGGCAAAAGTGGCCCCCTTAAACCAAAAGAAAACTGTACCACAACTTGAATTATTAGCTGTCTCATTGGGAGTTAAAACAGCAGACTTTTTCTCACAAGTGTATAAAGAAGTTGGCATAACAGACATTTACTTATGGACAGACAGTCAAATTTGTCTAACATGGGTGACCAACACAGATGCAACTTCTTGCAAAAACATATTTGTGAAAAACAGACTAACAGAAATCAAAACTGCAAACACATCCCTTGGTGTCAAATTTAGGTACATACAAACAAAACAGAATTCTGCCGACTTTTTGACAAGAGGGCTCTCTTACAAACTGTTGAAAACAAATAAAATTTGGTATGAAGGGCCTGAATGGCTAACATGTGAGGATCTTTGGCCAGCCAAAGTAGTTAACCTCACGCTCAACTCTACAACAACTGAAAAGATCACTGAGGACAAACCTATTTTTAACTATAAACATTATTCAGACCTCAACAAACTCTTGAGAATTACAGTCTATTGCTGCAAGTTTGTCAATAGCTACCTTCTCAAACACTGTCCTCAGAAGGCCTTTTCTAACTTAACAGAAACTGCAACAAAACACTGGCTCAAACAGATACAAGCTTCAGAATTTGACAAGGAGTTGAAGTATCTTAAGTCCAGTAACACATTAAACAAAGGAATTCCTTCACTTGTCATGGATCTAAATCTGTACCTGGATACAAAGGGTCTGATAAGGTGTAAAGGAAGGCTTAACAAGTCAACTTTGACTTACAACTCTAAGCACCCAATTCTTCTTCCGAGGAGGAATCACTTCACAAATTTCATCATCAGGGATACCCACAACAAAATACACCACATGGAGGTCCCACAAACCCTGACAGAGCTGAGAAAAACTTACTGGCTACCAAAGGGTAGAACTGAAACAAAGAAAATTTTAAACATCCATTCGTTGTAAACGTATCCATTCACGACCCTTTAAGACCCCAGGCCCTCCAGACCTACCTGTGGAACGAGTAACATTTACTCAGCCATTTGAAACCACGGGTATTGACTACACTGGAGCGGTGAATGTGAGTTTTGGAGATAAAATGGATTCAAAGGAATACAAAGTGTACATTGTACTCTTCACCTGTGCTGCCACACGTGCCATATGTCTAGACATAGTAGAAGATCTGACAGCAGAAGCTTTTATTGCTGCTTTCAGACGATTTTGTACACACAATTCTGTATCCAAAACTATATGGTCAGACAGTGCCACATACTTCAAATCTGGTGAAAGAATTATTCATCAGATTTGTGACAGTGAAACAGTACAAACTCATTTAATCAAACACAATATAACCTGGAAGGACATTCCTGTTAATACACCATGGTATGGTTCCATTTGGGAAAGAAACATACAGACTGTAAAGAACTGCCTTAAAAAGATTATTGGGACCAAACATCTACAACTTTTTGAACTCATGACTATTCTGTCAGAAATTGAAAACGTTGTCAACAACAGACCATTAACTTATGTGGGAGATGGTATTAATGAGCCAGAACCTCTCACACCAAACCACCTAATTAAGAGAGAAACAGTAAACATGTTACCAGAATATGAGCATAACAGTACAGAGGGTCCAGATTGGGGAATAGGACACAAAGAACGCAACACAAAATACCAACATTTTACACAAATCAAAACTCAATTTATAACAAAATGGAGAGAAGAATACTTAACAAGTCTTAGAGAAAGACATAAACAATTAACAAAACAAAATTGGAATGATTCAGTCAAAATTGGGGACATTGTGTTGATACATGACAAGACACCAAGACAACATTGGTCAATGGGAAAAGTCTTGGAACTCAAAACTGGTGAAGACGAAATTACCAGGGTTGTAAAACTGGAAAAAGCAACTGGTGAAACCACCAGAGATATCACATTACTATATCCTTTGGAGTGAGGGGCTAAGTTAGAACAATTACCCCAAAGGATGGATCAGGGTACTATTGGGGAGGAATCTCTCAATGTACCTGATGTAACCAGAAAGCTTTTACAAGAAAAAATTAAGACTGGTGACTTATAAACCTTACACAAATTGAGCAAAGTTAAAATGGTTAACAACTTTACTTTAATTCCATAAATTTCCTACACCTAAGGGGAGTCAAACTGATTGACATAACTTTAACTAAACTTGAAAAGTTAGCCTCTTGAACTTTTATATTTAAATAGGTCTTGAGCAACATTTCTCTTCCTAAATTCCTACTTTATTCTTTTTAATCCATTTCACGTGGTTTAAAACACACCGTTTGTCAAAAAATTTGATCTACAATATAACATACAAATTTTTCTCCGGCCCCCCCAGTATATGGAAAAACTATACACGCTTAGAACATGGTATCGTATGTGGCATCTTTATTTCATAATTAAATATAAATTATTATTTAATTGAATTAAATATCTATACAAAATTGCCTCCGAATTGGCGACATAGCCTAATGGGAATGAAATGATTGCCATACATACATAGAACCCGTATGTAGGCATCGGCCTACATAACCACGAGAAACAAATTTATTATTTCGTGTTCGAGAGAGGAACAAACAAAACTTTGCCAAATCAGCAATTTATAATAAAAATACGAAGATTATATTTGAGGAGTGGCGAACTGAGAGCTGCTTAGTAAGAGCAACGCTTTAAGCAAAGGAAGATGTACTAAGTCTTCTTTAAAGTTCTGAGTGAATTCCTTATAATATAAAACTTAATAACTATAAAAAGGATAGGCCTATACCTTCAGGTTTAATTCGTGACCGCCTATATTAGTTACAAAGTGTCAACTCGCAGTGTAGGCTCCATCGTAACGGGCTTACATCGAAGAAGATCGTCACGCCCTACATTGAAGCAAACTAAGGCCCAGCGAAAATAAGGTGGGAAAGTTTCTTTCGTTTACATATAGGTATCTAAAATCCTGAGGCTAGAATTACCGAAAACAATTAAATATAAAGAGGTAGGTCCTTTAAAGACCTACATTGACATAACAAACTAACGAAAAAACATAGGGCTTTTGTCGTTAACTCTCCACTGAAATCTGCTGGAAATTTCCAACGGATGAGGGTGTCAGGCAATTAACCCATAGCCCTATATAGTTTTTTTCAGATATGTCAAACATAATTTCTGAAACATAAATGATAACCATTAGTAACAAGAAAAAGCCGTAAATAATATATAAATGAAAAAAAACTTAACATTTAAATATTGTGCTATACACTACAGATGATGCGAAATTTACCCTATTTCAGCAAACTTCATGTCCTTTGAGCAGTCACTTAATATTACTCAATCAACCCTATATTTTACCAGGCATATTCTAAGACCAAACCTCATCAATTGACAGGGTATGCGAACTCAATTTTCAAAATTATTTATTATTAAGGTGCTTCGAAAATATAAAGTATTAATATATGATTGTCCGAACCTATCATTTTGTACAGTTAGTATATAAATCCCTTGTGGTAGAATATGAGTTTCATATGAGAACATTTAGAGGTTGCGCATGCGCAGTAAAATTTCCCTTCTGGAGTATCAACATTGTCACTCTGTCCTAACCAGCACAAACCTGTTATCGTCAGTGCTGCTTGCATCCGCAAAACTGTTCACTACAGAAGTTTTTTGTGTATATTTCTGGAGTGGTTTATTCCTCTATTTGCTTGTATTTCAGGCTTTTTTGTTAATGAAATAATCATATTCAAAACATTTAAACCAGCTATTGTTAAAACACAGAAGTTTGGCTCGTTGGGCAGCCTATACCTGAACTTCCTCAAAGTGAACTTCCATCGACAGGTGATAGCCTCCCTCTTCTTTCCTATCATCATAATGTTGAGAAAAAAAGCATGATTATACGACGGGTGTTAATGATGATGCCATATTTAATAGGATTAAGGACTGGAAGCAAAACATCATTTGCTTTGCAAAGAGGGCCATTCAAGAGCAATTGCCCCGAGATGAATACAAAGAACTGCTAGAATTAGTCATCATCTTTCTAGGAGGAGTACTACCGCAAGGCATTCGGTTTCGGGCACTGGGACCAGTTCACCGTGCACGCTGGATGCCAAGAACATTGTGCTCACTATAAATGTGGATGTTTCGTGAGCAGTTTTCTTTGCCGTCCACGTCAAGTACCCGCAGTTCCTTCCATACCACAAACAAATTGTGGATGAATCTTTGTGAAATAAATATATTCATTCGTAAGTTTTATGTTACAGCATGGATCGAGTGCCCTTTTCCTACTTTTGCTGCATCAAATGATCTACAACTTCTAAAAGAATTACAAAATTATGAAAATCCAAACGTTAAAACAGCTGCGCTTTTATCGCTAAGCACGCATCTGTGGTACCTTAGTGAGGTATTAGTTGGAATGGCGTTTTTTGATCATCGCCTGACCCTATCCACTAAGCGAAGAAATGGTTGAAACAATTACCGGTAAAGTTGGATCGGAAGACCCACCTCTCGTCGGGTGATGATTTGAGATACTCAAATATAACGGAATTAAGAGTGGAAGACTTTGTAAATGCTCGAACCAATGATTTGTTTCAGTCATACCTTCTACATTTCTCGAGAAATATCCAAGCACTTGAGAAGATGACAATGATTTTCAGTTTGCCCGAAAGGCAGTACTTAATATAAAACCTGTGAATGAGTTAGCAGAGAGAGGAGTAGCTCTTATTCAGGTGTCTAACACTTCACTATCAAGAAATGAAGAGCAACAATAATATTTATTACAAGTAGTTGAAGATCACCACAATGCTTTTCCAAAGGCCATTAAAAGCGACCTACTTTTAAAAAGTTTCAAGTAAAGATGAATACTAAACATAACCTATATTACCAATGTAATGTACCAAATTG
Organism: Bathynomus jamesi; assembly: GCA_023014485.1. NCBI lineage: Eukaryota > Metazoa > Arthropoda > Malacostraca > Isopoda > Cirolanidae > Bathynomus > Bathynomus jamesi. The sequence goes on from JAJOZX010000298.1 coordinate 612,747, forward strand.
TATGATATGTGTATTATAAATATACTGCATTAGTAAAACAAATATAATATTAGTAGCATCAGTAGCATAACTAATTTGTAATGTTAACTGTTAAAAAACGTGAGCTAAACAATTTATACAATCTGTTTTCTAAACGTTGCTTGCGCAACCTCTAAATATCATTTCATGTGAAGGAACTTAACATACAGCATTTTGTTGATCGTCCTCATAAAATGAAACGTCTGGAACTCAAAAAATTTATTATTGCGTTTTCACCCCTATATGATAAAGGCACCTTAATATATATATACACACACCGGGTGATTGAAAAGTAAGGACCCAATTTCAAATGGCTGTATTTACTAAACGAAAAGTGGTATTACAGAAATTCTTTCAACATTTTAAAACAGAAACATTGCCATTTATTCTGATATCTCAACATAAGCCCCAGCATTCACTGTTCCAATTCGTCAAGTGTCCGGGGTTTTGCTCGGTACACTTCCTCTTTAGCCGAGCTGCCTGCCATATGGATTTCTGTGGGCTCCTCTGAAACATTTCTTTGACAATATTCACATTTTCCTCTGACTGGGATGTCGATGGTCTCCCGGACCGCGCTTCATCCTTCACAGAACCGTTGTCATGAGTTTTGTTTGACAGTTTCTGATGGCCTTTTCACTGAGGGTAGCATGTCTTCCATGAATTGACCTCCATCATCTCCGCACTTGAATCACAGAGTGCCACACCTCGTGTCTGGCAGCTATTTGAGCGCGTTCCCGTACTGTCAATTTTTGTGCCATTGTTCACCTGCAAAACAAAGAGAAAAATTGTATTAGCTTCAAATCGCAATGTTTGTCTTCAAAATTGTGCAAGAATAGTAGCGACACAGCATTCCGTTTTGGAGACAGCCATTTGAAATTGGGTCCTTACTTTTCAATCCCCCCGTATATATATATATATATATATATATATATATATATATATATATATATATATATATATAATGACACCATCCCGCAAGGAAAAAAATATAAAATTAATTATAAAACAGTGTTTAAAAAGGCTAATTAATTTCAGCTGGTCACAACCAAGGCCTTTTCAAAGCCATAAAAAGGCATAAACACGTACAGAGAGATGGTAGTTGTCGTACGTCTGGCAGTTTGACAAAGGCAAACTATTGCCCAGATTTCAATCCTTCGAGATAAGAAATCTATAAAAATCAATCCTCTACATCTGGCAGCCGTTCACGACCCGAAATTGGCCTAAAATATTTTAAAATGCTAAAAATAAAGCTGTCCATACTGTAGGAGAACTTAATATTGGACATGGTGTTTTCTGCCAAAATATAAAATGCCTCCTATATTTGTTTTTGTTCCTGGTCCCTGACCTTTATGATAGGTTTAGAATCCTGGAAGTTAAAAATATGATTATGCTGTTCTCTCTGCTGAACTAGGCAACTATAAGTATTACCCGATCTCAGGTCACGTTTGTGGGAATTAATCCTTCTCTGAAAATCAATTGTCTCCCCGATGTATTTTTGAGGGCAGCCTCCACATGGGATTTCATAAACTACGCCAGAATTGTTGGAGGCTTTAGTAATAGGATGACGAATGAACGAAGACAATTTATTTAGCACAACGGAAACCAACTTAATCTGCTTTGGCAAGAGTGAGGAAAGCCCTTTGTTAACTTCAAAGGGAACTTTTAGGAATGAAACGTCTTTATCTCGGTTCCCAATTTTGGGAGAAAAGAAAGATCTCCTAGCAGCGAAATAAGCTTTATCGATGAACAATTTGCAATAACCCAAACATATAAATATACTTTTAATATGTAAAACTTCATCGTCAAGATACAGTAAATGGGGTCACAAATCCTGAAAGCTCTCAAAAAGAGACCGGAAATAACGCCTTTCTTAGTACAAAGAGAATGATTCGAAAAACTCCCACCAGCTCATCCAGATCCACATGAGATTCCAAAATAACACACGTGTCATCAACGTAACGGAACCAATTGACCCCCTGCACCAAAGATTCCAGCAAAAAATTAACTTGGTGCCGGGGGTCAATTGGTTCCGTTACGTTGATGACACGTGTGTTACTTTGGAATCTCATGTGGATCTGCAATGAAATGGGGAAGGGGTTATGCAACAAGTCAATGCTGCAAAGGGGGTTATGCAACAAGCGGGATGGGTTATCCCCTAAGCTTCAATGAAGGGGGGAGGGAGCTTTGGGGGGAGGAGGATGACCTCCCCCCAAAGGGGTAAAATTAACCTAAGAGAGGGAAAAAAAGGAGGAGGAGGGTCTTTGGGGGAGAATGTGGGATGTCCTCACCCCCCAAAGGGAAACCCTAACCTAAGCCTTAAACTAAGAAGGAGAGAAGGGTGTTCACCTGGCTCCAGCCAGAGGCATAATGAGCGTCCAGGGACCCAGCATATATTATGTAGAGGGTCGTGAGTTGCCAGATACCATTTCTTTATATATGGAGGGGTTACCAGAGCGTACTATATATTTATTTATTTATATAAGGAGGGTTACCAGATACCACCATTTTAATTATTTATTTATAGATGAGTTTCCAGAGACTCCTATATAATTTAATTATATGCCGGGTTAACATGCTGCACCATTTATATTATTTACTTATTAAAGGCAAGAGAGACGTTCTCTCTAATTTGCTCGAACTAATTAAAACACATTATTTATTTAATTAACAATAAAAGAAAAATGCCTGCAAAATAACAGTACACACTTTTTATATGTAAAAGAAAAACAATTATTTTAACTAACTTCTCCGAAAGTGTCTATTTACTTTTGTCATTCCTCTATCTTCTCAATACAGTTAACTAAGCGAAAGCTTTACACTGCCCACAATAGATGAATCCCAATATTTAAAAGAAATTCACTTGACAATTAATCCGAAATAAATAAAAAACCAAATTGACCACAGAAAATAACAGTACACTTTATATATACAACTAAAAGAATTAAATGAGGTCTATTTTTTTTTTGTAAAGAAATTTCAGCGAAATCAATGTAATTAAAACAAATTTAAACGACTCCCAATAATTAAAAGAAATTCACTTGACAATTAATCCGAAATAAATAAAAAACAAATTGACCACAGAAAATAACAGTACACTTTATATGTACTTTTATATTATTTTAATTAACAAAAAAGAAAAACCATTAATCCGAAATGAATGAAAAAATAAATAACATAGAAAATACAAGCAAAAAACAAAAATACACACTTTATATATATATGTATTAAAATACCATCTAAATTTGTTCAAAAGATACGTGTACTATTTTGTTACACGAATAAAATAAAAATTTTATTGGTGGATTCCGTACCATATTTCCATGTTATACTGTAGGTCTAAGGTGGAGTGAAAAACATAGGTTACATTCAAACATACGCTCCCCGTGTGCCTATTGTGTATACTCTAGGTCTAAGGTGGAGTGAAAAACATGGTTTATTGATTTTAACCCCAAATTAATAGTTATTTTTTTATAAAGAAAATTCCGCGAAATCAAAGAAGAGGAATTTTTTATTCATTTGTTTTCAATTAAAATTAATTCGCACTTTCATGCTGGTATATTAAATTTGACAATAAACATTATAAATATTCTCATAGAATAAAATTTTAACAGTGTCTACATACTTTTGTCAAACTTTTCTTTGAAAGCATTTCTGGACAAAAATGTACATTGAGGTAAACTCGGCACACAACACGTGATTTGCCCGAGGATACTTCAAAACCACAAAAGATCGTGGATAACGACTTTCCACCGAAAAACTCCGGTCCATCTCCTCCCACTCATATTATTATTATTGTCATTCTTATTATTATAATGGCTTCTTGCACAATTTTTTGAAGAGAAAAAAAGCATCAATTTTTCATAAGTATATTGGAACTCATTTATCGAGTTGGTTTATGATGCTCGTAAGTAGTCACAGCAAAATTTTTAAAAAATATAAAAAAGAAATAAAATGAAAAACAAAAATATTTATAATTTCTTTATTATAAAATCCTCTCGATAAGATAGTAAAGGGAAAATCTGAAAAAAAGAGAATCAACAATTCATTTCATTAAACTGAAAAACATAACTGATTCCTTGTGCAGACTTTGGCGGTGAGGCTCTGGTTCGTTCCAGCATGTTGGCTCCTCAACCTAACCTGACCTATGGTTCAGACCATAGATTCTCCTTGTACTGTAACGACTTGCCGCTGTTCAAATTATACTGTCATTTCCCTATCCAAAAAGGGAAAAATTGAGGATCGAGTAGTATGACTGCAAATAATAATGCAAAATATTGTCGTGGTAGAGATTGCAAGTGGCAATCCACCTTGAGATGTTAAAATAAATCTACGGAGAGAATGAACCGATATAGTTGTATCTAAAATGTGGAAAGTTTGGGATCGAATAGTATGACCGCAAATAATAATGCAAAATATTGTCGTGATAGAGAATGCAATGCTGCAAATGTTGATCAATGTTGTAAAGGGGTGAGGGATATTGCATGAAGGGGTGGTTCCACAATGGGAAAACAGAGAATAGTATGGGCGCAAATAATATTGCAAATATTTGAAACCATCGTGGTAGAGATTGCAAGTGGCAATTCACTCATGCACCTTGAGATGTGAACATTAAATCTACGGAGAGAAGATAAAGACACCGTTATTCAGCCAATCAGGATATCCAAAGCGTGGGTCCGTTATATCCCTTATGAATCAAGAACTTTACAGTTTACCGGATTTATATCAAGTTGGAGTCACTGCAGCGGTGTCTACAATTAATCGTTTTAACGCAGCCGACCGGGACGGATTATTTCCAACGCAAACCGTTGATGATATTTGTGTAAATAATTATGTGCCTGTAATTTTATTTTTTGTAGCCAATTATTCGCGAACTTTTCATTGATTTAATGTGCTTGTCTTTAGGAGAAAGAGCACTGTTCTGGATTACTTCATTATATATAGGGAGGGTTGTAGTAAATCATCTCATCACATTTAAAATGCTTCATTTAAATAGTAGGTATCCGCAATTATAGATTACTTTGCAATTATATTGTGCTAAAGTCCTGTTTTAACTCGTTGAATTTTTTATAGCAATCCTCTGCAAGTTTTAAATAATTTTATAAATTCCATAATAAATGTTATTCGGCATTTTCTCTTAAAGGAACGTCTCTAAGCTGTTCGAAGATATCTTCACATTGTAATACTCTTGCTATATGTACTGTATATTCTGCATATGTTTAATCCGTTGGGTTTTTATTAAAAAAGATTCAGTATGAACTTATTAATTATTGTTTCTCCTTTAAGGTCCGATGAGGATTTGACTCGTGTTATACAACCTTTTCGTTTTGAAGAAACGCATGTCGTGGACCTGAATACGGAGGTAGAAGATTTAAAGTCAAGGAAGTTTGTAAAATCTGCGAACTCCTAAGAGAAAGATTTATATTTGCGGCACTGAGAGCTGCTTATATGAAGCACTGCTTTTAAGCAAGGGTGTACTAAATCTTCCTCTAAGTTCTGAGTGAATAACAAGTAATATAAACCTAATAACTCAAAAGGATAAGCCTATACCTTCAGGAATTTAAATATAGTGATTGCCTATATTAATTAAATCAAATCAACTCGTTGTGTAACTCCATCGTATAGCGGCCCTACATCGGAAAAGATCGTCGCGCCCTACAACCAGAAGCGAGACACAACGAAATAATAAGGTAAGGTAATTTCCAGTGCTGGGCACTTGCGCAAACACTTGCGCAAAACGCAAATTGCGAAATTGCGCAAGTGTGATTTCGGTCGCGCATTTGCGTTTGCGCCAATTCTTGCGCAAACTTGTGCGCAAACGTGAAAAAAAACCAAATATTAAAAATAGTGGATTTAGCTCATAAACACGTGACTGCCAGACAGGTGGCGCCGCCAGACAGCAGTGAGCACTCAGTATACCAACAACGCTAGTGAAACACGTTTGTTTGATTAGTTGATTTTAATTTTATTTCAGAGTTCAAACTACTAACTACTCTAGTAACTTCTAGAAACTTCATAAGTCATAACTACTGTCTATAACTAGTGAACCATGGACAGCCTCAGACACGAGTCTCTGTCCAGCCCCACCTCTGCCCCCAGCCCGGCCGGCAGCGTGACCAGCCATGGCTCAGAGCCTCACCAGGAGGAAGAGGACCTCAACAACCCCTGGCCCCACCTGGACACCTTCTTTGGACCGTTGACCAGCAAGAAGAGGGTGGTTGAGAGGGGCAGGGTGGTCTACAGGGGCAGCATCATCTGTAAGAGGTGCAAGGCCAAGGTCAGCTTCAACACCATCAGCATGTACACCCTCAAGAGCCACTACCAGCATGTGAGTTTGTTTATTTATAAATTTAAAATTAAAAAAAAACTTGATAAGTAGTTAACTTTAGAAATTATTATTTATTAAAATATAATTAAATATTAAATAATAAATTATACTTTGTCTCAATTCAAACACTTCTGTTGTATATCACTGTCATTACAATATAATTTATAATTTTTTTTTTCAAGGTTCACGTTTGCGTTTGCGCAAGCGCAAGTTTCGAGAAGTTTGCGCATTTGCGCTTGCGCAAGGTATGGGTTTGGGTTTGCGCATTTGCGCTTGCGCAAGTGAATTTTCGTTTGCGCTGCCCAGCACTGGTAATTTCTTTCTTTAACATTAGGCAGAGCTAAAATACTGAATGCAAATAATTTTACCATTAACCAATTCAAACACTATTTAACGAGGTCCTTTGATGACCTCCACATACATACCTCTTTAACGAAAAAACGTAGGGTTTTTGTCGTTAACTCTCCACTAAATTACGCTGGAAATTTCCAACGGATGAGAGGTATCAGGCAATCAACCCATAGCCCTATATAGTTTTTTTCAAAACAGCTATGCCAGTAAGCACAAGCGAACAGATGTTGTATTTCATATTTACAGATCGAATAATCTAAAGTCATACACTAGACTTACAAGAGTTAGGGGAAGCAGAAGGAGAGTGACTAGTGAAGGAAAAGTGCCCAAGTACTGGCCGAGCTTCCCACAAAATGATGACAATAAAAAGGAATTGTATCCATTCCTGGTAGAGAGTTTAAAGAAAGTAGCAAAGGAAAACTTAGTGTTTGCTTCCAAAGGTGAATTGGCCGTCTCTAATTCAGAGGACGCCTGAACTTCTGACCTTTACTATAACCATGAGGAGGCAGACACGTTTAACGTTTAACAATTTGTAAAAAAACTTTGAGCACAACCGAAAGAGTGTTGCCACTTCCACTTCCAACTTGCACCTGAATTTAAGATTTTGTTGAGATTGTAGAGTAGGGTGGGTTGAAAAATTTTTATTTAATGAAACATACTGAAAAAGATGCCCTGTCACTGATTAAGGAATAAGTCATATCTTTTAGAAATATTAATTTCGGTGCTGGCAACTATGAAAAAATAAATTGCGAACAAAGGCCACAAAAGATCCTTGTTTTAGCATGTTTCCTGAAATTAATTTTCGCCTTACAGGTATGAGGATCTCAACAATAAACTGAATTAATGCCAATGTTTATCAAAAAACCATTACTAAACATTGTTTTTGCTTATTTTAAAATGTAGGACCCATATGTGTTTGACCTCTCATGGGTATTTGTGTGCATACATGTGTATTTATGAACTATCATTTGTTTGACCTATCATATGTTTCCTGATTCAGCATTTTATTTTCTTTTGTTTCAGATTAAGAGCATAGCTTGCAATGGCCTCTTCTGGTATAACAAGAGAAAAAATGAAGCATTCTGTTTTCGGAACGCCAGCAGAGCTTCCTAGCAACCAACTACCAATTTGTGAGGATGTATTCAAAGCTTATCTTAAACATAAGCTCATTACTGCAACATTTAGCACTCAGAAATACGCTGAAATTATCGCGGAAGAAGTGAATGATATATATATATATATATATATGTGTAATATATATATATATATATATATATATATATATATATATATTAATGTATATCTCTATATATATATATATTATATATTATTATATATATATTATATATATACATTATAACTGCAAACAAGCAGTATAATTAACGTAAAGAACGACGCTTTGTATAGGAGAATTATCCGCGCAAGATGAGAGCGAAAGAACGAAACAAATGAAAAAAATGAGGTACCCACCAGGGAATCGGAAGATCCCGGGTTCGATTCCCGGGTGGGTACCTCATTTTTTCATTTGTTTCGTTCTTTCGCTGTCATCTTGCGCGGATAATTCTCCTATACAAAGCGTCGATCTTTACGTTAATTATACTGCGTGTTTGCAGTTATAATGTATATAATGTTACGGCATGCGGAAGGTGCCCCTTTGGGGCATTGGTTTCTGCGCGTATGTAGAAGAATTACGGCATTTGTTTGGGTGAGGCCTGTGGTGTAGTGGTTATCATATCTGACCGGCAATCGGAAGATCCCGGGTTCGATTCCCGGGTGGGTACCTCATTTTTTCATTTGTTTCGTTTTTTCGCTCTCATCTTGCGCGGATAATTCTCCTATACAAAGCGTCGTTCTTTACGTATATATATATATATATATATATATATACAGGGCATCCCAAAAAAATGTATACACACTTTAACAGCTGATAGCTCAATTGATGTTTCTTTCTTTCCAAGTTAAACCCATTAGAATTAATAATGGCAGTCAGACTAAGCTTTGAACAAAGGAAATTCATTCTAAAATGCTACTGGAAGTGTGAAAACGCAGTTGAAGTGCAAAGACAGTTTAGGAGGGAGTTTCAAACAGATCCACCAACGCGACTTACCATCACTCGAATTAGAGATAAGTTTGAAGCCGATGGAACTGTTCAGAATGTCCACAAGAAGCGTTCCGGAAGACCACGGACATCGACAAGCCCCACAAAGCAAGAAAGAGTACTGGAAACGTATCACCAAAGTCCAAGAAAATCTGTGCGGCAAGCGAGTCGTGAGGTAGGAATTTCAGAATCGTCTGTCCAACGCATTTTGAAGCGCTGTCAATGGAAAAGTTACATTCCAAGATTAGTCCATGCTATTAATGAAGATGATCCGGACCGAAGAGTGGAGTATTGCGAGTGGTACTTGGCACGATGTGGATGTGGATTGGACGAAGGGGTTTCGTAGAATACCCTCCGCGTTCACCAGACCTCACACCACTAGACTTTTTTTTATGGGGATACTTAAAAGACAAAGTCTACGCTATAAAACCTGCAACAGTCGCTGAATTGACAGCAGCCATTGAACGAGAATGCACACAAATACCAAACGAATTGTTTCGTGATGTTTGCGATTCCATTGCTTCGCGTTATCAGCAGTGCCTGGACCAGAACGGACGTCAGTTTGAAAACAGGCGTTGACAAAACAATTAAATAATGTCTGTAGATTCTATTACATTTTGAAAATGAAATGTATTTTAATAAACACAACACTGCCTTTATAAGTATTTAAAGTGTGTATACATTTTTTTGGGACGCCCTGTATATATATATATATATATATATATATATATATATATATATATATATATATCCGTGCTTCCATTCCAAAAATCGACTTAATTAAGGTAAAGAGATTAATTGAGAAGGGAAAAGAACTTAGAAAATATCCCATGAGTAAAAGATCTTCCAGCACTTAGAAATTTATTTGACATATGTTGCTGCAATTGCTATGCTTTCGGTTCTCGCAAAAGAAGTGAGTGTAAATGCGCTAAGGCGCAGAAAATCCCAAATGATGAATGGGACTTCTGGATTGATGAACGTACTGAACGAAAAATGATTATAGGTAAGTTGGACAAAGTGAAAACTTCAAAACTACAACAAATAGAAAACAGAAAGCATAAAAGACAATTCTTTAAAGATAAACAAAAGAGTTTTGTCAAGGAAATGCAATTGAATCCTTGAGATACAAGTGAGATTAGCTCTGAAAGTGAAAAAGGTCATCAAAATGAAGATTTCAAATTGAGCGAGTACGAGTTAGATACAGAAGCTAGCACTTCTCAAAATCGACACCAATATCCAGAATTATGCAAGGAAGTTGATCGATGCAAAATAAGCAACCGTGCTGTTTGTTTAATTGCTAATGCTGTCTTAAAAGAAGTAGTATAGCCGCGTTTGGGGAGAGCGTCATGAAGGATGGTGATGGGGGAATTTTCGAATTGATCCATGTCTGTCTCCCCAAACGCGGCTATACTACTCAGCCTATTATTCGTGAGAGTAGTGTAGCCGCGTTTGGGGAGACAGTGAAGGACTTCAGCCTATGATTCGTGAGATGCACTCTCTCCTTTTGCGCCGATACCACCACCACAATGCGCCTCAGTCAGTGTAGGATGGTGATGGCGATGGGGAAATTTTCAAATTGATCCATGTCTATCTCCCCAAACGCGGCTATACTACTCAGCCTATGATTCGTTTGGGAAGAGAGTGAAGGACTTCAGCCTATGATTCGTGAGATGCACTCTCTCCTTTTGCACCCACACTACTAAAGATATTTATCTATTATCTGAAAATACTACGATTGATCCCAGTAAACTACGTCGTCAAAGAATCTTGTGGAGAAGCATAGAAAGAAAGAAACATGAAGAACATATATAATAAAGGAATAGTTTGCCTTGGATTTGATGGAAAAATTGATAAAACTCTTTCAGAAGTGGGAGAATGACAGCGAACTTTGAATGAAAACCACTATGTGTTAGTTTCATTTCTAGGAAACGAATATATTGACCATGTGGAAGTGGAAGGGCAAGTGATATTACTAAAGAAATTATATCAGTAATTACTGACACCAACTCTGCATCGACTTTAAAAGCAGTAGTTTGTGATGCAAGTAATGTAAATACAGGTAAATCAAATGGAGTAATTATAAAACTAGAGCTGACATTGGGAAGACCATAACAATGGTTTATTTGCTTACTTCACACTAATGAGCTTCCCTTGAGAAAATACCTGGAAGTTCTTGACGGGCAAACGACAGAACCTAGAAGTTCACAGGGCAAAATCGGCAAGGATCTGAACTTTGATCCAAAGAACAAACCAATTGCAAAATTTCCACCTCTCGCTGGGAAAGTAATGGACTTATCAGAAGAAGTGCTAGCAGATCTCAGCAGTGACCAGCAATACCTCCATAAGGCGTGTCTGTATATTCAAAACGGTCATGATAGAGGTCCTGCTATCAAATTGTTAGAAGCTTCTCAACCTGGGTCTCTCAATAATGCACGGTGGCTGACAAAAGCAAATCGTCTCTTACGTTATTATATGTCGCACGAAAAACCATCAGAGACTTCAAAGGAGTGCTCATTTTATACTGAACTTCTATGCTCCTACATGGTTCTATATCAATGCAAACTGGTCTTGCCAGGATGGGGCCAAAAACTTTTTCTTCATGATTGACCTCTATGAAAAACTTCATACAATCGACCAAGACATTATTCGTCCGGTGTTACAAAACAACTGTTACTTTTGTCATCCTAAAAATGTCCTTTTATCTGCTATCGCTGACAAGAATAAGAATATTCGGAAGCTAGCAGTCGAAAAAGTGCTACAAGCGAAAAGGAGTGTTATACCGGGTGAAATTCGAATGTTTGACAAAAAATCCATCAGCCTCAACTTCTCAGCTTCGACCTACATGGATATGATTAATTGGAACGAAATGGATATTATTTCCTTCTTTACTCTCTGATGTTATAAGTAGCACTGATGACTGCCAAAAACCATAATTCTTGACACATACCCGTGTCATTCCCAGGCAGTTGAAAGAAATGTGAAGGAAATCTCCTCTGCAAGTGAAAAAGTCTACGGACATGACGCCCGTCATGTAATGGTTATTCTCAGCAAGAAATCTCAGCTAGAGAATCCAAAAAGGGAAACAAAGTCAGGTTCTAAGTAAATCAACAAGAGGATAGCAGTTACACTTCATATAATTTAGTGATGAACACGTGTTTTAGTTTATAAAAGGAAATATTGTTATAATTTTTAATCAAACTAAATTTGCTTCAAAATTTTGGCTTCTCTTCAAAATTGAGGTAAAAGTTGCGAGAATGCACATATTCATAGGCTATAAAAGTTGATGTTTTTATGATAGATTGGTACTAGAGCACCTTTTCAGCCATGTTTCATACTGACAACTTGAGTTCGATATATTTTCGCCCCGCCCTATTGTATAGAAAACTTTTGAAATCTATTCAAAACATAAAATATGCCCACATAAAATTTTGCAGGGATATTTTTAAGTCTTATTTAAAGTATAAAATTTTACACCAAGATGTTTGAGAATTTATACTGTAAAATCAGGAAGGATGATTCAGCCACAAGTTTTTTATTTTTTATAAATATGTAGTATCAAAGGTTAACTATGATGACTGAAGATTCATTGCAAGTAACCTATCCCTTCTTTATAAATGTTCTTAACAGTGGTTTGTTCCTAATCAAGTTAGTTATATATTAATGAACTTCCTCATAACTAATTAATCTATATTGATGATTTTGTACTAAAACAAATTTCGCGGGAAAATGTGTTAGCACTTTTTAAGTTTACTTAAAATATGAATTTTTCCATTGAGCGGTTTAAATATTTATTTATAATAAAAAAAAATTACATTGAATTTTAATGTTGCACAAAAATCTCTAATTTTCAGCAAAATCTCAGACTTTTGTCAACTTCCACAAATAAGCTATAGTTCTGGATAAATGATGTGCATCATTCCTGATCAATATTAGGACGTAACGGAGTATGGAATCAGGCTCGTAGTCAGGAATTCTCCAAGGTGGAGTCGGAGCTCATCTGGTCTTATACACACTGTATATGTAGGTAGTGAGCGAGGTTTGGAGCTAGGGGGCCTGGGGGCGAGCTCTCCAAGCTTCCGCTGCGGGGTCGGAAGCCTAACCATTTTTAACCTTTCTTTCATTGGAAATGCATCATAATTTAATTGAATGACTAATTTATTCTGGTAACGGAATGTAAAACAAAGGAACTGCACATACGTATATGCCCACCCACCCACTTGCAGTGCAAACGTATGGGTGTAAAAAAAATATCGCAAGGTAATCTCAATGTTTACTGTAATTAAAGAAATTCATAACTTCCTTACGTAGCATCACGGGACGGGTGACCAGATCAATAAATTGCGATTGAAAAATTCAGCAATGCCTCTTTTCACTTGAGTGAAGTTGAATCATCATTCACATTATATCCAGACATCATTAATAAGTTCCGATGTAAAATTTCTATTCACCTAAAAACTTAGTGCGAAACTTCAAAATTTTACACCACAATATTCAGTCGCCTTGCTTTTTCTCTGCGCGAATAGGTCCAGAATCTCTTCGGCATTTTGTAGGCCAATTTTATCTCTGTTGAGACTCATCAGAGCTAATCCAGTTGATGTCTTCCTTCACTGTGCTTTGTAGCCATGTTTTCAATAATTTATAATTATATATAATTATTATAATTATAATATCATAATTATATTATAATCATATAAATATAAATTTTTGATACCTCAACCTCCCGGCGGCCCCCTTTGGCTACGCGCCTGTATGGAGTATGAACCAAATAAAATTTTTAAGCAATTTGTAGCAACTTTCCAGTCTGAGATAAAAAGAAATTAAAAAACTTAATACAAGTTACACCCCAACTCTAGTACTCAGTTTGTAAGACAAAGTTAATGACTTTTTGCACTATGAAATTGTAACTGTAGACAGCCATTTAGTCCAAATGATCTAACAATTAGGGCTACTTGGTTCAGTTGTCTGACTAGCACCATGAAGGAGGAAATTGACTGCAGACGCCAATCGACCAGGGAGGTACTTGAGGTGGGGGGGGGGGGGAAATGTTATGCAGAAGACAGAGTGTGTTAGAACTCCCGTTTCTTCTTTCACTCTCGTCTTTAGCTGACCTTTGTCCGTGTCTCATCTAACCTGTAAGCAGTCTAAAGAACACACTTCTTCATTTATTCTTCACTACATATACATGCATTTTACCCACTACACACTCTTTTCAAAATAATAAAAAAAATAGTATCGTTGGCCTCGGAGACCTTCACTTCAACTCTCCTTTTTATAGAGGGGGTGAATTTTTACGGGCGCTTTCCCTTGATCCCTCCTTTCTGTATAAAAAAATCCCAAACCAAATACGAGGGCCACTCACTATATTTTGCCCCACCTTTTTTTTTCTTTCCAAGTTTCCTTGTAACTTCCAGAAATTTGGTACACAAGTAGTTACATACATTTTTTACAAGATTTTATTTTTCCACATAGTATCCATCTTTTTCTACGGCTTTCCCCCACCTCGAAACAAGAGCCTTTATTTCTTCTTGTAAAAGTCCGCTGGGTTCCGCTGAACCCAGCTTTTAACCTCCACAACAACCTCATCGTCACTCTGAAACTTTCTTCCACGAATAGCATCCTTCATTGGCCAAAACAAATGGAAGTCTGAAGGTGCCAGATCCGGGCTGTATGGAGGGTGGGGTAACACAGTCAAACGGATTTTTGTGATGGTCTCTCTTGTTTGCAAACTGTTGTGTAGTCTTGCGTTATCGTGCAAAAGAAGGACGTCTTCCAGTTTTCTCTCCGGTCGAACTCGCTTTATGCGTCTCTGGAGTCTCTGTACTCTGTAGGGTAGCAATATATGCCTTTCAGTTGATTGGTTGTCCTTTCTTCATAATGTCCACCTGAATCACCCCTTTCATGTCCCAGAAGATGGTAGTCATAACATTTCCTGCAGAGGGAGCGATTTTGAACTTTTTCTTGCGTGGAGAGTCTGCGTGATGCCACTCCATGGATTGGCGTTTTGTTTCGGGTTCAAAGTGGTGTACCCAAGTCTCATCCCCAGTCACAATTCGTGAAAGGAAGTCATCCCCTTCTGTCTCGTATGGAACCAACGACTCAGAAGCAATTTCTTTTTTTTTGGGCTTTGTGAGCTTCAGTCAGTTCGCGAGGAACAAACCATGAACAAACTTTTGAGTATCCCAGTTGCTGAATTATCGTATTCACACTTCCTTCACTAATTCCTAGCTCCAGTGATAGCTGTATGTGACGCGCCGATTTGGTCGAATGATGCTGTTAGCACGTTGCACAGTGTAAGATGTCACAGCCGATGCCGGGCGACCGCTGCGTGGCTCATCATCGAAGCTGGCTCTCCCTCCAACTATGCTTCCATCAACAACAGCATCTCTGTAAACGTTTTGTAGACGTTTGTCAATATTTCCAATTGTTTCTTTCTCTGCGGTTAAGAACTCGATAACAGCTCTCTGTTTACGAGGCACATTACTGTCAGACGCCATTTTCGAAACTGCGTTAACCATCGGTTTTATACAAGGGAGATTAAAAGCGGTTTTATACAAGGAGGGGAGGTTGAAACTGAATCCAGTTATGTGAAGCGCAGAAAGTTCAAACTTACGGCCCAAAAGATATTTCAGCCCTATGGCCTATTATTTAGCTAAAAAAAAAGGGTGGGGCGAAATATATTGATTGCCCCTATTACATCTGAACTGTCTACCTTTCTACTGATTCTACTGACAACACAAAATTCTTTGACTATCTCATTTCAGAAGTGGAATACAGTGCCCGCGAAAAGTATCCGATCACCCTTGAAATTTGTATTTTTTACATAAAAAACAATGTTTAAATGTATACTAACCTTATATTAGTATTTTGTCATCTGTCCTTTGGTTTGGATGACTTGTTCTAGACGTTTTGGCATGGATTTAATCAAGTTTTGACAAACTTCCACTGATATTTCCTTGCACCATACCTTTTTGATGGCCTCTTGTAATTTTCGACTGAGCCAGTGTCGTGGCATTCAACCTTATTTTTTATTATTAGCCACAGATTTTCTTTCGGATTGAGATCTGGACTATTACCAGGCCAATCCAAAATATCAAATTTATTGTCAGTAATCCATTTTGTCACTATTATGGCCCTGTGACATGGTGCACCATCATGCATGTATGTTTTTGTCCTTTGGATTGCCATTGCCATTGGAAGTTTATCCTGTAGCATTGCTAAATACCATGCACCATTCATAGTTGTGTTCTTCGGAAGAAAATATAAGTTTCCACGCCCATAGTAACCGAAACAACCCCAAACCATCACACTTGGAGGGTGTTTCATTGTCTTTAGGGTGTATTTAGGGTCCATCCTATTTGAGCCAATAGGCCGGCGAACCTTTTTTGGACAACTTCTGAATGTCAAAAATGTCGACTCATCGCTAAATAAAACCTTCTTCCAGTCATCAACAGTCCAATGAATGTATTTTTTACAAAATGCGACACGTTTTTTACGCATTTTTTCATTAATGAACGGTTTCTTAGCAGCATGGCGAGATGGTAATCCGAGTTCTTTTTGGAGCCGCTCCTGGATAGTTCGTTCAGAAACACCAGATAACAAATTATTCATATTAAATTTTATTTCTTTCGCAGTTATTGTTGGGTTTTTCATACTAAACGTTTCATAAGTTTGTCTGTTCGCGAATTTGTTTTTCTCGGTCTGCCAGATCGTTTTTTAGGGACTGGCGTGGTTAGGCCACCATTGTTCTTAGCCCGTGAAAACCCATAATTAACGGTACTTTGGGATATGTTTAATTCCTTAGCTATCTGTCTCTGTGATTTCCCACATGCATGCAAAGCAACAATAGCACCTCGACAATCACTCTTAAGTTGTTTTTTAGCACACATTATATATAAATTTTATTTACACCACTTTCTGTAAAAAAAAAAAAAAAATCAAGAAATTTACACAAACAGTGAAATCTGACAAATTTGAGACACAGCCACCCGCAACGAAGGCTACCAGAACACTAATTTGAGAATGCGTTGGATAGCTCTCATATCAGCGAGCAACCTCAAAGTTACCAGATGTCGCTAGAACAAATAGAAAGTGAATTACGTGTCTCTGAATATCAAGGGAAAATATTGTATTTTCTTGAGTGATCGGATACTTTTCGCGGGCACTGTACATCTTATTCCACTCTCATTTCGCTGAAATCTCCACTTTAGGTGATTTCAATCTAATATACTATTTCAGAAATGAAGCCTTATATATATATATATATATATATATATATATATATATATATATATATATACAGTATATATATATATATATATATTAATATATATATATATATATATATATATATATATATATATATATACAGGGCGTCCCAAAAAAATGTATACACACTTTAACAGCTGATAGCTCAATTGATGTTTCTTTCTTTCCAAGTTAAACCCATTAGAATTAATAATGGCAGTCAGACTAAGCTTTGAACAAAGGAAATTCATTCTAAAATGCTACTGGAAGTGTGAAAACGCAGTTGAATTGCAAAGACAGTTTAGGAGGGAGTTTCAAACAGATCCACCAACGCGACTTACCATCACTCGAATTAGAGATAAGTTTGAAGCCGATGGAACTGTTCAGAATGTCCACAAGAAGCGTTCCGGAAGACCACGGACATCGACAAGCCCACAAAGCAAGAAAGAGTACTGGAACGTATCACCAAAGTCCAAGAAAATTTGTGCGGCAAGCGAGTCGTGAGGTAGGAATTTTAGAATCGTCTGTCCAACGCATTTTGAAGCGCTGTCAATGGAAAAGTTACATTCCAAGATTAGTCCATGCTATTAATGAAGATGATCCGGACCGAAGAGTGGAATATTGCGAGTGGTACTTGGCACGATGTGGATGTGGATTGGACGAAGGGGTTTCGTAGAATACCCTCCGCGTTCACCAGACCTCACACCACTAGACTTTTTTTATGGGGATACTTAAAAGACAAAGTCTACGCTATAAAACCTGCAACAGTCGCTGAATTGAGAGCAGCCATTGAACGAGAATGCACACAAATACCAAACGAAATGTTTCGTGATGTTTGCGATTCCATTGCTTCGCGTTATCAGCAGTGCCTGGACCAGAACGGACGTCAGTTTGAAAACAGGCGTTCACAAAACAATTAAATAATGTCTGTAGATTCTATTACATTTTGAAAATGAAATGTATTTTAATAAACACTGCCTTTATAAGTATTTAAAGTGTGTATACATTTTTTTGGGACACCCTGTATATGTAACAGTTTTTTTGCGCACACCTACAGGTCGCTACAATTGGTGTCGAACAATGCGGTTTTCACCATTCGATGCGTCTTTTTATTGTGCAGTGCCCATGCTAAAAAAAATTTCCTGACATAATTCCTTCCCCCCCTTTTAGGGGTACAGTTCTTCCCATGCCTGTACACGCATTTTTTTAATTTTTCATTTTTAATCATAATTTTGGCACAAAATAAGTCAATATTTACTAAACATTTAATATCATTCGATTCACAAAAGATTTTTCGATTCAGAAAAGATTTCTTTATCGATTCAATACAAAAAATTACATAATTAAAACGGGCAATTTAAATAAACACGAGTTCAAAGTTAAACGAGCCACACTCGAAATTATTTACCGTGACTTTTGTGCGTTTTATTACTGTGGCTTTTGTACAAATAATTTTACGTATACACAAACAATTTGATAGGATATTGATTTATCATTCTATTTTTTAGTTGTCATAGAAATACGTTAATTAAGTTATCTGATTAGATGCGCTTTTATAGTTGAAGATCATTTTTAGAAAATTATTTATTTTCCCCACTTTAAAATATTACAAAATTTCTATTAGGTATCCTAATATCATTATGCCTGTCGCTGCAAGTAAGAAAATAGCAATTATTTTCCATTTGATGAAAATTTTGGACCCCCTAGGCCTACAAAACCAATTTTCCCCTTTTCTTTATCAAAAATTGTTGATTTTTGGAAGTCTTTCGGTTATAAATTTGTACCAGTCTATTGTTTATCTATAATAAGAATAATCTCTCTATATATAGAGGGTGATCCAGAGAAATGGGACCCAAAAGAAACCCCTGTAACTCTTAAAGTATAAGTCCTTTTACAAAATCATACGCATCATTTGAAAGAGGATAGTTACAAGTTTGTAGAGGATTGTATAGGTTTTGACAATACAAGACAAGATAAGATACAAAACAAAATAAAAGTGTTAGTTAAAACTAACCCTTCAAGATGACTGCATGGACTGTGGAACAGCTGCGTTTCATAACTGAGCAATATTATGAGCATGGAAGAAGTGTAGTTTCAGCTCAAAGATCTTTCAAGACAAATTTTCAGATGTCAAAATCACCTTCTAAGAAAGTAATCCGTCGGTGTGTCAGAAATTTTTCCCTAACTGGCAGCATTGGAAAAAGAAAACCAACTGGAAGAGTGCGCACAGCAAGGATAGACGAGATCATTAACAGAACTCATGAAATTGTACAGGATAATCCTAACATAAGCATCAGACGTGCTTCTCAGCTGTTAGGAGTTGGATATGGAACAACACACCGTATATTCAAGCAAAATTTAATGCTCTTTCCATATAAAATTCAAACAGTGCAACAACTAAACGATGGAGATTTCGCACGAAGACGACAAATCTGTCAATGGATCCAACAGAAGGTAAATGACACCACCAATTTTCTAGCAACTGTGATTATGTCAGACGAATCCCATTTTCACTTGAATGGAACTGTAAACAAACAAAATTGTCGTTTCTGGGCAACAGAAAATCCATTGAATATTACCGAAGTCCCGTTGCATAGTCAGCATGTAACTGTTTGGTGTGGTCTTACTGCATCTCAGATCATAGGGCCGTACTTTTTCGAGGATTCCACCGGAAACACGGTCACTGTAAATGGTGATCGCTACGAAAAAATGTTGACCGATTTCCTTATTCCTAAATTAAGAGATCTTTGTCTAGAAAACCACTGGTTCCAACAAGACGGAGCTACCTGCCATACCACGAGGACATGCATGGCAGTTTTGCGTCAAACGTTTCCAGGCGAGTTAATCTCAAGATTTGGAGACGTTGAATGGCCCGCAAGGTCTCCGGATTTTTCTCCCTTAGATTATTATCTCTGGGGATATTTAAAGAGTAGGGTCTACAGAATTAACCCAACGACCTTGCAAGAATTGAAGGCCGCCATCACAAATGAGATACAGTCCATACCACCGCACACTCTTGCAAAAGTGATGCAGAACTTACAAGCGAGAACACTGGAATGCTTGGCAACTAATGGAGCACATTTGAAAGGAGTCATTTTCAAAAAATAAATATTTCATAATAAACTTGTAACTCTACTCTTTCGAATGATATATAGTTTTTATGAAAGGAATTAAATATTAAGAATATTTGGCTTTTTTTTATGGGTCCCATTTATCTGGATCACCCAGTATTATAATAAGAGAGCTGTCCGTCTGTCTGTCCGTCTGTCCGTCACACTTTCAGAAATTGTGAGAAAAAAATTCAGAAATTGTAAAAAAAATTCAGAAATTGTATTACGGGCGGCAATGTGAAGCTCAAGATTTTCATGACTGTGTTCTTTTCTGTAGTTTAGCAATGGGGGAAGGGTGGGGGTGGGGGTAATCGGGGATGGGTGGGGTAATGGGGAGGGGTGGGGGTAATGGGGGAGGGGGTTAGCCCCCAAGTTGTATGAATGGGGGTGAGGAGGTTTTGGGAGATACCAGATTCAGAAATGTTGACACAATGTGAAGCTCAAAATTTTCACGGCTGGGTTCTTTTTTTGTAGTTTAGCCTGTCTAACTGTCAGCGAAGCGGTGGGAACTGTACTAGTAATAATAATAAAAAGACGTGTGTGTGTGTGTGTGTATGTGTGTGTGTGTGTGTGTGTGTGTATGTGTGTGTGTGTTCCAGCCATCAGCCATAACCAAAATGGAAGCAGTTACAAACATGAAACTTCAAACACATATTGATTAGGTCCCGAGGTTGTGCACGTGGGTGTTAATAAATTAAATAATTAATTTTAAAACATTAAATGACGTCATCAAGATCATTACGAAACCTATGGTAAAATTATTGAATACCCGGTTAGGTTCATTGAATGCCAGGTTAGGTCATCTGTACGCCCTTGACGATTGGTTAGGTTAAGTCGTGATATTTTCGTTGGCTTTAACAAAAATATCATGACTTAACCTAACCAATCGTCAAGGGTGTACAATTAACCTAACCGGGCATTCAATTAACGTACCCGGGCATTCAATTAATCTAATCTGGCATTCAGTTGACCTAACTGGCCATTTAATTAACCTGATCGGGCATTCAGTTGACCTACCTGGGCCATTCAATTAACCTAACCGGGCATTCAGTTTACCTAACCGGGCATATATATTATATATATATATATATATATATAGCGTTCAACATCCACCCCGGCAACGCCGGGTCGCTCCGCTATTATTGAATACCCGGTTAGGTTCATTGAATGCCAGGTTAGGTCATCTGTACGTCCTTGACGATTGGTTAGATTAAGTCGTGATATTTTCGTTGGCTTTAACGAAAATATCATGACTTAACCTAACCAATCGTCAAGGGTGTACAATTAACCTAACCGGGCATTCAATTAACGTACCCGGACAGTCAATTAATCTAATCGGGCATTCAGTTGACCTAACCGGCCATTTAATTAACCTAATCGGGCATCTAATATATAATTTAACAAAAATGTGTCTGCCTGTCTGTCCGCAGAAAAAACTTTTACGTTTCTGAACCGATTTCGACCAAACTTCGTATGGTGGATGGGGATGATGAGTAATGAACGAAAATATATGTGTGACCAGCCCCCCACCACCACTTACTGGGCCCGAGGGCCCCCAGCACCGCGATAAAACTATAGAAAAGAACGCAGCAATGAAAATTTTGAGCTTCACATTGTGTCAATATTTGTGAAGCTTAAGATTTTCATGACTAGTTTTATTGACCAAATAATTGAACCCCCAGTAATTAGGGGCCTGCGACCCCCCAATTACTGTCGGTTCAGTTATTTGGTCAATAAAACTATAGAAAAGAACGCAGTCATAAAAATCTTGAGCTTCACATCCGAGTTTATCTTATCAAGATTTGTGAAGTTTTAGATTTTCATGGCTGCGTTCTTTTCTGTAGTTTTATTGACCGAATAATTGGTTCGCCAGTAATTGGAGGGCCACAGGCACCCCAATTACTGAGACCCAAGGTGAGAGGAATGGGAACGATATCCAGATAAAGGGCTATTGATGTTCAAAATAAAATACGCTGTAGGCCCACAATTCGGTTTGGGTCGAAGGTCCAAGCACCGCAGATCTAGCAAAATCGGCGCGTCGCGCCAATCTTTTGCTAGTATTCACTAAAACTGTTGGGAACCTAAAATCGGGATTTATTAATTAGTATAAAATAACAGTACGTATTCATAATGTATAAAGAGAAAATATGTTAGGTTTAATAGATGGATTATAAAGGTAGGAAATAGGCCTCGGATGATTTTGAACAAGCGTACATGACAGTTTGCACAAAGCAAATCGCGGTCAGCCAATCATGCACAAGTTTGGCCGCCACGTGATGCCCACCTCCAGTTTTGTCCAATCATGTCATTAAAAACAACTTAGTTTTCAGACAATACTGGATTTATATAATTAAGTAATTTAATAGCATAAAATAGGTCAATGAAGATAGTTAAATGATATAATTAGGAAATAATTAGGAAATAATCAAAACTGTTGAAATCATGTAGTAATTGCTGTTTCTTAAGTTTTAGGTGCAATAATAAATAAATGAACAGATGTGTAAAGCGGAAATGGAACAATGAAATCATCTCGATGGAAAGGCAGCGCATCCCAAACGAGAAGTTAGGTAAGAAGAGTCGAGAGAAGAGGAGTCGAGAAGTCGCACTGAAAAGATAATTTTTTCTTTCTTATTACCTTTATTTCAATTTCTCCATTCGAACCCGTGGGAATTAGGGCCTATAGTTAAGAAGAATTAATAACAGTAAATAACTTCATTTTCCACTAGGGCCAACGAAATAGAATCTTGTATATGCGGCCCTTGGCTTTTATTTATGTCACGCGCGAAGCTACGAGTATATCATTTTTGAAGGCCTACTTGATTTTCAGTCAAGGCTTAACCTCGTCTATTGAATTATATAACATTAGTGTAAAGCTAATTTAATTTGTAAACATAAGATTAAAAGTATAAAAAATTTGGTGTTTCATAATAAAAAATTTTATATTAATGGTCTATAAAGTTAAATTATGAAGGTATTTTAGCGATAGAAACAATATTAATTTACTTAGTTGTGGTCCAGGGGTTACGCTACTATCATCAGTGTTACGTAAGTGCATTTTGTTTAGTTGTTGTCAACACCAACCGACGAACGAGTCAATGGTTGAGTCAATGGACGAGTTACCGTAACACCCGGGAAACCCCAAACCCTACACCACCTTTGGCTTCTCCCCCATTTCATTAACATCCCTGGTAAACTAGCTTTCAACTTTTCTATCTTGAATGACCTAGAGCAGATTGTATAGTACAACACCCTACTCGTATCCCCGATCGTCTTCGAGATAGGCCCAACATTCTGCATTTATTTCTCACCACTCGTCCTTTTTCCTACTCCGTGAAACGTTTTTCTCCGATGGACTCCTCCGACCACAATCTGATATATATTTCCTGTCCCATCGCTTCAATTCGGTATTTGGATCCTCCCAGGACGAGATGCCTTTGGCAATTTGGCGCCGCTGATTGGGAGGCCCTCAGGCAGTACTGCTCTAATTTCCCATGGAATGATCACTGCTTTCGTAGCCGGGGCCCTTCCGCGTGTGCTGAACGCATCACGGAGGTGATTCTATCGGGCATGGAGGGGTACATTCCATATTCTATTCCCACTACTTATGCAAAAAAGCTTGGTTTAACCTTGCTTGTTGTAATGCTATCCGCAACAGAGATGAAGCCCTCAGAAAGTACCGACGTCATCAACTCCTGTCTCTCACTTGGCTTATTTTCCTGCCCGGAATCGTGCAAACTCTGTTCTTCGGCTCTCCAAAATTTCCTTTATTAGACAAAATTCTAATTCTTCTCACTCTTTCTGGCATCCAGTTAAGAACCTCTCCAACAACTTTACTCCTTTCTCTCCTCTTTTCCACTCCAACGGCTCAGTTTTCGTCTCTTCTCCCGATAAAGCTGAATTCTTCACTCAAACTTTCGTCTCTAATTCAACCCTGGACAATTCCGGCGCTGTTCCTCAATCTCCACCTTCCTCCAACTGAATTATGTCTGAGATTAAAATCTCCAAAGGTGTTTCTTCTGCCCGATCTGGGCTCAACTCTAGGAAGGCGTACAGGCCTGATTGTGTTCCCCTTGTTGTTTTCAAGAACTGTGCTTCTGTGCTGACACCCAGCCTAGGCAAACTCTTTCGGTTTTGCCTTTCATCTGGTACTTTTCGTTCCTGCTGCAAGTTCGCTTTCATTCAACTTCTCTCAAACAAGGGTGACTGCTCTCAACCCTCCAACTATCGTCCTACTGTATTGATTTTCTGCCTTCTAAAATTTTTCAATCTATCCTTAATAGAAAGATTCCTAAACATCTCTCTTCACACAATCTTTTTCAGATCGCCAACATGGGTTCCATAAGGACGCTCTACTGTCAACCTTCTTGAATATCTCTCTCACTCTTGGTCATTCTCCTTTCGGGATTTCGGTGAAGCCTTTGCTATTGTGCTAGACACATCAAAAACTTTTGATAGAGTCTGGTACAAATCCTTAATTTCCAAACTGTCCTCCTTCGGTTTCTATTCTTCTATTTTTCTTCATCTCTAATTTCCTCTCTGACCGATCTATAGCTGCGGTTGTAGATGGTCACTGTTCTTCTCCTAAAGTTATTAATACTGGTGTTCCTCAGGGCTCTGTCCTGTCACCCACTTTTTTCCTTTTATTCATCAATAATCTCTTAAGTTGCACTTCCTGTCTTATTCACTCCAATGCCGATGACTCCACTCTTCACTTCTCCATCCGCTTCACAAAGAGTCCCTCTCAACAAACACTCAATGCTTCGCGTAGTTCGGCTATGGTACACCTGACCTCTGATCTTTCTGCTATCTCTGATTGGGTCAGAGAAAACCTTGTGACTTTTAATGCCTGAAAGACTCAGTTCCTTTATCTGTGTACTCGTCACAACCTTCCACACGACGACGCCTTTACCTTCAGGAATACACAACTCAATCCTTCCTCTTCACTTAACATTCTAGGTGTTTCCTTTTATCTTGATCTTTTCTGGAAAAATTACATCTACTCTCTTTATAAAACAGCTTCGAAGAGGTTAGTGTGCTGTATCGGCTCTGCGGTTTCTCCACCCCAACTCAGTTGCTGCCTCTGTACAGGGGTCTTGTCCACCCCTGTATGGAGTACGTTTCTCATGTGTAGGTTGTCTGAACCCACACAGCTCCACTTGACCGGGTGGAATCAAAGGCATTTTGTCCCATCAATTCCCCGCCTCTTACTCACTGTCTTCAATCTTTCTCTCTTCGCCGCAGTGTTGCCTCACTCTCACTTTACTCTTGCTATTATAACGAGCACTGCTCTTCCGAACTCTCTAACTGCATGCCTCCTCCTCAGTGGCGGTCCTGGGCATAGGCGATATAGGCGGCCGCCTAGGGCGCCAAGTGGTGGCGGGGCGACATACACGCCTGATTTTTTTTTAGTACGCCGTTTTTTAACCATACCAGGTAACACCTGACTTCATCTTTCCTAGGAGAGAGGATGGAAGAAAATGCCACCACCAATACTTCAATAGAATCTTGGTAAACGGAGAGAAAATGAAGAGAAGTTGGCTGATGTATTCACGGAAAAACAACAGCCTCTTCTACTTCTGCTGCAAGCTGTTCTCGACAAAAGACTTTTCTTTAATAAAGGGAGGACTTAACGACTGGAAGAATGCAACCACCTTGCTCAATTCGCATGAAAACACGCCAGAACACTTAAAACATTTGACAACATAGAAAGAAATGAAGGTGCGGATTATAAAAGGGGAAACCATTGACAAAAAAGAGATGGCACTCCTTGAGGCTGAGAGGAAGAGGTGGAGAGATGCTGCTGGTTGCCATAGTACAGTCTCTGGCAGTGAGGAATATGGCACTGAGGGGACACACAGAAACACTGCACACGCCATCAACGGGAACTTCTTAAAAGAGGTTGAGCTCATGGCAAAATTTGACCAAGTAATGAAAGATCATATTCACAGGGTGGAAAGTGGATTAGCAAATCACACCAGCTATCTGGGCAAACACATTCAAAACGACCTGATTGACTCCATCAGTACCAAGATCATTCATAAAATGGTGCAGGAGATCAAGCAATCAAAGTACTTTTCTATCATTTTAGATTGCACCCGAGGTGTTAGTCATACAGAACAAATGTCAGTGATAATTAGGATTGTTTCACTGGATGATAAACCCCAAGTAAAGGAACATTTCATGGGGTTCCTGGAGGCAGAGGAGTCCACTGGCCAAAGTTTGTCGTCCCTAATTTTGAAGGGACTAGAGGACCTAAACATTCCATTTGACGACTGCAGAGGACAGTCGTATGACAACGGAGCCAACATGAGGGGCAAAAACAAGGGAGTCCAAGCCAGGCTGCTGGAAAAGAATCCACGGGCTCTATTTGTGCCATGTGGGGCTCATACATTAAATCTGGTGGTAGCTGATGCTGCTAAAAGCTCCACAGATGCCACTGGCTATTTTGGCATCTTGCAGAAGCTCTACACCCTGTTCTCGGTTTCTACACAAAGATGGGCTATCCTGAAGAACCATGTTAACTTGACTTTAAAATCATGGTCAGAGACAAGGTGGGAAAACAGGGTGAAGAGTATTAAGCCACTAAGGTACCAAGCAGCATCAGTGAGAGAGGCACTCATTGAGGTGAGGGGTCAAACCACTGACCCTATGGTAAAGATTGAGGCCCAGTCCTTGGCAGAGGAAATAGGGCCATACCGGTTTTCAATTTGCACTGTGGTGTGGTATGACATCCTAAACCACATACAGCAAGTCAGCAAACTAATCCAGTCTCCCTCACTGTAGTTGGATGTGGCTGTCAATCTGCTAAGGAAGACTGAAACAACTCTCAGCACTTACAGAACAACAGGCTTTGTGGCTGCACAAACCTCAGCCATGGACATGTGCGAAGACATGAATGTGGAGGCTGTTCTCCAGCAAAAGAGGTTGAGGACCACAAAGCGGCACTTCTCCTGTGAGTCCCCTGATGAGCTCAACAATGACACACTTAAAAATTTGGAGGTGACCTTTTTCAATGTGGTGGTGGATGCTGCTATCTCATCACTTCAGGAAAGATTGCAGACCTTCGGAGAAGTAAGAGACAAGTTTTGAGTGCTCTCAAACTTCCAAAACTTGTCAAATGAGGAGATGACTGAGCAATCAGAAACTCTCAGCAACACTTTAAGCTGTCGCGGACATTTTGATCTAGATGGTAGGGAGTTGGCACAGGAATTAAAGAATTTGCCTGAACTGCCACCTACGAGCATGACAGCACTTCAGCTGCTGACGTTTATCCATGAGAAGCAGCTCACAGAGATCTATCCCAACCTCTGGGTCGCCCTCAGGGTTGCTGTCACCCTTCCAATGAAAGTGGCTGGAGCAGAGAGGAACTTTTCCAAGCTCAAGCTCATCAAAACTTACCTGAGATCCACCATGATGCAAGACCGCCTCAGTGGTCTTGCTGTCATCAGCATTAACCATGCGGTTTCTGAGCAGATTTCCTATGGTGACATCATTGATGAATTTGCATCAAGGAAGACCAGGAGGATCAGGTTTTAATTGGAAAACAACTAGACCTAAAACTTCCAAACCAAATTTAAAATTCAGTTATTTGCTAACTGGCAATTTTATTCTTTTATTAAGTTACATTGTGTGATTTATTAGTGTTTTTTATTTATCTATTTTGTGTGCAATATACATTGGAATATTTATTTTGTTTGCAATATACTGTATTTGGGAATCTTTATTGAGTGTTCATTAATTTATTCATACAAGAGGAGGTTTGTGTTTTAAAGACAATGTGTTCAGTGTGTTTTTCTTGTTGTTATGTGGACCCAATGCCTCCATATTGGGTTCTATGTGTGGCAATTATTTTCATTCCCAATAGGCTATGTCGCCAATTCCGAGGCAATTTTGTAAATATTTAATTCAACGATTTAATAATTTGTATTTAATGAAGAAGTAAAGGTATCACATACGATACCATATTGTAAGCATATATAGTTTTTCCATAGCTGCTGACTCTCCCTACAAAGTCTTTCTCTGCATATTTATTGAAGGCAAATTCCTTCGGCTTCAAAATATGTGCCAGACATGACCCATTAATAGCTATGAACTCAACCTCAGGTCGTGATAACTGTTCTGGTGTAAAGGTTTCTAGACATGTCAACAAATCTGCTTTGTTAGTTTTGTACAACTCTCCGTTAGAACTGAGTGCTGTAGGATTTATCTGA
The DNA here is from genome assembly GCA_023014485.1 of Bathynomus jamesi. Lineage (NCBI taxonomy): Eukaryota > Metazoa > Arthropoda > Malacostraca > Isopoda > Cirolanidae > Bathynomus > Bathynomus jamesi. Next base: position 641,103 of record JAJOZX010000298.1, read on the forward strand.
TTTTCATGTTCGAAAAACATATCCAGATCTACCTGTCGTGTTTGACAGGACATGAATAGATTTGAAAACAAACTGTAGTTATCGTTTAGCGTGCGAACTATTTTTTTTCTGCTTTGTCCTGTTTGTTTCAAATAATGAAAACTTGTTTCTTTTGAGTGGCGCCTAAAAGTTTCACTGATATTATTTAGAAAGTTCTTGAGCTGCTCCTTGCCTTTTGGAATAAAGGCAAAAAGCATTTCCGGCACACTGTTTTCCATAACATCTTTCGAATCAATGGTCATAAGATCTGTTGTAGATTCTTCTAAGAAAGGACTCCCCATCTCTTCTAAAACACGTGTTAGGTTGTGTACATCTTTGAATAATGTATTTTGTGCCGAGGGTGTGTCTTCATGGTGTTTGGTTTGTATTTTCTCTCTTTTCTTTGAGAACTTTTCATACTGGTCTGCTAACCTACAAACCTCTGGATCAGCTACCATCCATCTTACTGGAGCAGATTCACGCTCAGTCAAACCAATGGCCCCACCGTCTCCTTTCATCAGTGAGTTATTTTGTTCATGGGTCTGGTCTATTGCAATGCCAGAAAACATTTGATCTGCCTTACGAATTACAAAGTTAACTTTTATGAACTGCCCGTGGACATCTGGGAATTTCTTTTCAGGTAGCAACATGTCAATGAGATGAACAGTTAGCCATATGGAGTAGTGTGTATTGTCATTACTGAAGAAGTATGGCAAAAGAACTACAATTGCTTCCTTCTAGGCTTCAAAATTCCCCTTTCTCAGAGAACGAATACAAGCTAGAATTTTTAGCTCTGTTGTAAGAACCATTTCCCAGTACTGAAACTGGAATCTCACTTTTAGAATTACACCATTCCTGGAAGTCTTGTCTGTTTCATCTGCTTCAACATATACCTCATATGCAGCTTTCATCTGATTGTAAAGACTGCATGCTATCACTTGATGTGCTCTTCTCGTCTTATTAACACTAGCCACTGACAGAAAGGATTCTGGTGTGCCTGCAGACGCTACACCTGACTCCTCAATGGATGCAGTCCATCCACTGCCCATTAACATGCGTCCTATTATTCTAAAAGCTGCCATTTCAGTGTGAAATGCGCCCATCATAACAACAAAGCTGCTATATTCATTTGGCCAGTATCACTGTATTTGCTTAGCTAAAGCAAATTACGGCTGGTCAGCAGTAATAACAGGAGTTTGTGAGGGGTTAGGATATCTACAGATCTACAGAAGCTAATGCTAAGAAAGACCCTAAGATCCACTCTAAGGTTAGCCCGAGAGAAAGGAAAGAGTAGGGGGTTAAGAGAAGAGAAGAGAATAAGGGGTTAAGTAAGGACCAACACCTATCATTCGTGGGTTAACTTTCATTCAGAAAAAGAGAAAAAAAGACTCACCATCATCATCCGCCGGCCACTGCCGACAAGTCAGAAAAATAGTCGGAGAGAATAGGAGAGGGGTAAAAGATGAAAAGAAGTAAAATAAGAACGCTTACAAACCATGCAAACACAGTCTTAACTCACAGTCATACCATGCACGCAAACTACAAACATGCAAGGAAAGAGTTACAGACATGCAAAGTAAGGAGATAAGAAAAAAAAAAGTAGGTAAAGTTAAACAAAAAGTGGGTTAGTTTACGCTACGAGCTACATCTACGTTCGTGTTAGTCTAATTTTTTTTTTTTTTTTTTTGCAATAATTTTATTGCTGGCATCACACGCTGGCATGTCACAAGCTGGCATTCATCGTCAACAGACTCATCCTCGAGCACCACCACCAGAGCTCCTGTTGCTAACTTTGTTTTTTTTATATTAAACAACGCTAATACCTTAAAAATATCTGTCAAGACGGTTCTTAAACATATTAACGCTGGTAGAATGAACGACTGACGCGAGAAGATTATTCCATTTATCAATTACTTTAAACGTAAAGAAGTTTTTAGCGATATTAGTGTGAATACACGTCAAATTCTTTAATCCTATCTTCAAAAGGCTTATTGCGCAATGACGGAATAAGTTCCGTGGCACGACGCTGAACCCTTTCTAACCTATCAATATCCTCACGCAAGTACGGGAACCAAAACTGAACTGCATATTCTAAATAAGGCCTGACTAGGGACTTGTAAAGGGGCAATATAATATCCTTCGATTTAAATTCAAAATTACGCTCTATGAAGCCTAACATCCTATTAGCTTTTGCGCAAGACTCCAGGCACTGGTTCCTAACCTTTAAATCCTTAGATACGCGTACGCCTAAATCTACTTCCTCGTCAACGCTCGCTAACTCCCTATCATCCATCGAGTACGTGTAATTATTGTTGCGAGAACCTATACTTTACATTTGTCTACGTTAAATTGCATCTGCCACTTATCTGTCCACTCCATAATCCTATTTACATCGTCTTGGATCCTATTTCTATCGTCCTCGTTAACAACCTTACCGCCTATTTTAGTATCGTCCGCGAATTTTGACACGTTACTAGTCAATCCTACATCTATGTCATTAATCTAAATTACGAATAGCAATGGGCCTAACACTGAACCCTGTGGGACACCGCTACCTACATCTAACCACCCCGATTCACTACCATTAACTACGACCCTCTGTCTCCTAGCACGAAGCCATTCTTCTAACCAGTTAGATACCTGACCGCGTATACCGTGCGCTTTGACCTTCGCAATTAGTCTCATATGCGGAACTGTATCGAACGCCTTTTTAAAATCTAAATAAATAACGTCAGCTGCTCTATGCCTATCGTATTCGCGCATTATTTCGTTATAAAATTCTAACAAATTAGTTAAACAAGACCTATGGCGTCGAAACCCATGCTGACTACTATTAATCAAATCTCTACTTTCTAAGTGATCGATAATACGATCCCTAACTACGGATTCCAAAAGTTTACCGACAATTGACGTTAAGCTAATGGGCCTATAATTGCTAGCTACTGCGCGGTCGCCTTTTTTAAAAATAGGCGTGACGTTAGCTAATTTAAAGTCTTCAGGAATAATCCCCGCTTCGAGTGACTGATTAAAAATCTTCGTTAAGGGGCCTACGATAACTTCTTTCAAATCTTTCAAATGTCTGGGATAAAAAGCGTCAGGGCCTGGAGCCTTGCTAACTTTTAGCCTATCGATATAATGCGCAATCTCAGCCTCGTAAACAGTTATTTCATCCAAAATAGTCTCGCTACTAAATGGAACGATATCGTCAACGTCGGGGACATTATTTACGTCTTCAACGGTAAAAACTGTCGCAAAAAAGTTATTAAAAATACCCGCCATCGCCTGAGCGTCAGAGGCCAAAGCGCCATTAACATCCACTAGAGTGCCTACGTTATCTTTTACCGGCTTACGATTATTTACGTATTCAAAAAACTTTTTTGGATTATGTTTACTATCCGCAGCTATAAGTATCTCTAAATTACGCTTAGCATTCCTAACTGATCTTTTAACCTGACGTCTAAGCTCGATATATCTATTAAAGTTAGCTGCCTTGCCATTGCGCTTACTAAGTCTATACGCTCTATTACGCTCTATTATAAACTCTCCTATTTCCCTACTCCACCACTTCGGCCTACCACGATTTCTAGCTCGCTTGGACCTACGAGGAATAAACTCCCTTTCAATATCCCTAAAACTTTCTTTAAACGCCACCCAACGCAAATTTGTGTCATTACCCATAAATAAGTTATCCCAGTCCACTACTCTCATCCTATCAGCAAAACTATCAAAATTAGCCCTACGAAAATCAGGGACTTCTATTACGTTACTATCCTGTGTGTTTTCTATCAATAACTTAAACCTAAGAATTTGATGATCACTACATCCTAAACTCTCTCCTACTTCTAAACCTTCGACTATATTCTCGCCGTTCGTCATCACCAAATCTAAAATATTGTCACCGCGCGTTGGTTCGGTAACTATCTGTCGTAAAAAGTTATCGTCCATAAACTCAACCAATCTCAAACCCTCCTCATTACCAGTAAAATTCTCGTAATTAACATTAGGGCAGTTAAAGTCTCTGACAATTATACTATTCCGATTGTCAATAAAATTACCAAGAAGTGAGTAAAATCTAGTGTCTGTATCGAGGGGTTGAACGGGAGGTCTATAAACAACAACAAAATTAAAACTAATACTACGCGCCCTAACTTCAACACATATCGCATTAATTGCTGCCGGAAAATCTAACTTAACCTCGATAACCCTAAGGGAATTACGAATGTACAGCAAAACGCCTCCGCCAAACCTATATAACCTATCATTAGTAAGAGTGTAAAACCCGTATATCAAGTTCCCCCAAGTCCCGAGTCACTGTATTCAACCAAGTTTCAGTGATAGCAACTATATCATAGTTGCCGGAATAAATTATCGCCTTAAATTCATTTAATTTATTTCTAATACTACGCGCGTTACAATAAAAGACGTTTAAGTTATTTTTTACCACGGGCCCGCGTTTTAAATTATTTATCACGTCGGGCCCGCGTTTCCGGGACCCACAACGTTTAAAGAAGGCTTCGACCTATACAGCTTTCGCACGTTTTCGTCTATTAACCTACCTAGCCTAGCATTACCTATTTCATTAAAATGCACCCCATCTTCTATAAAAAGGCTAGGATCACTGAATTCGGACCACAGCTTTACGAAGGGTACATTTTCCTCAGCACAAAACTTCTAATTTGTTATTCAAAAATATTGTTTTTGACGTAATTCTAAGATCCAACCCGTGCCTAGGGGTAATACCTAGAACTAAAGACCTATGTGACCTCGCCTTCAGGGACCTAATTAACCCCCTATATCTCTCCAAAAGGTCAGGCACTCTCGTATCGGGCCTATACGAGTCGTTGCCTCCTACCATCGTCACCAACATTGAGTGACAGGAGGCAACGTCAATCATATCCACTTCGTCTCTAACTCTGTCAACCCCGGCCCCTGGGAGACAGACCCTCCTCCTCTTGGTTGGATGCCGTTTAACGAACTTTGTCCATGTGGCGCACTAAAGAGTCCCCGATTAAAATGGTTTCCCCCTCATTCACGTCCCTTTCCAAATGGGCGAAAGGGTTCGAAACCTCGATAGGGGGGGGATTCCTATCACCTAACGTACGCGGCCTAGCTCCACCCTTAACCTCTCTAAATCCCTTGCTATCTACCACTCTCGGACTAACCTTAACCCCTTCCTCAACTATCTAACCTTCCCGACAAGCTACCTAAACTAGAAACTAGGTTACGCACCTCATCCTTCAAATTACTAACGTCTTCAACGTTAGTATTGGTTCGGCCTACGTCAACCGTAGCCCTACCCCTGCCCTCATCAAGCGTTGCAAGTCTTTCCGCTACCTCACGTACACTGCGTTTTATGTCAACTAATTCCTCCATGAACTCGCAAAAGAAACAAACTGTTCTATCGGTAATCGCCATTGGACCGCCGTTATAATCCTTAAATTCCGAATACCACCGGTTAACCCTACACCTAACACACGACGCTTTCTGCGACGGCATCGCGCAGTTAAAAATTAGTTTAAACCGTCACAGGTATAAATTAAATTAAGCCGGCACGCTATGAAAACTTCTAAATCGCTAAAAACCACTAATATTCAATTACTTAACTATAACAACGTAAATTTAAACGCAAGTATATAAAATTCAAACGATCCAAAAGTAAAATTCTCAGCAATATACAAAAGTAAATGCAAAATCAGAGTGCTCAGGAAATGCGTCTGTTCAGTACAGAGTCTGGCTGACGAATGACAGAGTCTGGCTGACGAATGACAGAGTCTGGCTGGCGAATGAATATGATGTCGTTTCTTTGACTTTATCCATTACATGCTTTATGGATGGTATTTCATGAGCTTGATCTCTTAGAAGAGGCATGAGAGCCGACATGCTGATGTCAAAGCTGTGTTCCCTTATTTGATTGGCATTGTGTGCAGACCACATTACTTGCACAGAGTCAGTAAACTCCTGAGTAAGATGAACCATTTCAAGCCACTCATACTCCTTATTTAAACAAAATGGAGATGGCTCAGGCATTTCAGGCAGTTTATCTTTAGGTGGGAGTTGCTTTGTAAAGAAGGTTGGCTTCACGTTGGTGTAGTTCTCTGGCAAGTCTGGTATCTTCCTTGCATTCTTGTTCTGGACAAGATCATCTTGAGCTTCACGTGTTGATTCACTTTGGAAAAAGGAAACACTAGTTCCATGGAACGAGGTTTTAGCTGTTGATGCTGAGGGATTGTGGACACAATTAGTCACTGCACTAACCATGGAAACACCAAATTTCAGTTGTGGTGGGCAAACTATCCAATATCAATGTATCTCTTCACGACAGCTTCATTTAATTGACTTGATATTTCTAGTACCCTATCATAGCTAATGCTAAGGCCATGCTCAAACAATGTGTTAACAATTTCTGTTTTTCTTGTTTTGGAATGCACAAACAATCCCAGGAAGACTGGAAAGGGAGGTTCTCTGTTTTTAGAATGTATTTGATGCATTGCATCGACATTATATTTGGCAAAACAATTGAACTGTAGTAGTTGTGCCAATGCAACATCACCTTTGGAAGCCCCGATATCCATGTGTGACTTTATGCTACTGACATGTGAAACACTATACAAAATTTAGAAGCATTGGAGGGGTACATGAGTTCATGTAGTTATCATCAAAAGATCCTTGGAAAGTAGTTTTGCATTCTAATATCTGTTTCCTCAGGATTTCAGCTGCTTTTGAAACAGTCAAAGCATCTTCATAATCATTAAATTTTGCTAACGCAGATGCAGCATCTTCCTTGAAGGCTAAGAGAATATCTCTTCCTTGTTTGAAACATTCTAGGTCTAACCCTAGCTCTGGAGCATGGTGTATCAGTTGCTCTCTAAGTCTAGTAGAATTGACAGAAGGGTCTTTGACTCCAAATTGCAAAAGTCTGTCTCTGTAAAGCTTTACCAGATCGGCTAAACGGAAAGTTAGCCCTGTTGCTCATTACTTCTTCGTGTTTCTGTACATTTTCAAGCGATCTGAGTCTGTTGCTTAATTTGGTGTAACATTTTGCATGATACTTCATTTCTAGAGCAATGGCATCTGGACCACTAAGTTGGGCCATGAGTCTTGAGTCATTTAAGCTGTTTGCCATTTCCTTGAGTTTCACACTTGTATTTTCAAACCCCACTTGATGTAAGTTTTTTTCTTTCATCAGATTCATCGCACATGAAGTATATTTTGCTTTCTGGCTATGCTGATGCGTTTTGCTCTACTTGTTGAAGGTTCAGAGTCACTTGTACCTCTTTCTTTCTTCCTTCTAGCTCTCTGAACTTGTGTAATACTGAACAACAGGTCGCAACTTGAGTAGTATACCCGCAAAATGTTAGAGTGGAATTGCAAAGCAATGTTGATCAAATGGTGCAAAAAGAGGGAGGGGGTTGGCACCCATCGGGAGAGAGTGGTTGGCACCCATGGGGAAGAGGGGAGTTGGCACCTGGGGGTGGCACAAAAAACAAAAAAGGGGGATAGAGTATACAAGCAAGGGGGAGGGTGTTTATCCCCGAAGCTGCATGAAGGGGGGGAGAAGTGGTTTACTCTCCCACCCAAACCTAACCTTGGAAGTAAGAGAGAGGAGAGAGGAGAGAGAACATCTTTACGCCTGCAAATCCAGGCGCATAAAAATGCTCTTGACCACCGCACTTGGCACAGAATGTGTAGTCAGCCAGTTGGCTTAATCTGGCTTAATCAGCCAAGTGGCTTAATCTGGCTTTATCCGCCAACTGGCTTAGAAGGCGTAACCAGCCATTTGGCGTAGTGTATACATATACATATATTTATTGAAGCACGCATGCATCGTTTATATATATTCCCATCATCCCATCATCGTTTATATATATTTGTATATACACACACCCAGGAAAGCACTTGTCTCAATTAATATCGTTTATTGAATAATAAAACAAAACTGCATTTAGTCGAATTATTTAACATGGAAATAATTTAACATACATTTATTCGGAAATATATAGGAAATAAATATAAAATATAAAACAATAATAGTTCAGAAGAATTCTATACAGCAAAAAATACACACTTTAAACGAAGGATATATATTCATATACATTCTTAAATAATAATGTTAGTAGAGTAGAAATCTATTTACACGTTTAATATATGTACACGCATCTACACACTTTTATATGAGGCGTTGCGTGGAAGAAGGGCGACCTAGCCATTTTTGGCGAAAATGAATTATTGCTGATTTTCAGTAGCTTAATATAATATATTAAGCTACTGAAAACAGCAATAATTCGTTTTCGCCAAAAATGGCTAGGTCGCCCTTCTTCTAACTAATTGTCGATAAATACCTCTCCAACTTAAAATGCATTTTTCTCAAAGATTTGATTTTGGCTATGTCGCCCTTCTTCCACGCAACGCCTCGTATAATCATCAAAAATAATAATAGTACAGGAGAAATCTATATACACGTTTAATATATGTACGAGCAAATACACACTTATATATAAACTTCAAAATAATAGTGCAGGAGAATTCCAATACATAGGTAATATATACAGCATACAAATATGTATAAGCAAACAACCACAGGGAAAAGGAAAAAGAAACACGAAATCCGAGCGCTTTCGTGATATATTCACATCTTCAAGAAACAACAAGTATTACTAGTTGTTCCTTGAAGATGTGAATATATCACGAAAGCGCTCGGATTTCGTGTTTCTTTTTCCTTTTCCCTGTGGTTGTTTGCTTATTAATAAGATCACGTGTTATTCTGTGATTTTACTGCATATATACAGGGCGTCCCAAAAAAATGTATACACACTTTAACAGCTGATAGCTCAATTGATGTTTCTTTCTTTCCAAGTTAAACCCATTAGAATTAATAATGGCAGTCAGACTAAGCTTTGAACAAAGGAAATTCATTCTAAAATGCTACTGGAAGTGTGAAAACGCAGTTGAAGTGCAAAGACAGTTTAGGAGGGAGTTTCAAACAGATCCACCAACGCGACTTACCATCACTCGAATTAGAGATAAGTTTGAAGCCGATGGAACTGTTCAGAATGTCCACAAGAAGCGTTCCGGAAGACCACGGACATCGACAAGCCCCACAAAGCAAGAAAGAGTACTGGAAACGTATCACCAAAGTCCAAGAAAATCTGTGCGGCAAGCGAGTCGTGAGGTAGGAGTTTCAGAATCGTCTGTCCAACGCATTTTGAAGCGCTGTCAATGGAAAGTTACATTCCAAGATTAGTCCATGCTATTAATGAAGATGATCCGGACCGAAGAGTGGAGTATTGCGAGTGGTACTTGGCACGATGTGGATGTGGATTGGACGAAGGGGTTTCGTAGAATACCCTCCGCGTTCACCAGACCTCACACCACTAGACTTTTTTTATGGGGATACTTAAAAGACAAAGTCTACGCTATAAAACCTGCAACAGTCGCTGAATTGAGAGCAGCCATTGAACGAGAATGCACACAAATACCAAACGAAATGTTTCGTGATGTTTGCGATTCCATTGCTTCGCGTTATCAGCAGTGCCTGGACCAGAACGGACGTCAGTTTGAAAACAGGCGTTGACAAAACAATTAAATAATGTCTGTAGATTCTATTACATTTTGAAAATGAAATGTATTTTAATAAACACTGCCTTTATAAGTATTTAAAGTGTGTATACATTTTTTTGGGACGCCCTGTATATATATATATATATATATATATATATATATATATATATACATCAAAATACACGCGCTTTATTTTCTACTGGGCTTAATTAAAATACTAAATTCGCAAGTGATCGAGTCTACAGTTACATCCTCGTTGCTTTGTACTATGCAATAAACACGATTTTACATTATTTCATCACAAAAAGTAAGCGGGTGTCTATACTCAATGTAAAGGTATTTCAATTGGTTTAACACTATTTTTGTGCCCACTTTACAATTGGTTGGCATGTTATCATTCTCTTTATCCACGTATAGAATACATTCAAAAGCACGCACAAAGAGGGCATCGTTTGCCACATCATTATTAAATTCAAGTTTATAAACACTCCTTTCCAAACGAGGGTTTATTCTTTCCAATTCGAGCTTTTCAACCGTGAACTTTTCTTCACAAAGCATATCGACAATTGAAGTAATCTTCTAAATCGTGCCGACAGGTACCCATTATATAAAGAAATAACTCCTTAGGGTGAACAGTGTAGGTGAGCCCAGCTCTGTACCGCTCAAGTCCTTTGTACCAAAGTTCAAGATATTTCGAAGAGTCTATAGTCTATACCTTTTAAATAGGCATCCAGTTCCAAGCCATTCTCGCCTTGTTCACTTCTATACTCGGTAAACCCGTCGAGCAGAGCGGTGTATACGTATTCAAGAACCGTGTCAAAATGAAGCATATCGGTAACACGTGCGTCTAATATAGGCTTTAGCTTATGGAAACCGACGGTTTCAAACATTCTGTCGAGGATGAAACGGTTTCGCGTGGGAAAAAGGACGTTATTATCAGACGCATTCTTCCACATCAACCGTATATCAATGCATGGCTGGTCGCGAATTATGCACAACATACAAATAATGGCATATGAGGCTGCATCACTAATCTGCTCTCTTCTTGTGCCCACACTTGCAGGTATTTTATAACGATCCTCGCCCCACTTCTCAACTATCACGAACATTCTATTCATTTCTTCAACACCCAAATAAATAACATACCGTTTACCAGAGTTTGTTTGTCTACAACGCGTTTCCAGTACATAGATAACAGCGCCGGCTTTACGCCTGAACACACGCACTGACTTCGTCACGGACACATCGTATACGGCATTGAGGATACTGCTCAAAGGAAGCTCCATCGTTTTCTATTGTGAGGAGTGTACGTCCAGTCGGGTCAAGCTCTGAGGTGAGTATGAGCAGCCTGTGCACGGGATGGCTCGGAGGGAGGTGGGGGTGGGGTGCGGGTTGAGTCGCATGGACGCGTCATACCAAGCGTTAGTGATTCGTGCACGGGCTTGCGCAAACATTAAAGAATCATGTGAATACTTGTATCCATTATAGTAGGTAGATGTTTAGACTTTTTTTCGATACATGAATTAATAACGGCTTTAATGTTTTATCGGGACCGTACATCTTCATTCATTTTCTCCACACGTTATCACTCCGGCGCTCTATTTGAGAGAAACATGTGTCCATATCTGTCCTTTTGGCATAGCAAGCGATACTCATGCCTAAACTCTATTAAAAACTCGCACAAGCCTTTAGCCACAACCTCACTGCGAACCTCAACATCATATATATGAACGTAATGATAAAAATATTTCAGGCTGTCCATGATAACAAGATTTATATTCTGAGCCACAGGGTATGCGTACTCGGTGTGATGTAACATGACATAATATCGCTTGTCACACCATTCGTCAACAAGGCTCAATACCCATACCAGTTGCTTCTCTTCTACACGTGATGCTTCTTTCACTTCACTGTGTATGTGCGCCTTTGCAGTTTAGGTCTACGATATAATCCATTACATCGTTTGAGCCACGAAACCCCGGAATGCTCTCGCCAGAATATCCGTAGATTATTTGGACCTCCTGCTCTTCACGCTTCGCTCGGCTCAATATAGCATTAAAAACCTCAAAGGAGGGAGAACTAGGGATTCTTTGAGTGTTCACCACACCTGTAGACGTTATCAAATACCACTTCATGAATGTCGAGCACGCAATACCAAAGTTAGTCATTACTTTTTCCGTCTAAACAAGAATTCTTCAAAATACATGTCTGAGATCCAAGGGTTGTTGAGGTCAACCTACCACGCAGGGCAGAGATATGACCAGTTAGTGGCAGGAGTTACGTGACCCCTTTGATCGGCCATACAGTGGACGGTGCTTAGCCTTTTCCTCAACACACACACACACACACACGGAGAAAATGAAACGCTAATTGAAACATAATTTATTTTAAATAAATAAACATATCATCAACAAATAATTAGTCTCTAATTCATGGAATATATTCAAATACTCATAATAAATGAATAAACATATCGTTTGGTTATATATATATATATATATATAATATATATATATAACCAAACATTCAAGGGCTATGGTACCCAAAGGGTACGGTATTGTAGGTGCCAGACACCTGTTAGCGTTTCTTACATGTGTTACGACACACTTTTGTCCCCCTAAGTTCCTTCACCCCCCATTTTCTGCGTCCGAAAATTGTGGGTCACTACAGTCAGTTAGTCGTCTTGTTAAGCGTGATGCCTTTCGCCTTCACGACATATTTCACTTCCTCCCCCACCTTCACCCGTACCCCATAAGTTTTGGATCTGTTGATACAAAAGAATCAGCGTAGGCTCTATCACCATATTCATCCTTGATCTCATCAGTCAATTCTCCGAGGAATTCTCCAATAGGCGGCATGTATTCACCCTCCCTCTCTGTGATATCACTATCTGTGTCTGCGTACAGAATTCTCTGCCCAAGAGAATGCAGTAGCCCGCAAAGTTTGATGCGAGCGTATGCTGTTGTGAAGCTGGCAACATGTATGTTTGTAACACGTGATGTATCTGTAACCAATTCGGTACTGTTGTACTTTATTATGTACGTATTACTCACATTCCATTACCTTTTTATCGGGAGCGTTGGTATAATCGTTATAACTCGTTATAACTTTACGCTAGATTGACGTTCCCCTTGCCTGTATTTGCAAATTTCCCCCAAAGACTATTTAGGCACAACTTTGCACTAAAGCGCTTCACCTTGTTCTTAACAATTTGGGACCGGTCAAGTTCTTTCCCTTCACGGTTACGGTAGCGCTGAATATACGCCAATTTTTCATTTTCGGTTTCAACTCCTCGCGGATACCCTAATGCTTCTACCTTATCCTTTAAAAAAGTGTTTATATATGGCGTGAAAAGATTGGGGAGCTTTTGAAACCTCCACACCTCATATATCTTCAATATTCTGTATCCGTGGTAAACGGCCAGGGACAGCTCAGGACTTGCATATACACCTCTGATCTTCCGTTGGTTGGTTGTGTGATTACAGGCCCCATTGTTCTCCTCTGCGCACTTCACACAGAGGGGAAACATGAGCTTATGGTCTATAACGACGGGTAAGATCGGCATCCATATGTCGCGGGGAGGGAGCACATCTACGAAAGAAAGACCGAAATAGTTCTCGTTCAAATTTGCTGAGAACTCTTCGATGGAGAGCAGGGCGGGTCCCACCAGTTTTTAAGGTGCTCCTACTGGGTACAGATTGTTCTTCATCACGTAGGGGTATAAAGAACAGAAGTAGTTTTAATGGAGTTTCACGCCCTCCGCAGGTGGAAATTATAGCTTGAAGGGATTTGTACGACAACAGAACAAGCTATCGCCGCATCTGAAAGGATCCAACACTACTGAACGTTTGATGGTGTATATTTCTTCGCGGTACTACCCATCTGTTTCCATCCATGCATCATATTCATGCTCCCACAAGACCTTGTGAGTGAACTCTGAACCTATAAGCTGATCGCAGGTGCGGGTCCATGCAAGACTATCGGCAGGAGATCTACCATGGATATCTCCTACGATTCCACACTCAGGACGTGGCCAACCATGCCACCAGCACCCGTTAAAGAAGTACAGTCTTCTCACCAGTGGCAGTCTTCGCTTAGACCATCCACCCAAAAACACGACCATTGATATTAAATGGTACTTCTCCCGTGTTGCGGGCATGTTTTATGTATACACCGTCTGTTGCAGTAGGTGTACGAGCCAGTAAATAGCCTTGTACCCATAACTACGTGGGTTATATTTGTGAATGACGGCGAGTGTGTCTTTAGGCATGATGTTGTTCTTGAATACCGTAAAGCACAATGAGGCGATCGTGGTTTCGGCTTGTAGCGGATCGCAGTTGAACCGTCTATGTACTTCATTCTGAAGGCCTGGAAACATATTCTAAGCACGCGCACATCAATCACGTAATAACGCCCACATTCATCTGCTATATTGTAAGGAATATCTTCATTATAACTGTTGTAGTAGCGGTCAAAATCTTCACGTTCACTACCACTTATGATGGCATATTTAAAATAATGTTTGGGGGATGGTAGTCCTAGGTAATTTAAAGTGTCTCTAGTGAGGAAAGTGCAGGTGCAACCGCAGCCTTTAAAAAATTGGACGCACGATTTTTTTTAGGTTGAGATTCTGGGGGACGCAGCTCAATAAATAAGTAAAATAACTAGGCCATCTGAGCGCCTATCCCACAGGTTTTCTAAGTTAAAATTTGGTCTACAGATCTACAGAAGCTAAGGCTAACAAAGACCTTAAGATCCACTCTAAGGTTAGCCCGAGAGAAAGGAAAGAGTAGGGGGTTAAGCTAAGTCAGAAAAATAGTGGGAGAAAATAGGAGATGGGTGAAAGATGAAAAAAAGTAAAATAAGAACGCTTACAAACCATGCAAACACAGTCTTAACTCACTGTTATATCATGCAAATTACAAACATGCAAGAGAAGAGAGTTACAGACATGGAAGGTAAGGAGAGGTTAACAAAAAAAAAAAAAGTAGGTAAAGTTAAACAAAAAGTGGGTTAGTTTACGTTACGAGCTACATCTACGTTCGTGTTAGTCTAATTTTTTTTTTTATATTGCTGGCATCACACGCTGGCATGTCACAAGCTGGCATTTATCGTCAACAGACTCATCCTTGAGCACCACCACCAGAGCTCCTGTTGCTAACTTTGTTTTTTTATTTTAAACAACGTTAATATTTATTAAATGTCTGTCAAGACGGTTCTTAAACATATTAACGCTGGTAGAATGAATGACTGACGCGGGAAGATTATTCAATTTATCAATTACTTTAAACGTAAAGAAGTTTTTAGCGATATTAGTAATGAAACGTCTGCCACGCACCTTAAATCCGTTATTACGAGTATTACTATTATCGAAAGTGAACAATTTGTCAAAATTTACGTTATCGATGTTATTAACGATTTTTAAAACTTCAATAAGCTCCCCACTTAATCTCCTAGTTTCGAGTGAATACAGGTCTAACTCTTTAATCCTATCTTCATAAGGCTTATTGCACGACGATGAACCCTTTCTAACCTATCAATATCCTCACGCAAGTATGGGCACAAAAACTGAACTGCACATTCTAAATGAGGCCTGACTAGGGACTTGTAAAGGGCCAATATAATATCCTTCGATTTAAATTCGAAATTACGCGCTATGAAGCCTAACATCCTATTACCTTTTGCGCAAGACTCCAGGCACTGGTTCCTAACCTTTAAATCCTTAGATACGCGTACGCCTAAATCTACTTCCTCGTCAACGCTCGCTAACTCCCTTTCATCCATCGTGTACGTGTAATTATTGTTGCGAGAACCTATATGCAAAACTTTACATTTGTCTACGTTAAATTGCATCTGCCACTTATCTGTCCACTCCATAATCCTATTTACATCGTCTTGGAGCCTATTTCTATCGTCCTCGTTAACAACCTTACCGCCTATTTTAGTATCGTCCGCGAATTTTGACACGTTACTAGTCAATCCTACATCTATGTCATTAATCTAAATTACGAATAGCAATGGGCCTAACACTGAACCCTGTGGGACACCGCTACCTACATCTAACCACCACCATTCACTACCATTAACTAAGACACTGTCTCCTAGCACGAAGCCATTCTTCTAACCAGTTAGCTACCTTACCAAGTATACCGTGCGCTTTGACCTTCGCAATTAGTCTCCTATGCGGAACTGTATCGAAGGCCTTTTTAAAATCTAAATAAATAACGTCAGCTGCTCTATGCCTATCGTATTCGCGCACTATTTCGTTATAAAATTCTAACAAATTAGTTAAACAAGACCTATGGCGTCGAAACCCATGCTGACTACTATTAATCAAATCTCTACTTTCTAAGTGATCGATGATACGATCCCTAACTACGAATTCCAAAAGTTTACCGACAATTGACGTTAAGCTAATGGGCCTATAATTGCTAGCTACTGCGCGGTCGCCTTTTTTAAAAATAGGCGTGACGTTAGTTAATTTGAAGTCTTCAGGGATAATCCCCGTTTCGAGTGACTGATTAAAAATCTTCGTTAAGGGGCCTACGATAACGTGTTTCAAATCTTTCACATGTCTGGGATAAAAAGCGTCAGGGCCTGGAGCCTTGCTAACTTTTAGCCTATCGATATAATGCGCAATCTCACCCTCGTAAATAGTTATTTCATCCAAAAGTCTCGCTACTAAATGGAACGATATCGTCCACGTCGGGGACATTATTTACGTCTTCTACTGTAAAAACTGTCGCAAAAAAGTTATTGAAAATACCCGCCATCGCTTGAGCGTCAGAAGCCAAAGCGCCATTAACATCCACTAGAGGGCCTATGTTATATTTTATCGGCTTACTATTATTTACGTATTCAAAAAACTTTTTTGGATTATGTTTACTATCCGCAGCTATAAGTATCTCTAAATTACGCTTGGCATTCCTAACTGATCTTTTAACCTGACGCCTAAGCTCGATATATCTATTAAAGTTAGCTGCCGTGCCATTGCGCTTACTAAGTCTGTACGCTCTATTACGCTCGTTTATGAACTCTCCTATTTCACTAGTCCACCACTTCGGCCTACCACGATTTCTAGCGCGCTTAGGCCTACGAGGAATAAACTCCCTTTCAATATTCCTAAAACTTTCTTTAAACGCCACCCAATGCAAATTTGTGTCATTACCCATAAATAAGTTATCCCAGTCCACTACTCTCATCCTATCAGCAAAACTATCAAAATTAGCCCTTTGAAATTCAGGGACTTCTATTACGTTACTATCCTGGGTGTTTTTTATCGATAACTTAAACCTAAGAATTTGATGATCACTACATCCTAAACTCTCGCCTACTTCTAAACCTTCGACTATATTCTCGCCGTTCGTCATCACCAAATCTAAAATATTGTCACCGCGCGTTGGTTCGGTAACTATCTGTCGTAAAAAGTTATCGTCCATAAACTCAACCCATCTCAAACCCTCCTCATTACCAGTAAAATTCTCGTAATTAACATTAGGGCAATTAAAGTCTCCGACAATTATACTATTCCGATTGTCAATAAAGTTACCAAGAAGTGAGCAAAATCTAGTATCTGTATGGCGGGGTTGAACGGGAGGTCTATAAACAACAACAAAATTAAAACTAATACTAGGCGCCCTAACTTCAACACATATCGCATTAATTGCTGCCGGAAAATCTAACTTAACCTCGATAGCCCTAAGGGAATTACCAATGTACAGCAAAACGCCTACACCAAACCTATGTAACCTATCATTAGTAAAGAGTTTAAAAACCGGTATATCAAGTTCTACCAACAAGTCCAGAGTCACGGTATTTAACCAAGTTTCAGTGATAGCAACTATATCATAGTTGCCAGAATAAATTATAGCCTTAAATTCATTTAATTTATTTCTAATACTACGCGCGTTACAATAAAAGACGTTTAAGTTATTTTTTACCACGGGCCCGGGTTTAAACTATTTTTCACGTCGGGCCCGCGCTCCCCGGACCAACAACGTTTAAAGAAGGCTTCGACCTATACAGCTTTTGCACGTTTTCGTCTATTAACCTACCTAGCCTAGCATTACCTATTTCATTAAAATTCACCCCATCTTTTATAAAAAGGCTAGGATCACTGAATTCGGACCACAGCTTTACGAAGGGTACATTTTCCTCAGCACAAATCTCTTCTAATTATTCAAAAATATTTTTTTTGACGTAATCCTAAGACCCAACCCGTGCCTAGGGTTAATACCTAGAACTAAAGACCTATCTGACCTCGGCTTGAGGGACCCAATTAACCCCCTATATATCTCCAGAAGGTCAGGCACTCTCGTATCGGGCCTATACGAGTCGTTGCCTCCTACCATCGTCACCAACATCGACTGACTGGAGGCAACGTCAATCCTATCCACCTCGTCTCTAACTCTGTCAACCATGGCACCTGGGAGACAGACCCTCCTCCTCTTGGTTGGATTCCGTTCAACGATCTCTTTGTCCATGTGGCGCACTAAAGAGTCCCCAATTAAAATAGGTTCCGCCTCATTCACGTCCCTTTCCAAATGGGCGAAATGGTTCGAAACCTCGATAGGGGGGGATTCCTATCACCTAACGTACGCGGCCTAGCTCCACCCTTAACCTCTCTATATCCCTCACTATCTACTACTCTTGGACTAACCTTAACCCCTTCCTCAACTCTAACCAACCTTCCCGACAAGCTACATAAACTAGAAACTAGGTTACGCACCTCACCCTTCAAATTACTAACGTCTTCAACGTTAGTATTGGTTCGGCTTTCGTCAACCGTAGCCCTACCCCTGCCCTCATCAAGTGTTGCAAGTCTTTCTGTTACCTCACGTACACTGCGTTTTATGTCAACTAATTCCTCCATGAACTCGCAAAAGAAACAAACTGATCTATCAGTAATCGCTATAGGACCGCCGTTATAATCCTTAAATTCCGAATACCACCGGTTTACCCTACACCTAACACACGACGCTTTCTGCGACGGCATCGCGGTGTTAAAAATTAGTTGAAACCGTCACAGGTTAAGTTAAATTAAGCCGGCACGCTATGAAAACTTTTAAATCGCTAAAAACCACTAATATTCAATTACTTAACTATAACAACGTTAATATAAACGCAAGTATATAAAATTAAAAACTTTCCAAAAGTAAAATTCTCAGCAATATACAAAAGTAGATGCAAAATCAGAGAGCTCAGTAAATGCGTCTGTTCTTTACAGAGTCTGGCTGACGAATGAGTACAGAGTCTGGCTGACAAATGAAGAGTCTGGCTGACGAATGAGAATGGACGCACTTGTGTCTGTGCGTCCGACTGTGGACACCCCTGGGAAAGTGTAAGAAAAATACCCTTTTGAAACTTCGGCTGCTACGCCCATCACCTTGGGTAGCTTGGCTAATTTACAAGGTGTGAATAATAAAGTGTCTTTAAACTCAACATTACCTCTTATTTGTATCTGTATAAGTTTCCTCTTTTCAAGTGATCGCCTGTAAATATCTCCGATGACTCGTGTTGAAGCTGCTCCTTATAAAGGAACTGTGCGTCAAATTTTCCGCCGTCATGGGCAAGAATATATAGTCATTTTTTTAACTTCGCTAACTTGACGATATAGGACACAAAGACTTTCTCGGAGTTTTCGTGAGCGATCGTTTTAAAAACGTTTGTTCTTTTACTACACTTGTGACACATCACACTCTATTTCCATGCACTCGTCGCAGATAGTCTGGCTTACAAGTAGATGTTGGATAAACTCTTTGGTTTCAGCATTCGTATATGTTTCTCTCTCGTAGTATACGGTAATACAAGGATTATTTTTAGAATTCGCATCTTTTCTATAACATACATGCTTTATACCATCTGCCTTATACGAGGGTACTTCAATAAGTATCCGCACTTTTTATTTTAGTGATAATATAGTATATATAATATATACTCCTAATAACGAGCCAAACAGATCTATAGGCTTATTTAGGCTAGCAACAGTATAGGCTTATTTAGGCTACTCATAGCTGTCACATATCGTTCGAGTAGTGAGCATGGCTGCGCCGCTTTCAATTCGTACTCAGGAAGAACAGAGATCCGAGGTTCGTTTTTTGTGGGCAGAAGGTGTGAAAGGAGCTGAAATTCACAAGCGTTTATGTGCTCAGTATGGGAATAATGCGTTACCACGGCGAAGTGTGTACAATTGGATTCAAATTTTCAAGGAAGGTAGGACATGTGTGACAGATGCTCAGCACTCAGGACGACCGTCAACATCAACCAGTGGAGACAAGCAGGAAGAAGCCAGAGCCATGGTTTTTGATGACAGAAGATTAACAATGAAAGAAATTGCATCTTCATTAGACATCAGTCAAGGGTCAGCCTATTCGATAGTTCATGACATTCTTGGCTTTCACAAGGTTTGTGCAAGATGGGTGCCCAAACAGTTGACAGAAGAGCGCAAGCGTAATCGTATGGACGTCTGCTCTCGTCCTTTGGCGCGGTATCATAATGAAGGTGGAAACTTTTTGGAACGCATTATCACTGGAGATGAAACCTGGATCCATCACTATGAACCAGAAAGCAAACGACAGAGCATGCAATGGAAGCATCCAACATCTCACGTTGCAAGGAATTTCAAAGCACAGCCGTCAGCCGGTAAAGTTATGCTAACACTGTTTTGGAATACACGAGGCCCTATCCTTGAACTTTATTTAGAACGTGGAACTACAGTAACAAGTGCTTCGTATTCTGACATGCTTCGGAATGAGTTAAAGCAAGCAATTCGCATAAAACGGAGAGGGAGATTGTCGGAAGGTGTTATTCTGTTACACGACAATGCGCGCCCTCATACCGCTGCACAGACTACAAAATACCTTCAAGAACTTAAATTTGAAGTTCTCGACCATCCAGCCTACAGTCCAGACCTGGCACCTTCGGATTTTTATCTGTTTGGACCACTAAAAGTCGCTTTGAGAGGTCAGCGATTCCAAGGCAATGATGATCTGAAGGAGGCGGTGAATGACTGGCTACGCACACAGCCAAAAAATTCTTTTGTGATGGCATTAGGAAGCTTGTAGATTGCTGGACTAAGTGTACTGAGAAACAGGGAGACTATGTTGAGAAGTGATGTGTTTATAATCTATCAGATGTGAAATAAAATTGTGAAAATAAAAAGTGCGAATATTTATTGAATTACCCTCGCATTTCTCGTGACATGTAGAACAGTGAATTTCATCGCATTTGTGTTCAAACATTCCTCAATTATCCATCATATGAAACATACCACATTCACAGATTCTCATTTTCCTGCAAGTGCAAATTGGCTTATTATTGAAAAATGTGCATCTACAAACCTTGCAGTCCCTCTTCTTACCTTCAACTACACGACTTTCACATTTGGAGCTTTTACACTGCTCACATACCATGCGGCAAGCCTTACAATGTTTCACTCTATCATTCGCAAACTCGAGACATATTTTCGACTTTTATCATAGCTTGCGTAAAGAGCCCTTATATTGTAGATGAGGATGTACGTTGTCCCTGACAGCCCTAAAATAAGTAGGGGCCCGGTCTCTCACACTGCTTTTAAAAACATACATAGTCCTACGACGATTATCCATTCGAAATACAACTATACGTACATTCATTTCCTGCTGCACCCTTCTCAACTCTTCAGGACCCATATTACACTCAAACTCAAGCTTGCAATCTGAAGCGATTTTACGAGCACGCTGCACAACCGGAGGCAACTAGTTATTATACGCGATTGTATTTAGTAGAGTAAACATTTGGGCGAAGACTATTGCTATAAAGCCGCAACCACGCTCGGTGTTTATATGCCATCTGTAAATAGCCTGAAAATTAAAGTTAAGAGTATAAGGTGTAGCTGTATGTCCAGTAACAAGGAATACCCGGTCAATATCTATCGTGAATTTGTCCATGTCCAAAGTTGTACTACTTTGAGAGGCTTGCAATATACGGCGCCAAATATAATCTGTATCTACAGCAGCCATGCGTCTGTGTGGTATTGCTACCCAAAAATCATCTACATTCCCGTCATCTGACCCGAACCTGAAGTACAGCCTCGTCCTGATTTCACGTGCGTCGGCGTTCTGAAGGGCAAACTCCACAATACGTTCAACTACATGCCGTACTCCGTATTCAACACCGTTGCTATACATGGTTCGTGGGTCGACCCTCATTACGTACCAGTTTCTAGTCAGGTTTGGGGTGAGGGTAGCGGGACACACGAGCTCGAATGTTATGCTACTCTCCACAGAACGAGAAGCTGCTGCTGTCGAAGGTATGATCAGATTGAACAGGAATAAGGGTGTGCATTTTTATTTGTGGATTCATTACTGTGGGCCTAACAACCGGTGCACTCCTGGCACGCTTTATACCTGACGTGGAAGGCGATTCATCATGAACTTCAACATACCCTCGCTTTCTCCTCAAATTTTCGCGTGGGGGTGCTAAAGCGGGCTTTGCTAAGGGTTCGCTAGCGGGGGTGGAACATGTAGCCACAACTACACTCTCATCGGAATCATCTGTAATATCGATGATGGGGACATGTTGCTGGCGCAGTACGTCATCCTCATCATCATTCATGGTTCTGAGGAAGAAGAGGAAAAACAAGACTGTAGAATATAAGGAGCATCACTTAAAATGTTGTTATATTTTGTAAATGTTCCACTTAGGAGTGTGACGTGTTAGAGATGGATTCTGTAGAAAAATTCAGGTTCACGAGTCCGTCTACATGTATTATATCTGGCCTTATAGGATATGGTAAAACTGTGCTTATGATTAAAATCATTAAAGACAAGGGGGAGATGTTCTCAAAATTTGTGCATAAAGTCATATGGTGCTATTCGATATACCAGTCAGTATTCAACGAGTACCAAGATGATATTTTGTTCCACAAAGGTGTATGTGACGTTAATTCGCTAAGGGGAAATGATTATACGGTCATTGTAATTGACGATCTCATATTAGAAATGGATAAAATGTTTGCCGAGACATTTACAGTGTTTTCCCACCATTTTAACATAAGCGTATTCTTCATCAATCAGAATCTATTTTTCAAAAATAGATAAATGCGCGATGTGTCGTTAAATACACAATATCTAGTCTTATTCGCACAACGTAGAGATGTGAAACATATTAGGGTGTTAGCCAATCAAATGTTCCCGAATCAGCGTAAGGGGTTTTTGGAAGTTTATAAAGAAGCTACAAGTCAACGTTACGGATAATTGCTTTGTGACCTTCACCCACGAAACACGTTTAGGGTGCTTCTAAGAACGAATATATTTCCAAACGAGTCTGAAACGGTGTATATTCCAGAATGACAAAGAGGCTAAAGAAATACCGTGAATTAATAAAAATCTATCATCGACTTCCCCCGGGCAGTGCACCAGCTGTTTATTAAAAATATCGACTCGGACTTTTTAAAATGCATCTGTGAAATCTGTCTTAACGTTATAAAATGTAATGTACCAATGAAACCCCCTTAGAAGGCTCGCTTGCGCAGTTACAAGAACATAATATGCACACTAGCTCGTAAAAGTCAAACTTTGGGGAAGAAAAAACGAATTATTCTACAAAGACGGGGGTTCATTCCTCCCCCATCTTATTTCTAGTTTTGTGGCCTTTACTGACTCGTTTAATATAATGAAGAAAGTAGTCGTGATTATACACGAGGTGTATGCTTCACTGCAAAGCTGAAAGAGTCCAGATACGGTTCTAGAACCCCGTAAAAGCAGGCTTAAAAGAATGGAAGGCGAATTGATAGACCTATTAAAGAGTGAAAAGTCACCTGACGAGAAAAGAATCTTATCCCAAGAAGCTCTGCAGAAATTTCTTCATGAATATGAAAATTAAAAGAATCCGACAGAGGTGCCCGTAGTTATTAGGCACAGCGCAGACGACGCTAAGCATAGAGGTATAAGACCTGGAGGCGAGGCGAGAGAAGACCAGAAAAAGAACAACGGAGCGACCCCGCAACGTATCGAGCATGCATTAAAAAGTAGTCTCCCACATACATTGCGGAATAAAGGCTTAAGTTTTTATAAGATATTGAGTGAGGGTCCTATTATCCACTGGACCGATACAGGTGAAGTTGTTGTTAAAGGAACAGAGCTACAGGGCTCGAATATTGTTGACATTATCCATGACCTTGTGAGAAAGTGGGATAGGCCCTCACGATCAGGAAGGAAACATTAAAACAAAACTACAACAAATAAATGTGCCTAAAACATTGATAGGCAATCTGAATGCGTGTCCCACAACAGAACACGCCTTCTCCCCCATCGGTAGCATCTCTGAAGGGGGAAAAAGAGGCCGATCAGTGGCGATCAACCCTATTCGAGCGCCTCTAAAATACGCAAATGGCAAACATAATAAGAAAACGTACGTAATTATGACATTTCTAGCCTAGCCTCTTATGGCGGCGTTGATAGACTGTACAGAGGCGTTTATAATTAGGGAGTAGGGAAAAAAGATGATGAGAGTTTTTTGCTGGAGCAGGATTCTTATACACTTCATAAGCCGGTGAGAAAAGGGTTTAAAACAGCCAAGACAACAGCAGCCTCAATTGATTCTATTTGGCAGGCGGATTTAACAGACATGCAGAGATATTCTGTTTATAATGGTGGCTCCTGCTGCATCGTATTCATAATAGATGTATTCTCTAAATAGTTAATCCCCCTGAAAACTAAATCGCCTGAAACCGTTGCTAAAGCTACCAAAACGCTAATGTTTTTGGTCTCTTTTTCTTGCAAAGATGTTAATTCAGCTAAGAATATATTTAATTCAGAATTCGTTATTTTAATGAAATGTTTGACCACCAATAAACTTCCTAAATTCCAGTAAAACAAATTTCATGATTTTTACTAATAAAAGAAATGTACATCTTGATGATCTTAATGCTAATGAAATCGCTACAAAGGGTTGTACTGTAACAAAATTTCTTGGTGTAATGCTAGATAAGAATTTGCAGTGGAGTGATCATGTAAATTTTATAGCGAAAAAGATTTCACGGAGCGTTGCTATAATGTTTAAACTTAGAAATGTAGTCCCCAAACAAGTTTTATTGACTCTTTATTATACTCTTGTTCTTCCTTATATAACGTACTGCACCTTTGTTTGGGGGAAACTCCGCTAACAACGTACTAAATGGTATCTTTGTCATCCAAAAAAGAGTAATAAGGTTATTATCTGATGCTGATTTTCTTGATCACTCTAGTGCATTATTTAAAGAGCTAAACCTACTAAAGCTCAATGATATAACGAAAGTGGCACATTTTATTTTTATTTACAAGTGTAAGAACAAAATCAATAATTTACAATGGGTAAATAGATATTTTGCAACTCATCAAGAAATCCAATCGTAACAGACCAGAAATAGATCAAAGCTTGTCATACCTCAATTTAGATTGTCTTCATCTCAAAAACTACCCATTTTCATTGGATTGAAACTATCGAATGACTTAAATGCCGATATAAAAAATATTGTGAATGTAAATTTGTTTGAAACTAAATTGAAATCCCGATTTATAATGGCATACTAACAAAGATCTAGGATTAATGTCTATTTCTATTGTTTAGTAATTATTAATTTCTCATGTGTAATCTAGTATTAAAAACACATTTCTTGGGATTGTTCAGTTCTTATCTCTCATGCATAATATTGGTTTCTTTGTATGGTATTGGTATAGTGCCTTCAATGGTGACCTTGCATTTGTCATGTCAGTCGTGATAATTTAAGATTAATACATGTTTTAAATATTAATAATACTTATTTATCTATTTATTTATTTATTATTAATTAATAACAACTAGCTCTTTATTTTTTAATAAGAGCCCAGGAATGCCTAAAGCTTAAGGACAAAATTAAATAAAATAATAGTCGAGCTTCACAATTATTCATGTCATTGTAAATTGTAAAACGAATGTATTTAATTTATTATTAATAAAGGTTATTCAATTCAATTCTAAAATTCACTGTTAAAAGAAAACAGGATTCGTGGCTATTTTTTACGGACATGGGGAAACAATTTATAGGCCGAGCTTTTCAGAGCATCTTGACACAGTTTAATATCAGTTACTACACTAGCATTTCCATACATAAGGCCTATTTAGCTGAAAGAGTTCAACGTACCATAAAGGAACGCATGCATCGCTATTTCATACATAAAACACATACAGCTATATAGACATTCTGGATTCGCTGACCTCATCCTACAACAGGTCACACCACCGAGGGATTGGTACAACACCTAACGAAATTTTAGAAAGAGGTACGCACACAGAACGTTAGGTGAGAAAAGACACACGTAGAGTGCCACCACACTCTGCGCGTTTCAAAATCGATGATTATGTAAGGCTGTCGCGTTCGGGTAATAGATTCACGAAGGGATTTGAGCAAAGTTGGACACGTGAGATTTTTAAAGTTAGGGCTATGAGACCTAAAGACGAGATAATGCTCTATTACTTTGAAGATTTGAATGGGGAAGAAATTGCAGGAGGCTTTTACGGCGAGGAGCTGCAGAAAGTGACATTTAATTTAGGAAAAATCGTGTTTAAAATTGAAAATATTTTAGGTAGCAAAGGAATAGAAAAAAGAAAAATGAGCCTGGTCAAATGGCTAGGGTATCCAGAAAGCTTCAACACCTATATAAAAGCTGATGCAATAATGAAGCTTAAATAGTATGCAACATGGCGCCTAACCAATTCTACCTCACACTCCCTTCCACTTTTCTCTGTCTGTACATCCTTGCAACACTCTGGCCAACTTTGTAACAGAACTTCACGGTGCCATCGAATTGGGTCGTAATTCGTATGAGGTTGGCTTATGCGAAATTCAATTGGCTACCAAGTTTTTAAGTATTGAAAATAAAGTATCCGTGTTTACGGTTCTTAGAGACCGTGATGAGTGTGGAAAGGCCAGTGTAACTCGGAACGAAATCATGCGTGTCGCCCAGAGTGGGGAGCCACAGTTTTACACTACAGTAGTAACACTAGGCCCGGGTCATTATGGCGCAGCCGAGGATGTTGTGAGAGGCTTAAATGATAGTTTGAAAAGATCAAATCTTACGAATGATTTAGTATACTAAATCGTAAACAAAGATACCCCTGCACATACTCTGACTCTAAAATCAGCGGCTAACAGAAATATTAAAGACAAAGGACTATTCAAATTTATAACCTAGGGCCAATATGAGGCAGCTCTCCAAAGAGATACCTTTCACGAAACACAATATGACTTGTGCAGCCTATTGTATCTGCTGAAATTGGAGAAATTTTAACGATGGCTACCCTGGCCCAGACATATGCTCTATTTTCAGTAATATCGTGGAACATCAGTTTGTTGGGGATACCCAGGTGCGCCTGCTGCGTATCGCTCACATTCCCAATCATAGAGGAAGGAGCTTGAGCATTACATATGACAAGCCTCATTATGTCAATGTCGCAACTAATCTATAAAGCAATATCTCAATATATATATATAAGAATGATTGAAGGGAAACGTTTCCAATTCGGCGACGGGAGCTTAAGAATGAAGCTGCACCTTCGTCTCACTGTGACATAATGACCCGTACGCCTTTCACAGTCTATTGAGGGCTGAGATACCAGCGCGGGAGTGGGAATGGATCCATTTTTTCAACCATACTGCGTACGGCTCTCCCCTTGTTTAAGAGTGGTGCCAAATATCTCGGCAGGAAAGCGTTACAATCAGGTCTTAACACGGTAGAAGATATAATGGCGGGGACTAAGCCTAAAGAAGTTCTTAAAAAGCACTTAAAGCGTACACGTGATGAAATCATCAAAGATGCAAAGAGAAAAATGCGTGGTTGTTGGAAGAAGATGCCTGTCCGAGAGAAAAAGAAGGGGCTACCAGCATGTGGCGTTAAACGTAAAAGGACATCAACAAAGAAGTATTCTAAGCGACTGAAACCTATGGTTGATCATTTTTTTTAACTGATATAAGCTAAGGTTATTCCTATCATGAATCATAGGCGGTTTACTACTTGTCGAGAGAGGTGCCACTATTTCTGGCTCGCCATGGCGCGTTTCATCCATCCGTGTAGTTCACAATGTTGTTAATCGGAGCTGTCCCTCTTTGACATGCCCGCAACACAAGTTTCTATTGAGCAACGTGAATTTATTACAATTAATCCGTTAAGCACCATTAGCTCACCGAATGCTTCTATAGAGTTCGTGATCCCTAGTTCAGGCCCCTCCTTTTTTGATCCAGTCTGTGTGCACATGTACGCTAAATTACGAACAGCATATTCAAATGAAACAGATTGCGAAGATAAATACGTTGTATTTCCAGAAACAAACTTTCTACATTCCATATTCAGTCAATGTTACCAGGTCAACATCTTGGCAGGAACGGATTACTATCACCTACGAGCCTATCTGGTAAATGTCCTCAACTTTTCAAGAGAAGCGAAGAATACATTTTTAACTGCCGAGGGCTATTATCAAGCTAAAGATGAAAGCAGTATAAAGGACAAATTTGGTGATTCATGTAATGGAAACATATCTTCGCGTGCGCCGAGTGAAATTAAGCTCGGCTAAACAACTATAAATTGAAAAAAATTTACTACATGCTACAGTAAAATACCCAATTAACAGATTACAGATCATATTATACAAGATGCCATCAGGGCTGGCATCGAAGCAGATAGAAAACGTCGCCCTAGGTTCTCTACATTAACAGTTATTTATTGAAATGCAGGAACACGTTTCTTTGAATGGAAAATATAAAAAGAACACCTTTAATTTCGAAAATTTCGGCCTTAAAAAAAAACCCTATACGTCAATGGAGTCGCCTTAGGGGGTACATTAGAAACGGATTATTCGACAGTAGCCGTGTTCCCGCTTTGCTCGAGAGGTTAGAGTAATCTTGCACATATTGCCGGTCTTGCAACTAATTAGGAATCGGCGTAACACAGAAGGAATTCATCGGACAGGTTAACCTTTACCAGTTTGACATCACCACTGACTTATCTGCTAGTATAAACACTCACTTAAATCGACAACAGTGGGGAAACATCTCAGTCAGATTGGAATTCACCAAGCTGCTAGCCGCCCCTATTAGTGTACTAGTATACTTCGAATCACAAGCCCTAATAGAGATGGATAGGTGTAGAATGACATTATTACAGTGGAACAATAGCAATACTTGCGGGATGTACTGCCTTTCATTTCTCTTCCATATAGCCTGTGGGAACGAATTTACAAATATTTTTAAATTCGGTGAAGTTTTATGCATATATAATTGTAACTTGAGTAATTGCAACAATATTGTGTCAAATATAAAATGTCTCCAATAATATTAGTTTGTGTAGCGTTCAAGGACGAGTCTTCTGCTCTGTAGCTTATTTAAAATGCAATTGATGCTAATTCTGTAATTAATTTAAGATGGCTATAAATATGTAATGTATAAAAAAAATTATACCAATGTCAATCCTATATGTGTGAGAAACATTGAAGGACGTATTACGTAAAATTGTATTGTATACAGCAGTGGTTCTTAACCGGTGGGGCGCGCCCCCCTAGAAACAGGAATTTCTCTAATTGTATTTGTTATTCTCTTAACGAGAGCATGGGCTAATATTGAGAAGTTATTGAGAATGTTATTTTGATTGAAGGGGGGGTGGAGGGAAGGACCAATTCCTAGAGGGGTCATGGTAGTAAAAAGGTTAAGAACCACTGGTATACAGTAAACGCTATTTTGTACTGTTTTATAAAACATTCCTCATGGCTTTATCATTTCTTAAAATGTTGAAGATACATGGCTTGTACTTGCCCCAAACATAGAGAAAAAAGAAAAAACACATCACTTCGTCGATGATACGACAATCGCTGCGCTGACTTTTCACATGTTTAGAGATTACTTTAAAAAAAAAAGATGTGTACTTAACAAGATTCCTACGGCGAAATCCTTGACCTATCCTGAAGACGTGTCTTGCTGGCTACTTGCTCTTGAATGAAACTAGGCGTGGAAAACTTGGAGTCGTGACACACCGGTTCCAGGGTGAATGTGACGAACTGGAAGTTGTGACATGCCGGTCAACAGAATGTTGGTTCTAGTTCCAGCGTCTGGAAGACTGGAAGAATCCTGGATGAAGAGGTCACCAGTTGTTATCCTGGCAAGGTCGCCAGTAAGAACCAAAATCGCCTAACGCGAGTTTGGATACAATCTTATTTTGCTTTCTATTTTTGCAGTGTCACAACCATGCTATCTACCATTTCTATGGTTAATTCGCATCCATGTTTGTGTCATTGGAGGTTCGTTGTGAGAAGCGAATGTCCCTTAACTTCATTCCCTTAAAGTACAAACAAGACACTTGACGGTTAAGATCGTTTAACATTTCCATCACAATATTACCCATATCTCTATTTTTCATTTACTATAGACTTTATGATAATTCATTATTGTTGTCTTGCATCTAACCCTCATCCCTACACATTGCATATGACATGATGTGAACCCTTGTTTGTACTTCTTCGTTCATTTATTTAATTCTTCTTCAAATATACCCAATTCGTTAAAATTTACTGTATACTCGTATAAGTATATACTGTACAGTATATTTAATTAATAGTTTCACTCACTCTTTTGACTCACTCACGCTATAAACCTTTCATTGCTATATTGCTCTAATTCATTTCTTCTAAATTCTCCCAATAATGACTTGTACTGTACGTACGAATTAAATAACTATGGCGTATTAGTTATGAATTGACATATGGCATAATTTGAAAAACTATGACGTCATAAAGTAACTTAATTCTCTTCAAGTTTTCCATACCTTGAATAGTGAATCACGTGTCCAGTATGTGGATATCTTTCGTATTCAATGTATGGTAAATTCCTTAATAATAATAAACACTTCATTCTCTATAAGTCATTATTTATATGTTGTGTCCTGTCTGGTGTTATGCAGTAAAAATATTATTCGACCATATTCATCCATACGTCCATATCTTATCATGACCGTTATCCTTTATTAATTTTATTACTTATTCATTCATCTACCTATTGTCTACTTATGCCCTATCAACCTATCAGTCCATGTTTACTCGTGTCCGTCTATGTTACGCACCCAACCTAGGTGTATAATACCTATGCACTCGTACATGTCCCATGTTGATCATGATTACGTACATAGCTACGTACATGTAAATACGGCCACATGTATACTTTTTACTTATTCTTTTAATTATTTGACTTCTCGCAAGATATTCGTTCATGCTTGCAAGTGTTCGAATTCCGCTGACCAGGCAAAAACGAGAGCTTCTGAGGTGAACATCTCCTCTTGCTTGCATCTAATTTATAAAACATTATTGTGTGTTATATATATATATATATATATATATATATATATATATATATATATATATATATATATCATCTGTGCCCATGTACTTTATGTTATACTCCTAACATCTTAATTGTCTATAAATATGAAACACTGTAAAAAAACTATAGTTCACTGTTTAATTGTAAGTAACTGTAATACTTTAATATAATGCAATTGATGTACTTTAAGGAAACTACAATTAACGATAATAATTTAATATAATGTAAATAATGTACTTTAATGAAACTATAATTAAGGATAATAACACTGGTCAACAAAGATTTTTCTTCAGAGTAAAGTTTATGGTGGCTGGATAGCATTTTTCACGCTGATTCCAAAACTGCATTCAGATGTTTTCTAGCACGTATAGTTTTCAAGATGAAGGCATATATATAACTACACAGATTTAACCATTTTAAATAGGCAAAATACTAATATTTCAACATTTGATTGTGTTTATTTTATTGTGTTTTTTTAGTTTATTCATCTTATTTATTTCAATTATCTTAATTATACACCTTATGTATTTCAGGTGTGAGCTTTTACGTCTAGCAGCATTGTGATTCAGGCAACAACGCCGTGCTTTGTGTGTCAAAAGATCAGTCCAGTCCAAGAACTTGTTGTGTCAAGTTGGTGTACATTTTTTTTTAATTTATAGTTTGCTCAGGTCAGTCAACATGCCTCGACAATGTAAGAATGACCCCGACAAGTTCTGTTTCGTATGCGGCCAGTTGACAACTAAAACACAGCGACGAAGTATTACAACCGACATTAAGAAAATATACAAGCTATACTTTGGTTGCCATCTAGGTGACCAAGATAAACCATAGGCGCCACATCAAATCTGTTCTGGCTGTTCAAATGGATTACGTGATTGGCTTAACAAAAAGAAAGCTTCAATGCCATTTGCCATACCCATGATATGGAGGGAGCCGAGAGATCATCATGAAGACTGTTATTTTTGTAGTGTGAACTTAATGGGGTTTTCTGCCAAGAACAAACACCAGATTGTATATCCAAACTTGGATTCAGCACGTAGACCAGTAAAACATGATGAAACATTGCCCATTCCAATTCCCCCAAGTGATAGGCTAGATTCTATCATAGATGACATGGAAAGTGATGAAGGTGCAACTGGCGTTTCCGGACCATCTACAGAACCAGAGTACACTTTTGAAGGTAGACATTTAGAGCCTAAAAAGTTAACCCAAGGACAGTTGAATGATCTTGTTAGAGACTTATCGCTGTCTAAAGAGAAATCAGAGCTTCTCGCCTCAAGACTAAAGGAGAACAATTTACTTGAGAACAATGTTCGTATTAGTTACTACCGAAAGCGGAATTTTGAATTAACAGCATTCTTTTCAGTAGACGGTCCTCTCTGTTATTGCCATGACATCAATGGACTATTTACAGCCATATCTCAGACGTATGTGGCATCTGAGTGGCGCCTCTTTATTGATTCGTCGCAGAGAAGCCTGAAAGCAGTTCTTTTGCATAATGGTAATATAATGCCATCCATCCCCATTGCCCATTCCGTCCATCTAAAAGAGACATATGACAATATGGATATACTACTTAAGGCAATCAAATACGACAGTCATCAATGGAATGTTTGTGGAGATCTAAAAGTTATAGGAATGCTTATGGGTATGCAGTCAGGATTCACAAAATTTTGTTGTTTCCTTTGCCTGTGGGACAGTCGCGCCACTATAGAACATTACACCCAAAGTGACTGGCCACTTAGGTATACATATGTCCCAGGGATAAGCAATGTCCAATCTGTCCCTTTAGTGGATCCCCAAAAGATCTATCTGCCACCTCTTCACATTAAACTTGGTTTAATGAAGAATTTTGTTAAAGCAATGGGTAAAGTCAATTCTGAAGGGTTCCAATACCTTTCAAGGAAATTTCCGAAGGTTACTGCAGCAAAATTGAAGGAAGGAATTTTTGTTGGGCCACAAATAAGGGAGGTTTTGAATGACACTGAATTTGAAAAAGTCCTAAGTCCGCTGGAATTGAAGGCTTGGCTGGCGTTCAAATGGATATGTGAAAACTTTCTTGGAAGCAACAAGTCACCTGCGTATAAGGATGGAGTCAAGAACCTCCTTGATGCCTTCAAAGAAATGGAGTGTCGAATGTCGTTAAAAATTCACTTCCTGCATTCCCACTTAGATTTCTTTCCTGAAAACCTTGGTGCAGTGAGTGACGAGCAAGGAGAGCGC
Source organism: Bathynomus jamesi (assembly GCA_023014485.1). Lineage (NCBI taxonomy): Eukaryota > Metazoa > Arthropoda > Malacostraca > Isopoda > Cirolanidae > Bathynomus > Bathynomus jamesi. Next base: position 674,260 of record JAJOZX010000298.1, read on the forward strand.
TTCCATCAAGATATTCAGATGATGGAGAAGCGCTACCAAGGATATTGGAATGAAAGCATGATGGCGGACCATTGTTGGATGCTGTATCGTGACAATCCAGGCCAAATTTACAAAAGGAAATCACACTCACAGCGCTTTTAATAAAATAATGTATATATTCTTTATTTATAAGTACATTGAATAAGGTATATGATGTATTTGTTGTTTAACATTCCTAAGTGTGATCTATACATCCATAAATTTTCTTATAGCAATATCAAAAACTTAAAAATATCAAAACCAGTGTATCTATATAACTATACGTGCTAGAAAAGAAATAAAACCAGATTCGGAATCAGCGCGAAAAATACATTAAGAAAAGTGTGATCATGTTTGTGATGAGAAAAAAGTTTCATTTTGTTGGCCAGTGTAATTTAATATAATATAATTAATGTACTTTAAGGAAACTGTAATAAGCGAATGTGAATTAATTGGTAATTATAATCATAGTTGTAATAAACAAAAATTACAATGTACTCAGTGATGTGCTTGGAATTGTATTTTATGTACGACCCGACATTATGCCGCCATTTAGGAATGTACACTGGGCGATATTATTATTTTTTTTTCGTTTGGATAAATTTTTTATGTGTTTTCTACTTTGCCAAATAATTGGTGACTTGTTCTTTTTAAAATTTCTTAATCATTTTTAGATTCAGCTTAATAATGAATCCTGAGTAACTTTTGCAATGTTCATGTTTTGTATATGTTCTCTCTTCGTTATAAAAGATGAAGTCATGTCTTACCTAGCATTTAATTGTAAATCTTAAACCTTTAATTTTTGCTCACATGCATATCTTAGTATAAAGATGCATAGTTCAATTTCCACTTTTAATTAACTCGGCGAATCAGGAAAACATCAGATCTGAAAATACGCGGTTTAAGATAGAAATATGGCTTCCTCTTCCAATATCCTGTTTATCTGTTTAAACATTGTCACAGCAAAAATGTTTGCTTTATTTTCAAATATTGTGCAAAAATAACAGCCTTTTCAACATTTAATAATAATGATGTTAGCAGAATAGGGGTATATAAATCCACAAAATTTCTTCCATGTTCATTCTGAATTAGACTACGAGGCTAAGCATTACCTGTAACATTTTAGCCGTAAATTACAGTAACAAAAAGTCTTTATCTTCTCCTTCGAGCCGTGCTCATTCAGAGAACTTAGTCATTAAAATCTCCCGATACGTTACAAGAAGAATCGGGAGGGAACCCTCAGAGAATTTAATAGGCCTCTCAGAATCCTCCGAGCTACTATATAAGAACTCGGAGAAGCGTATAGAAGAAACTACTGCAAGTAACAAATCCGTTGCTGCCTCCTAACCAGAACCCCCATCGACTTCGAACCAACCCAGGCCACAGACCATGGGTCGGGGAACTTTTTTGGGTATTACCCAAAAATCTATTTGAGTAAAATGAAATTACCCCCAGACTTCAAAGTAAACAAAAACAAGCCAGTTGCTCTTAAAATTGTTGCATATGGTATACAAAACATTCAAATTCAAAAAATGTTTATTGGATCCATTATGGAGAAATAAAAAAAGCCACACATGCTGGCATAAGAATAGCACACAAACAAAATTAATAAAAAGGATTGAAGAACTGAAGAATTTCATTCAAAACATCACTTCAGGTTTTAGAAAAATGATGCTGTTTCATTTTTGATACAACATCAAAATCAGGACGTAAATTCGTAATATTCTAAAATTTAGAATAACGCCACATTTATGTAACAAAATAAAATAAAAATATACGAAAAAATATCAGCACAAAGTGTCAAGCACTAAAAGCACCTCTTCGTTTCATGATACCATACACACGACTGAGGCTCTGAGGGAAGTGTCTCTCATACCGCACGCATTACCCCCAAAATTTTTAAATTTACCCCATTTGGGGTAATTTACCCCTGTTCCCCGACCTCTGCCATAGACGGAGGGGTTAACACTTGTACCTCCTTGTCAAAATCCTCGTCCACGATTTGATTTTCTTCAAACTATTACGAAAAGTTTCTGTAACACGATCGAGTTCCGCATCGGTTCTTTAAGGAAAAAGGACACGGTTGTAGACAAATTAAAAATTTTTTTTTTGTCCAGTTCAGACATTTTTCTGAAGAAAGTCTGCAGGCCTCTGGATTATGATATAATTAATAGGCAAAAGTAGAAATTTCACTCCCCTTTAAGAGAAAATTATGAATAACTTTGCACTTTAAATGAGACACTGCGGCGCGCTTATTCTAAATACTGTTGTTAGTGGTGGAGAAGGGTATCATTGGATATCTGTTTATTTTGAAAATAGGGACCTCTGGCGTTTATGCTGTGAAAACGAGAGAGAGAGAGAGAGAGAGAGAGAGAGAGAGACGCTTAAACAGCTAGGCTACCTGGGCAAATCATAAACAGCGAGCAATTAGCCTAAACGGGTCATTCACATATACTTTGATACACCCTTTGTATGGTAAAAGCTGCTTAAAATTATTCGAGATCTAAGGGAAAATATTGAATGCCAGGTTAGACTAGTTGAATGCCCGGATAGGTTAATTGATTACACATGGTTAGCTCAATTGTACGCGTTTGACGAAGGGTTAGGTTAAAGCAGCGATAAAACCCCTCCCTTTAAAGTTTGCAGTAATTCATTCTTGGTACGAGTCAAAATATGGTTAAATTAAGGATCGTTATACAAATAATTAACACTGGCAAAGAAATCTTGATTAATATAATGTAGGACCCTATTAATCACTGAGCTGAATGGCACATGATATATGTGTGTATATATATATATATATATATATATATATATATATATATATATATATATATATATATATATATATAGAGGGTGTTTGAAAACTTTCTGTACAAATTGTAATGGGGGATAGGCAACACCAAGACAAACCCTTTTCGTCTATGAGTGTATGTCCGCTGACGTCACCATTCGGCGCGAGAGGGCGCCGCTGCAATTGGCTAAAAGGTGAAGTGGGCTAGACTCGCGCTTGCCGCGGGCATTCTTAAATCGGACGTAGTACGCGTAACATGTTTATTTAAAGAAGGCATGTTTATTTAAAGAAGGTGCTGAAAGTTGCGACCGGTAGCATCAATGCATGCCCGACAGCGTCGAAGCATTGACCGACGTACACGTCGAAAGATTCCAGGCACTTCGGGAACAGTTCCAGCGGCGACAGCGATTCTTGCTACGAGGTCTTCTTCTGAGTAAATGGGAGTCTCGTACAAGAGGTTCTTCATGTGTCCCCACAGGAAGAAATCGAGGCATGTTAAATCGGGCGATCTCGGTGGCCAGGCTACGGGCCCACCCCGGCCTATCCATCGGTCCCCAAAAGTGGCGTTCAGATAATCCCGCACATCGTTGCTGGAGTGTGCTGGGGCCCCGTCGTGTTGAAACCACATTCGTCTACGAATAGCCACGGGAACATCTTCCAGCAGTTCCGGCAACGTTTCTTCAAGAAATATCCGATAAACCCGCCCGTCGAGTCGGGCAGGCAGCAGGTACGGCCCAATCAACTTGCCATGGACGATACCCGCCCAAATATTGACGGCGAACCGTTCTTGATGAGCATGCACCCGTGTAGCATGTGGATTTGCGTGCGCCCACACGTGAGAATTGTGCATGTTAAACACACCCTCAGGTGTGAAACAGGCCTCATCTGAGAACAGCACATAAGCCGGAAAATTAGGCTGCACCGCTGTCTGCTGCAGAAACCAGCGTGCGAATTCCACACGAAGAGGGTAATCGCGAGGTTGTAATGCCTGGACTATCTGACGACGAAACGGATGTAACTGCTGCTCGTGCAACACTCTCCAGACCAGGTCGTGGTTCACACCGAGGATACGTGCAACACCTCGCGTGCTTGCGCTTGGATTGTCCTCAAATCGCCGTAGGATTTCTTCTTCCATGTCAGAGTGCGCACGTTTCTCTCCCGACCAATATCATGCATGTTTGCATGGAATGTTCCAGTTTCTCGCAGTCGCCGATGCAAATGCGCAAACGTTTGGTGGTTTGGCACACGTCTGTTTGGGAAGAGCTGTCGGTACAACCTCACAGCAGCTCTTCCGTTTCCATTGGCAGCCCCATACACCATATGCATGTCAGCCATCTCAGCAGTCGTGAAGCGCTCCATGTTACGCGTACTACGTCCGATTTAAGAATGCCCGCGGCAAGCGCGAGTCTAGCCCACTTCCCCTTTTAGCCAATTGCAGCGGCGCCCTCTCGCGCCGAATGGTGACGTCAGCGGACATACACTTATAGACGAAAAGGGTTTGTCTTGGTGTTGCCTATCCCCACTACAATTTGTACAGAAAGTTTTCAAACACCATGTATATGAAAATTATTTCACGAAAGTAGCACGTGAAAAAAATTTATGATGAATAAAACCACGAAGGAAAGGAAACAGAATGGTGCTCAAGCGCTTTCGTCTAATGACATCCTCAGGAACACTGAAGTAAATAAAGCGTTCGAGACTATATATAGGTCACAAAAATATATATATATAATAAATATAGAAATAAAAATTGTGGGAGGAGCATACAAATTTGTAAGGAAAACTACCAATTTTAGCACTTTGCCCTTCTTGTCTAAATCCGTTCTGAACGAATTCAACACAAGATCAAATGGATTGTTTACAACCAATTTTATAGATAATGCCTGAATGATATATAGGTCACAAAAAATAAAAAAAAAATATATAAAAATAAATTGAAAAATAAAAATTGTAAGAGGAGCATACAAATTTATAAGGGAAAACTACCAAAGTTTTAGCACTCTGCCCTTTTTGTCTAAATCCATTCTGAACGAATTCAAAACAACAGGATCAAGTTGAAAAAGATCTTGGCTCATGTTAAAGTTATTTGTAAGTTGGATAATAATAACAGACTCAAGAATATTTCTATAGTGCTGCGAATAGTACTCACAATTAAAAAAAGATGGTGAGTTCCATATTACTAAAGCAGACAAAGCTAACACCATAGTTATTATGGACAAAGTGGACTACATTAGAAAGATGAACTTCTCCAGGACCCCGCCACATACAGAAAACTTAGGAAGAACCCGCAGGATGACGTCATCAAATCATTCAATAGTGGCTTGAAACGCATTCTCAAAGATCATAAGGACTTAATTCCGCTTTTCACGTCCACTTCACCTTCTCTTCCCTAACTTTACGGTCTTATTAAAACCCACAAACCTGGCAACCCTATGCGCCCAATTATTAGCTCGGTGGGCTCTATTACATATAAACTCTCCAAATGGCTTGTCAAAGTCTTGTCCCTCATTTTCGGAACTATCTCTGATTCACATGTAAGAAATTCCATGGATCTTATTGAAAAATTGAATAACGTACGCACTGAAACTAACGATAGATTGATCAGTTTTGACGTTTGTTCATTGTTTACAAAAGTGCCGATTGACGATATGCTTGACTTTCTCTCCCGAGAATTAAATAAGTACGACCTGCTACAACCTGCACACATCGTTTTGGAACTTATTAAGCTTTGCATCAAATCCTGTAAATTCACTTTCAATAGCGAGTATTATCAACAGGTTTTTGGGATGGCCATGGGCAACCCCTTGTCGCCCCTCCTTTCCAATATTTATATGGAGTTTTTCGAAATTACTTAAATTCCGAGAATCCTGGAGGTTGGCATCCCATGGTTTCGGTACGTGGACGATGTTTTGTGTATCTGGCCCATGAATCGTGACCTGAATGACTTCCTCCTTCAGTTAAATGATCAAGTCCCCTCCTTTAAGTTTACTTTAGAAGTGGAACAAGACAACTCAATCCTGTTTTTGGATGTGCGTGTACATAGGGAAAGCCCAGGTTTTAAGTTTAGTATCTATCAGAAAAAACAAACAATTTGTCCTACGTACACTTTTACTCTGGACATGACATGACACCTAATTAAGATGGCCATATTTTCCTTAATGTTTCTCCGCGCTCTTAGGATCGCCAATCCAGAATACATCGATGCCGAATTGGAAAAAATTAACAGTATTTGAAGTTATCTGTGCTATCCACCTGCGTTTATGGAATCTTGTCTTAACAAGGCAAAACGAACCTTCTATCCTGTGAATAATAACACTCGCACTTTGTCAAAGAATATTTTAGTACTTCCATTTTTCCCAGGCTCTTTAGGCGTTGCTAATGTTCTTAAACTTTTGGATATTAATGTAGTATTTTCACATAACAATATTGTGAAAAATATCATAGTAAAAAATAGCCGTACCAATAATTCAGGCATTATCTATAAAATTGGTTGTAAACAATGTGATTCCTTTTACATTGGTCAGACGGAAAGGATTTGCACACGCTTGTAAAACAGCATCAATATTCCGTTAGAACGGGACAGTCGTCCAGTGCCATTTTTGTCTATTTGTCAGAGTTATCCCACTCTATTGATTGGAATAATGCTTCAGTTTTGTTTCACTCTAGCAACATTGTTAATAGAAATATTCTTGAGTCTGCTATTATCCAACTTACAAATAACTTTAACATGAGCCAAGGTCTTTTTAAACTTGATCCTGTTGTTTTGAATTCGTTCAGAACGGATTTAGACAAGAAGGCCAGAGTGCTAAAACTTTGGTAGTTTTCCCTTATAAATTTGTATGCTCCTCTTACAATTTTGTTTTCAATTTATTTTTATATATTTTTTTATTTTTTGTGACCTATGTATCATTCAGGCATTATCTATAAAATTGGTTGTAAACAATCCATTTGATCTTGTGTTGAATTCATTCAGAACGGATTTAGACAAGAAGGGCAAAGTGCTAAAATTGGTAGTTTTCCTTACAAATTTGTATCCTACTCCCACAATTTTATTTTTATATTTATTATATATATATATTTTTTTTTTTACCTATATATAGTCTCGAACTCTTTATTTACTTCAGTGCACCATTCTGTTTCCTTTCCTTCGTGATTTTATTCATCATATATATATATATAGGTACTATATAGGCCGAGAGCAGCAATCAGATTAAATCACATTTCGCAATTTAGTAAAGATTATATACTAAATCATAACGCTGACACTTTAAAGTACCTAATTTATGCCAATTATTTACCAACCCCTTTCTATATTGCGTGGAAGGATGACTAAATGAGCACGCATCCCGCGCCATCAGCGGGTCTCGAACCCATGAGTAGATAATAAACAATTAGCCTAGCCGGTCCATTCACATATACTTCGATACACTCTTTGTATGGTAAAAGTAGCTTAAAATTATTCGAGATCTAAAGGTAACTAGAAAAATCCTATAACATACGAGCGTATTAATTTCTACTTACATCTCAATTGTGTCTCCTTTCGCTGTATCATTCTGCTCGGCTTCACAAATGTTTGCCACGTCCTGCGACGAAAATAAATTTCCCTGTCAACTGCGGCAAAAAGTTGTAAAGACATAATAAAATTACTCTTTTGTGTATGTATATATATATATATTATGTTAACCCCTCCGTCTATGGACTGGGTTGGTTCGAAGTCGTCGGGGGTTCTAGTTAGGTGGCAGCAACGGATGTGTGACTTGTAGTAGTTTTCTTCTATATTACTCTTCGAGTTCTTCTGTAGTGTCTCGGAGGATTCTGGGAGGCTTACTAAATTCTCTGAAGATTCCCGGATTCTTCTTGTAACGTATCGGGAAATTTTAATGATTAAATTCTCTGAAGAGAGAAAGGCTCGAAGGAGAAGATAAAGACTATTTCTTACTGGATTTTACTGCAAAAAGGTACAGGTAGTGCTCAGCCTTTGAATCTATTTCTTAATGACACATGGAAGATTTTACTTGGGTTTATATACCTCAAAACTGCTAACATCATTATTATTAAATGTTGAAAAGGCTGCATTATTTTTGCACAATATTTGAAAATAAAGTAAATCTTTTAGCTGTGGTAAGGTTTAAACGAATAAACAAGATATTTGAAGATGAAGCCATATTTTTATCTTAAACCGCGTATTTTCATATCTGATACTATCATGATCTGCCAAGTTAACTAAAAGTGGAAATTGAACTATGCATCTTTACACTAAAATATGCATATGAGTAAAAATTAAAGGTTTAAGATTTACAATTAAATACTTAGGGAAGACGTGACTTCATCTTTTACACGAAGAGAGACTGTATACAAAATATGAACATTGCAAAGCTTAAGCAGGATTCATTATTAAGCGAAATCTAAAAAAAATGCTTAAGAGATTTTAAAAAGACAAGTCACCAATTATTTGGCAAAGTAGAAAGCAAACCAAAAATTTTAGCCAAACTCGCGTAAGGCGATTTTGGTCCTTATGTAAAAATGAATACATATACCTACATACATACTAATATAGGTATTATATACAGTTAAATATTTACGAATATATAGGATTAGATAAATATATGAACCATATAAACACATGAATTTTAGAAATGGATACAAGAACTATATAAATGAATATAAGAATTTCACGAAGAATAAGATAGTATAGGAATATAAGAATTATTCATGGTTCATTTTTACAGTGCTCTGCCCTCTAGAATGATGTTAAGACAATAATAGAACATCCTAACTAATACTAACTAGATGATAACTATGGGTTTTTTAATAGAGATTTATATACACAACATAAGTCGGGTGGTTAAGTCTTGTTCACGTGGTCTGGGTACGCACTCTTGGTCATGCATAAATAGTTTCACGTTGTTCGGTGTCTCTTGTTTTCCTTTTCTCAGAACGATCTTTTCACTACAAATATACCGAGGATAATAGCACATACAATAATGATACTAACGGCAGATGGTGAAAAAATTGTTACAGGTTGTAATATTTGTAAGAGGTTATTCTGGTTATCATCAGAAATTTTAAAACGACTGAATTGATCATTCCATTCAGGGGCATGTAGCTCGGGTAGGATGGTTACAGGTTTCATGAGAGATTTAAGATCTCTATGACGGGTTTAAATTTAATTTGCGACGGGAAGGGGTATGAGTTATTAATGGGTAACCTTGTACGGGTTGTATATTTGGAAGGTTTTTGAACGCAAGGAGCAACCAATTGGTAGCCGAATAACCATAGGGATTGTGATGAGGGAATAATTTGACGGACACTCGAGAGTAGCGGCAGTCCTGTTCGCGAAAGAAAACCAGATGTCTGGTTCAGTTCTTAGTTGGACGGTTTTAGAGGAATGAAATTTTGCAAATGAACATACCGGGGCATGCTGGTCACGAATTAAATCGATAAAGCAAGACCTAGTAGTTGGAAGAATAACTAGTTTGAGTGGAGGGCAAACGAGTTGTTTATTTGTTTGCGGGAATCGGCAGTGCCGGACGTCGCTCTCTGACATCATAGAATAGGCTGACAGATCTTTGGTGAGGTAAATGTAAGGTTGTACGGTGGGTAAATACAATCGATAGACATTAGAGTTGTTTTTGTAGGGTTTTGGGAAAGGGTGAAATTTATATACGTCATAAGTGAGTACATCGAAAAATGGTACAGTTATGAGGTATGAGTATGGGCGTGGTCCAAGTACAGTCCAGGTGTATTCTAGAAATTGGGGAATTAGTAAGGTTGAGTGGGAATATGGGTGATAACTTTAATTGTGTCTGGGCGGTGTGAATCAAGGACTGAAGTGTTTTCCATGGTATTAGTGTGCGAAGAGTGATTTTTCCATGGGGTAGCTGGGTTGCACGCAAAACCTTGGAATGAATCGTAAGTATTTGCTGTAAATATTTATCGATTAGGGTTACTTGTAGGTTAATTATTTCTATCAATTCTAGATATCTTTTGTGTTCTTTGTATTGAGTTAACATGGCTTCAAGGTATGTGAATCTATCTGAAAGGGCGTGGAGGAATCGACTGTTTTCGTGTAGTGACCTAATAGTTTGTTCTAACATGTGTTCATTATATTGCCGATTTCGCGCGAAGAGATTAAATTTGAGTTCATTTCTTTTAATATCTTCTTCGGTTCCTAATTCGAATAAACCCTTGAATATTTTTTCTCCTGTATTTATCAGTTCCCTTTTATTTCTTTGATTAATTTTTTCCGAGTTTTGAGTTCCAGTTTGTATCCATGGTAGTGCTAATATTTCTGAGAGGGTGCGTGCTGTGGTTCGAATATTTTCGAAGGTATTTTCTAACAGAACGCGACTAATCTGCTCTGTTCCTGGACATTCATAACAGAACCCTAAACTTTACTTTCAAACGCTTTTAATTGGGTTTGTATCTGAAGATTGATCTCGATTCTAACAGGGGGTTGCAAATTGATAAAAAGGTCCGCGTGTCCTTTCAAAAATTTACCTTCCGCAAGCTTTTCTATAACAACTCCGGTAGAAATTTTAATACTAGGGCTACAAGAGTAAATAATTTGGAAAATTATAAGGGGGACAATTTTATTCATTTCTACGCCTTAGATTATACGGAGCTTGGGGTGGCCGTGTGGATACTTGTGTTTGTGGACGAAGGGGTCGGCCTCGTTTTGGTGGCAATGGGGGTCGACCGTTAAGCTCGGATTCTGAGCGGGTTCGTTTCTTATGTGAAGGTTCTAGTTCACGTGGTTGATGCATTTGCGGGCGGTTTGTAGGGTCCGTGCGTCGATCATCAATTGGCGAATGTGGTGACAGAGGAGATGGTGGAGTTGGAGGAGATGGTGAGGTTCCACTGAGTGATCATCTCGAAGGAGTTTCTCCAGGATCTGGGTCCGATGGGACTCTTGGTTCTGGGGCCTCCTCTTGTTCAGAGATTGGCTCGAGTACTGGTGGTATTACGAGGTACCAATCTTCGTCATGGGTAGTGGTTCCCGCGGTGACCACTTCAGTTTTTTGATCCCTGCCGGATTTGTTAATACCTTGACCTTTCGAAGGATAGGCGGCTCGAACGCCTGGCAGTTGTTTCTTGGGAAGGTGTTTTTCGGCAGCTATCTTCAAATTGTCAGCGTGAATGATCTTTAGTTTGGAATGATCCCAGAGGTCGAGGATTTCGTAACGATTTTTTCCGAGGTTTTTCATAATCCTATATGGGCAATCCCATTTTGGGTATAATTTGCGATGAGCACTTGGCGGTTTCACGCCCTTCAGATAACATTGTATACCGACGATTATAGTCCGTTGACGGGGATGACGCCTATGTTGCTCTTGCTCCATCTGTTGGTTTCGTTGGTCTCTAGGGCATAGTGAATTATGTCAAAAATCTTGAAAGATCGTTCAGCTAGTTGCTGATTTGCTTCTGCCATCTCGGAAGATGTTAGAACTGCCGGGTCGATTTGGTCGGGCAAATCAAAAGGTAGACGCTTGTCGTAGTGATAGAGGACGAAATGAGGGGTGTCCCCGATGGACACATTATAGCCATTGTTGATGGCTGTTTGTACCATGGGAAGGGAATCATCCCATGTACGGGAGGATGCATCGACAACGTGGCGCAGGGCTTCTAAGATCTTTCGATTGTGCCTTTCCACTAAGCCGTTTGCCTGCGGATGGTATGCCACAATGTGTGTATTTTTAATTTTACACATGTTACAGAGTGACTCGAACAGTTTGGAAGTGAAACTAAGGGCGTTATCCGAGATTAGGATGGAAGGAGTGGTATGATTTGGATGACGCGTTCCACTAGGGCTCTTGCCACAGTTTCCGAGGTCTGGTCTGGAATGGCAGCTACTTCGCTGTAACGCGAGAAGTGGTCCAACACAATGATGTACTGGTTCCCTTTGATGTTTTGGGAATGGTCCCAGTATATCCATTCCAGTTCTTTGCCAGGGCCTTTGGCATACTGGATATTTATGCATAGGAGCTGTGGATGGTACGTTGCCCTTGTGTTTTAAACACGACGGACATTCAGCGATGTATTCGTGTACCTTCCTGTTCATTTCGGGAAAGTGGTATCGCTCCAAAAGACTCTTGATGGTGCGATCCGGCCCCATGAGGCCATGCAAAGGTGAGTCGTGACAAAGTCCAATGGATATATCGACTAGATCTTTTGGTATCTCCACGAGGTCGTTTCCATCTTCGTTCCTAAAATGTACGAGCCCATCTTTGAGGTTGTACTTTTCTTTTACCTTCGATGATTCCTTTTGTTCCAGGCGCGCCCGAAGGTTTTGGGTGTGTTGGTCCTGTTGTTGGGAGTATTGCAGAAACGCGTAGTCGAACACAGAAAGAATTCCTATTTTATTCACTTGGGCGTCGGGCTTGAGCCTCGACAATCCGTCTGGAATAACTTCAAGTTTTCCCGGTTTGTATACGATTTTGGCCGCAAACACCTGAATCAACACAGCCCATCTACTCAACCGTCCTTCAAGTAGCTTGTCATTGAAGAGGTACGTGAGTGGCTTATGGTCAATTTTGATGGTTACATCGTAGCCATAGACGATATCCGTAGTGAAATAATTCCGTTGAGGTGCCGAGAGAAGTTGATGGCATAAGCAATAGGTAATTCCACACCATCTACTTCCTGTAATAGGACGGCTCCTAGTCCATAGGAGGAAGCATCTGTGGCTATGACAGGATTTTGTGTAATCAGGATATAGGAGGACAGGGTGACAGGTTAGTTTACCAACTAGAGTTTCAAAGGCATGTTGGTGATCGGATTCCCAGTTAAATTTAGAATTTTTCTGGAACAAATTAGTAATGGGTTTAGTAATATTTGAAAATTGGGGGATAAAATTCCGATAGAATCCGACAAAACCAATAAATGCACGAGCGTCGTCGATGGTTTTGGGTACAGCGTACCTTTCCAGTGCTTCGAGTTTGGCTGGATCAGGTTTAATTCCTGTGGATGATAGTAGGAATCCTAGGTATAGTAGAGACTCTTGTAAAAAGTTGCAAGTTTTGCAAGTTTTGCAAGTTTCAGTTTAAGGTGTGCTTTTCTTAAGCGTGATAGCACATTCTGAAGACGTTGAAAGTGTGTTTTTATGTCCGAACTGTAAACGATAATATCGTCAAGATAAACGAGACCTTCAACACCTAATAGGTCGGAAAGGACTAGAATCATAGGAGCGGAACAGGGACTAGCTGAAGGCTGAATAACATCCTGCTCCAACATGTCCGTGATGTGTTCCTCAATAGTGACTAATTGGGAATGTGGAATCCGATAGGGAGGAATGAAAATTGGTTTGGATTTGGGTTCCAGCTTGATGTTAAAAGGGACCAAATTAGTTCGGCCCAGAGGATCCCCTTTTAGGGCAATCACATCTCTATTTCTTATCAGGAAATCGAGAATTGATTCCATTAGTTTGGGACCCTGTAAGGCTGGTGACTCCTGAAGGGAGTGTTCCAGACATTTCTTTTAACTCTAAGGAGCTGGAAACACGATTTATCGTACTGGTGGTGAAATCTGAATCTATTTCTACTTTGGAAACAGTTCCTATTTTCTGATTGGAAGTTAATTCGATAGGGCTTTTTCCTTTGTTTAAACAAACAACAGGGATAGCTGAATTCTGACTCTGACTAAGGACTTGGGCAATAAGAACATCTCTTTTGAAATTACTTTTCTCTGTAACCAGAGTACGCTCTGATTCGAATAATTTTCCTTGACTGTCGACTACTTTTGCTAGGAAACAAATCTTCTCATAAGGTGCTACTGTTATATGCTCGGTAGGGCATATGAAAAATTGTGAATCTGACCCTGGTTCGGCGACTAAAATTTGCCTTATTGACTGAACTGAAGCTGGCTGAACTGAAACTGGCTGACTGGAAATTGACTGACTGGAAACTGACTGTGTTGATCCAACTGGATTCAACAACTGGAAACGATTACTCGGGAGTCTGATTTCTGGAGCGGTTGTCCCTCTGGAGGCAACCGACTGACTTGAACTGCTATCAAGAGGAGGGGGTTTCCTATTTCTTTCGGAAATCTGAACTAAACTAATACTATTAGCATTCAGCTGTCTGTTATTCTCCCGGAGATGGTGCGTTCTATTTCGACACTTTACTAACTTTCCGTGTAGGTAAATTTCCAATTGATTCCGGTTAAAAAAATCCATACCTAGTAGGATATCTGTCTGAAAGGTGGCGACTGTGTCCACTATACAACATTTCGCTGGGTATACCGCGTTTCCAACTTCTAAATATAATTCAATTTCTCCGTATCTAGGTATGGGTCTGCCCGTAACTCCTCTGAGTTGACAGGAGGGTGCCTTAATTTCATATTTGTAATCTGTACTCTCTAGTAATTCATCTACACATTGTTTCTTAATTAACGTCGCGTGTGCTCCTGTATCTAGGAGAGCAGTTAAATCTTGGTTATCAGTGCTACAATTTATTATTAAATCTAGGAGGTCCGGAACTATTATAATGATGGGGAGTTTGTGTGTGTATCTGGGTTCATCACTGTAATTTAGGAGGGAGGAGGTTGAACTGCTGCCTCGAATGTAGGGTCTAAAAAAGTGCTGGAGTTGTCTCCTATGGGAGAACCTGGGTCATATTCTACGGGATCACCATACGCTGGAGGGTGTTCTTGAAAACTGTACTCTGGGGAATATGATTCCTACGCGGGTACTTCTACGTACCGAACTATCTGACCTTGCTGTTTGTACTGGGGTTTGTACATGGGGTAATAGGATGATTGACCCTGTGGTCGTAATCTATTTGGTTGGTGGTTTGACTGAGAGGCTGGGAATGGACTGGTTTCTGGGGATTGGAGGACTTTTGGGAACGTTGGTGGTTCGATTTCTGGAAGTTGGGCCTATACCCTGCAGGGGCTTTATCGGCATATTTTTGGCGATCGCCACGGCGATGACCATGTTCGTGACAGTGGGAGCAATAAGAGGGATAATTGCACTGACTTATCATGTGCCCAAAGCTATCGCAGTTAAAACACTGTGGAGGAGGGCGTGTATTCTGGGTTTGGGGGGCTTGTTTCTGGGGTGGTGTTCCCTGCATTGGCCTCGATTTATAGGGTTGTTGTTGGTGGTGGTGTTGTGGTTGCTGCTGCTAAATGTAATGTACGGGGGTTTCTCTAACCTTTCGGTAGTTCTGGTTTGCTAAATCTGGGTAATTCCCGTGTTTTATTTATGGCTACACTTACAAGTTTGTCAACATCTAAAACTCTTGAAACTTTTTTTTAGGTGCTCCGGGTAGGTTTTGGTGAATGGTCGTTGTTACTATTAGATTTCTTTGTTTTAAAGTGAAAGTAATGCCACACGCATTTTCTGCGGCTCGGAGGGCTTCTCCTACGAGTTTATGTGTTCGTGTAACAAAATTATTTAAGTGTTCATGTTCCTCTTTCTTCCATTTAGCTTGGAAGACTGCTTCTAACGTGGTTAAGGGTTGTGCAAGTTATTTCTTTAAAAAATTCTAATAAGTTTTGCTTAAAATTGTCCCATATTGTAGCTTCGCTAATTGATGGGACGAAGGTGACTGTGTCATGAGCATTCCCTTCTTTAGGGTCGATAAACCTCTTTGCTTCCCTAATCTTTATATCATCATCGGTGATGTTTTCGCGTAAGAAATGTTGTCCTAAAGATTCAATCCAAGGTCTTACGCGTGGTTCAACAAAGTGATTATCTATGGTTCCCTTAAAAATTAAAACAGTATGGGGAAGGTTTACTAGTCTGCTTAAGTTAATGTATGCTGGGGCCGGGCTTTGAGACATATTGGCTTGTACTGGATCTGAAGTTTATGTGTTTGGGAGTATATTTCAAGGGCGCGGGGTAGGTGTAAAAATGGGTGTAGGGAAATTTTCGATGTCAGAAAGCGTACTGTCTGAATCACTCATATGTGAAGGTACTATTAATGTGTTCTAATTTGGTCCGCTTGACCGATCTTAATCTATGGAATGATCACTTGAGTGGTTTTCCTAACTACTCTATCTAAAAAAATACACAAAATAATTAAAAAAAAATGTAAACAAGATTTCACTCGAATGTACGAGAAGATATGGTAATACTATGCTTGGTACATTAAATAAAATTATACTATACTAACTGTAACAGTGGAAATAGCTCGGTTTCACTAAAAGAAATGTATCACTGGTGTATGGAATGTTCACTGTGTTTTCTGTTAATTCTGGCTCAATACTAATTATTAACTGTTAATAATACTGACTTCTCAAATGTTTAGAGATTATTTTAAAAAAGAGTTTTGTATTTAACAAGATTCCTACGGCGAAATACTTGGAGACGTGTCCTGAAGACGCGTCTTGTTGGCTACTTGTTCTTGGATGAAAACTAGGCATGGAGAACTTGGAGTCGTGACACACCGATTCAAGGGTGAATGTGACGAACTGGAAGTCGTGATACGCAGGTCAACTGGGTGTTGGTTCTAGTTCCAGGGTCTAGAAGACTGGAAGAATTCTGGATGCTGAGGTCGCCATTTGTTAACCCCTCCGTCTATGGCCTGGGTTGGTTCGAAGTCGACGGGGGTTCTAGTTAGGTGGCAGCAACGGATGTGTGACTTGTAGTAGTTTTCTTCTATATTACTCTCCGAGTTCTTCTATATTGTCTCGGAGGATTCTGGGAGGCTTACTAAATTAAATTCTCTGAAGATTCCTGGATTCTTCTTGTAACGTATCGGGAAATTTTAATAATTAAATTCTCTGAAGAGAGCAAGGCTCGAAGGAGAAGATAAAGACTATTTCTTACTGGATTTTACTGCAAAAAGGTACAGGTAGTGCTCAGCCTTTGAATCTATTTCTTAATGACATATGGAAGATTTTACTTGGGTTTATATACCTCAACACTGCTAACATCATTATTATTAAATGTTGAAAAGGCTGCATTATTTTTGCACAATATTTGAAAATAAAGTAAATCTTTTAGCTGTGGTAAGGTTTAAACGAATAAACAAGATATTTGAAGATGAAGCCATATTTTTATCTTAAACCGCGTATTTTCATATCTGATGCTACCATGATCTGCCAAGTTAACTAAAAGTGGAAATTGAACTATGCATCTTTGCACTAAAATATGCATATGAGTAAAAATTAAAGGTTTAAGATTTACAATTAAATACTTAGGCAAGACGTGACTTCATCTTTTACACGAAGAGAGACTGTATACAAAATATGAACATTGCAAAGCTTAAGCAGGATTCATTATTAAGCGAAATCTAAAAAAAATGCTTAAGAGATTTTAAAAAGACAAGTCACCAATTATTTGGCAAAGTAGAAAGCAAATCAAAAATTTTATCCAAACTAGCGTTAGGCTATTTTGGTCCTTATGTAAAAATGAATACATATACGTACATACATATTAATATAGGTATTATATACAGTTAAATATATACGAATATATAGGATTATATAAATACATGAACCACATAAACACATGAATTTTAAAAATGGATACAAGAATTATATAAATGAAAATAAGAATTTCATGAAGAATAAGAGAGTATAGGAATATAAGAATTATTCATGGTTCATTTTTACAGATGTATGCACATTTTAACTGCAAACAACACAGTATAATTAATGTAAAGAACGACGCTTGTGTAGAATAGTGTTCCGCACAAAATGAGGAGGGAGAACGAACAAATGAAAAATGAGGTACCTTCTAGGAATCGAACCCGCGATCATCCAATTGCCGGTCGGATATGCTATCCACTACACAGTGTATATATATATATATATATATATATATATAGTGTGTGTGTATATATATATATATAGAGGGTGTCCGAGAATTATCTGTACAATTTTTGGCTGTTATTAAAAGTCAACCATGAAGTGTAGAAATTCCAGTGTTGTCCCATTTTACAGAGAATCTCATTAAGTTTTTTCTGATACCAAGTTTTGACAAGTTTTTTAGAAATTTCAGTGTGTCCGAACATTATCTGTACAATTTCATCTTTTAATAAAATTCTTGATAACACACGTAAAATTCTTAAACAAGATTATTTAGAATCTGTATTTTCAAAAGTTTATTTTATTAAAGTGACGTTGTTACAAACATTCGATATGTGCACCATTAGTGATTCGCAAAACATCCAATCGATACTCCAAATGTTGCCATGTACGCTGCAGCACATCCACATCAATTCGCTCAATAGCAGCTGTGATTCTTGCTTTTAAATCATCAATGTCTGTCACCCGCGTACATTTCTAAAAAACTTGTCAAAACGTGGTATCAGAAAAAACTTAATGAGATTCTCTGTAAAATTGGACAAAACTGGAATTCCTACACTTCATGGTTGACTTTTAATAACAGCCAAAAATTGTACAGATAATTCTCGGACAAACTGTATATGGATATATTAACATCACCTTATTAGTTCACGCATGACGACAATAAAATAGTTTTACACTCCGAGCCTTTAACAACGCTTTTCGATAGGTATTACAGGCAGACAACAGGTGTCACGTGATTCATTGGTAGTAAGGTAGATATGGGCATAAATTTGAGACCCCTGGTTCATTTTAGATAACATCACAGAGAAATGTAATTAACATACGGATATAAAAAGTAGAGAGAGAGCTGTTTCAGAAGTAAATTTGGAGTTTTTGGCCACATCGTCTCGGATTAAGATCTCTTTGAAGGACATTATCGGTTGGGGGATTCAAGATTTTACCTGTCGCCATCCAATGTAAAACCCAGGTGTTCGGTGCGCCCGTCTGACGCCAACCCGGACAAAAATTTAATTGGTGAGCAGATGTGTCATTAGTTTATTCCTGAAAACTTTTAGAAATATATTTTGAAAAACGTGAATAGCGATTAAATTATAGATAAGGGATTTTATATATATATATATATATATATATATATACCTATATATATATATATATATATATATATATATATATATATATATATATATATATATATTATATATATATATACATATACATATATATATATATATATATACTGTATATATGAATGGATTTTACTGTCGTTGTGAAAAGAAACGAACTTTAGCATTAAGAAGTTTCCTGGATGTCTTGGGGTTCATATATACAAAAATTTTAAAATTTTTTGGGCTAGCATATTATTTGAATTAATTATTCTACGCCGAAATTAGCGGTGTCACAAGTTATTAATATATATATATATATATATATATATATATATATATATATAAGTTATATATTAGGATGGTTCAAAATTTGGGCTAAAATTTCAAAATAGTTGGAAATGCTCTCCACATGGCTGCTCTTATTCCTTTAGATGTGAAGTGATTTTGTGCAAAATATCTGTCGATTCAGTACATAATAAGAGGTCGCTATAATTTTCACATTTTCAATTAATTAACTAGCTCATCATTTTCTACCCGTTTCATTTTTAGAGGACGGCAGTCACGCCACATTGACTCCGCC
Organism: Bathynomus jamesi; assembly: GCA_023014485.1. NCBI lineage: Eukaryota > Metazoa > Arthropoda > Malacostraca > Isopoda > Cirolanidae > Bathynomus > Bathynomus jamesi. The sequence goes on from JAJOZX010000298.1 coordinate 693,515, forward strand.
CACCTTTCAGAGGATAATGCAATTGTTCGATTTCTTGTATAATGCTGTTTGTGAATCAGGCAAACCATTTACTCTTGCATCATTTCAAGTTTAAACTTGTTGGAGGACGGTTTTAGTTCGTTCAAACTTCAAGAGCTTAGAAATAGTATCTTATGTAAGTATTAATTCATATATATTAATTATTAATTCATATATATAATTATTAATTCATATATATTAACTTATTAAATATTAATTCATATGTATTACACTTATTCAGTATATATATATATATATATATATATATAAAATTATGTTCTTTATATGAAAAATTTATAACCAGTAAGGATGTTGCTATTAAATTAAATGATTAATATTGTAAGGTATATATGTTATGTCTCTTGAAGTTTATTATTTACTTATTCTTAAATATATTTCTAAAAATTTCGCTATCTTCCTACCCATCAACCACTAACCACTGTAACCAATTTTTTACTTTATTTATTTTGACTGCAATTTTTTACTTTAACACTTATATAATTGTGCTTTGGTGCTAAACGGTTAATGCATTATTTTCTCTCATTTTTTTAGGTTATGGCTAGAAGTACTAGCTCATCTGTAGAAACATGGGTTCTAGGAAAGCCCAGCAACGAGTTATCAACTGCAACATGTGGTGATGTGCTTCGTTTGGTTCAGTTTCACCACCATGAACAGTCCAAGACTTTGAAAGAGAGCTACAACTTGGCCCTGCAAGTATGGCAGAGAACAAGGATTCCTACACAGCGAGTCGATTCCTGCGTTAGGAAGCTGTCAAAGCTGTACGAAGAGTTCCTTGCGTTAAAGAAAAACCGCACGACGCAGCTACAAAGCTGCAGAGTGAAAGAGAGCATGTTCCAAGAGACTCTCTCAGAGCTTTTCGACGTTGCCTCGAAGGACACTTTGAAGGTGACAGACAATGAAGAAGACCGCCAATTCCTGATGATGCAACGAGAAGACGTCTTTTCCTGCAGTATTGCAGGCCCTGACAAGATTAATTTTGCCAAGGAATACCGCAAGAGATGTCGACAGGAGAAAGATGCTGACAAACTCTAAGGTACAAAGAAAGAGAGGCTGCATTCCACCCTGGAGCTGCTGCTCTTCCATCATCCAGCACATCCACTTCATCCTCTGAAGAATTCAACGCTGAAGACGATGATTATCGTCCGTCGACTTCGACCGGAAGAGCAGATGTACACTCTCATCCTCCGAAACGAAACATCTTCACTTCACTAGATGTGGTTGCTGCTCTTGATCGCGTCAACCTTCCCGATCGAGGAGCAGTCTTCGTTGCTGGATCAGTCGCTCAAGCCCTGTGCTATATTTCTACAATGACTCTTTCACGCAGCTCCATCCGTCGTTCAAGAAGGCAAGGAAGGCACGCCGCAGCCAAAGAGGATCTGTCGAAGGACCCCTTCTTCAGTAGGATGGGAAACTACTTCCCGACATCGGCGGCGCAAAGGAAACAGCCGAACAAACCGCGGTAATCGTTACGGGAAATAGGATGGAAAAACTCCTAGCCGTGCCAAAAATACAACGAGCTACAGGAGAAGAACAGCCCAAAACTTGCATTTCGACGATTGATGACTGGAATCTTCGCGGTGAGATCCAAGGTCTCGTATTTGACACAACTGCGTCTAATACTGACCTTCACAGGGGAGCCTCTACCATGTATGAAAAAGCAGTAGGGAGGGAACTTGTCTGGATCGCTTGTCGACATCATATCCTTGAAGTCATCTTGTCAAACACCTGCAACGCACTTCTTGGACCCAAAGGTGGCCCGGAAATGACTCTTTAAACGTTTTCAGAAAAAGGTGGCCATCACTTCTGAAGGATTACTTCATGAAGGCTTCAAACAACCTATTCAGAGATCCAAAGGTGTTCCAGCTTCGAGAGGAAATGATCCAGTACTTCACAAAGGTACTGGAGTCTAAACAATCGCGTGATGACTATGAGGAATTGCTACGACTCTGCCTCACCTTCCTTGGGTGCCGTGATGAGAAAGAAGTCAAGATCCGCGCTCCAGGACCAACTCACCATGCACACTAGATGGCCAAGGCCATCTACGTCTTCAAAATTTATCTGTTCAAGCATCAACTACAGCTGACAGCACGTGAGACGGAGAATATCACCGAGCTCTCTCTGTTTATCGCCTAGGTCTACGCACGTTTTTGGAATGAGGGCCCCGTCAGAATCATCGCTCCTTCCAACGATATTCTGCTTCTTAAAATCTTACAAAAGTACCCAAATCAGACCATTTCCAAAGCAGCATCCACAGCTATTCAACGGCACCTGTGGTATCTTGGAGAGCATCTCATCAGCCTTGCATTCTTCGATCCTAGAGTCGATGCCGAGACGAGACGGAAGTTGGTCGTAAACCTCCACCGTAACGAGAATACCACTGTTACTCGTCGATTGAAGCATGAAGGAAACATTGAACATTTGAATTTGTATGAAATGGTCACCAAAAGGACCCTAGGAATCTTCAATATGTTAAAGAAAAAAGGAAGAAAGGAAGGCAGCAGAGGATACCTTCCTGAGGACCGATCCCAATTCCTGGACGGAGGATGATTGCTTTCAAGAGTTTCGACGCATAGCGATCAACCTAAAAGTTGTCAATGATTCGGCGGAGAGGGGTACCGCCCTTATCAAGGCATATAATACATCTTTGACGAAGAATGAAGAACAAAAACAATTCATCCTCCGATCAGTAGCAAAACACCGCCAAGACTACTCATCTTCTTGGATGGAGTCAGTGATGAAGCGTTAATCTAAGTAATGATGTATGTTATAAACGAATGATAAATGTAATTTTCTATCAAATATATCATTTTTGTTCTTTAAAAATTAATCTGTTTTCTTAAAGAGTTATTCTGTTTTCTAAAAACAAAAGCTGTTTCCCTTGAGATTTAATCTGTTTTCAAACAAATAAACTAGTATTCGCCCTTGTTTTTTCATTTTTTAACCCAGAAGATCAATCTACTAGAAAATGAGAAGTAAAATGAAATTCATAGCAACCAGTAAATATCATTCAATTAGGCTGAAATTTGGCATGGAGATGTTTGATAGATATAGGAACAGGAGCAGCCATGTGGAGGTAAAAAATTAAAAAAATTAATTTTTTGGACCACCCTAAATTATATATATATATATAATATATATATATATGATCTACAATCAGAAATATATATATATATATATCATATGAGGTCTTTTTCATCGACTTTATAGTTATTAGGAATAATTTTGATGCATATTGAAATATTTTAAAAATTATAAGAAAAATACGTTTTTGACTACTAAAATATGATTTTCATCGCTCTGCCGGGGGCAGAAGATGATTACCTATTAAGCTAAGAATTTGCAGAGGCTATTTTCTCATGCATGCGCAAGTGTTTGTCTCTATTAGAATATGGAAATCGAAAAAAATGTAAAATCGATCCACCCTAAATTGAAGATTAATTACACTGGCCAACAAGTATTTTTCATCAGATATAATTATGGATGGACTACATAGCTGTTGGGACGCAGATTCCAAATCCGTTTTCGATCTAGTTTTCGAGATGAGACCGATCATAATATATATATAATAAATAAATAAATATATATAGAAATATATATTCAGAAAGCACTTATAACCAAGTGCGTTCTTCCGGTTCATCCCCAGGTACTCTCTATGGCCTCCCCAAAATACATAAACCCAACTTACCCATTAGACCCATCCTTTCGGCCTATACTACCCACAATTACAAACTAGCAAAATTCCTAATTCCCACGTTAACCCCCCTAACCCAAAACGAATATTCCGTCACCAACTCCTACGAATTCGCTAAAGAAATATGGACCATAAATAATTCAAATAACCTTCATATGCACAGTTTCGATATAGTATCTCTCTACACCAATGTTCCAATTAAAGAAGCCATCGATATCTGTATTAATAGCCTTTTCGCCAACAATCCGAATACAGTTTTGAATCTGACAAAACATGAATTTACCAAACTGCTTACGCTCGCCGCCTCAGACACCTATTTTTACTTTAACCAACAACTTTATCAACAAACCGACTCATTAGCTATGGGATCCCCCTTAAGTGCCACTCTAGCGAACATCTTCCTCAGCCATCACGAAAATAACTGGCTACTTCATTGCCCCACTCATTATAAACCACGCCTATATAAAAGATACGTTGATGACACCTTTCTCCTTTTTCACAATGCCAACCACGCCCCCTTTTTCTTAACTACCTTAATTCCCAACATAAAAATATTAAGTTCACCAAAGAAGACGAATCCAACAACACCCTTCCCTTCCTAGATATTACAATAACTAAACAAAACAACAAATTTAGCACTTCTATATATCGAAAACCCACGTACACAGGCCTGGGTACTAATTTCCTAAGCCACATCCCTTTGCTATATAAAATAAACAGTATTAAAATTTTAATCCACCGTGCCTACCATCTTTGCTCCTCGTACTTATCTTTTCACCATGAAATAGAGTTAATCCTTAACTTCAGCATTAATAACTCTTTCCCAAAACATCTGTTACAGTCTTTAACCAGAAATTTTCTTAATAATATCTATCAACCCCCCCCTTAAAATTCCTACTGATAAAAAAGACGTACAATATTTTTCATTCCCTTATTATGACCATATTAGCCATAAAATACTCTCAGAACTCCGTCTCTTACTCACGCCGCTTTACCCCCAAATTAAATTTCATTTCGCTTTTACCAAGAACAATAGTATCAAATCCTACCTCAACCATAAAGAAAAAACACCCCAGCCACTTGCTTCGTCCACTATCTACGCTTTTGATTGTGTTCGCTGCAAAGCGAACAATATTGGCAGTACCATCCGCCAATATCAAACAAGAGTGGACGAGCATCGTGGGATCTCTACAAGAACTTCACAGCCCCTGAACAAACCCTCCAAATCTGCAATAAGGGATCACTGCCACCTCCACAACCACCCGTTACTTTCCTCCAATTTCAAAATTATCAACTCAGCCAACCAACTAATCGACCTCCGCATACTTGAGTCCCTTTACATCCTTAGTATCCAGCCAACCTTCAACGATTACAGTTCCGCTTTCAATTTAAACATTGCCAAATAAACTTTCAAAAGAAATCACTATCACTCCGCCCGGCTCCATCGTCCCAATGGAATTCTTTCAACAGGCAACCATTCCCAACCTTCTGTATAATTAGTCTCATTACAATCTGGTAAGAAATTTTACAATTCTGTTTCACTTAAACCATTTTATATTTTACTTTTCATCCATACTTTTATACTTTATATCATTTAACTTTTAATCTTTTAATTTAATACATATTGTAACTTGCTTTTAATTTTCGCTAATTGTAAGTAATTTTACAATTCTGTTCTACCTAAACCATTTTATATTTTACTTATTATCCATACTTTTATTCTTTATATCATTTAACTTTTAATCTTTTAATTTAATATACATTGTAACTTGTTTTTGATTCTCGCTAATTGTTGCGCCATTTTAATTTGTTGTTCGTTTATTTATACTATACTTATTATTTTTACTTGTTTTAAAATTTTTAGCACTGATGATGGAAATTGAATTTTTCCGAAACGTCTGTTAATAAACATGTACCATCTTTTCGTCCTCCTATTCCTCGCTATATATATATATATATATATATATATATATATATATATATATACTATATATGCAATATATACATTAATATGTGTCCTTTCTACGTGTAGCGGAGTATTTCGTCGTTGTAGTTTAGGTGTAGGGTTTTGTTTTACCTTTTCTGTACCCTCATGTATGGTATTTGGTCCTTTCAACTTCGGCTTTCCGCAGGATGTCTTGTGGTATTTTAGGTGAGAGCCACAAATTTGTAAACGTTGCATATGTACACTAGGCCGGGTCGAAATTTTATATTGAAAAGGTACATATTGTGAGGTGTTTAAATGGAACATAGGAACCCCCTCATAAATTAGTTTCGCTTTTTAAAGGCTCCTACCCCTGGCAGAATTTTTCACTTTTTGACCTATATTGAAGAATATTCCATTTATACGAGACTTACTCTACATTCAGGTTTTTTGATGACATAAATCTTTATTAACATATAATATTTTATTTAATAATGTACAGTATTAGGAAAATTAATTAAGTACAACAATATATTCAGAAGAAAAATTAGAGGCATAATAAATGTGCTAAAATTCAATTTCTTATCACATCAAAAGGGAAGAAATTTTCAATGTCATTAGGAAATTTTATTTCATATGTTTCTTACTCATTCCATTGGGCCTTCCATTCAAACTTGGGCAGTTTTCGCCTTGATTCTAATGAGTTTAACATAAACTTTTGACGGTTGTCATATCCTATTCTTTCCTGACATGCCGTTGTTACTAGATTCACTGCCCTTCCCACACTAACTGTGGCATGGAAAAGAAGCTATCTCCAGTGACTTACATCGAGCCTGTAGTAGCTCATCGTCGCTAAAATTGTTTAGCAGAAGTGGAGGAGTAATGATCTCTTTTGCCAATCGATCATCTCGGTGTAGTCAGTAGATTGGAAATTGAGGGTTCGAGCAACTCAAAGTTTCTGGTACCTGAAAATCCTGTTCTTGAAAGGATGATTTTCTGACCAGCTTGCTCCCTAATTTCTAGTCTCTTGTCAGTTACCATTGATATGAGTATATTTTCTGGGTGGGCAAAGAAGGCGTTATTCTTTAATACTGGTTCTATGATTGATCTATGTTCATCTAAATTTCGAAGCAAGCACATTAAATGCCAAAAGTTATATGCACCATCAGTTGCATTAGGATGAAATTTTATCCAAAACCACCTTGGAGCATAGAACTGCATAATAATCTTGACTATATCTTGAAGGTTTTTATCGGGATTTGGCGATGAGATATATAATTGAAGGACCCTGTTGGCTAGAGTTACCCAGCAAGCATGGTGAAGGGTACCTTTGAATCGAGTGGACAGATCTTGAGAAGTGTTTTCAGTTTGTACTGCTAGACACATATCATAGAGATATCTTTGATCACTGCTTAGCTCCTTCACAATATTTGCTGGAATTTCTTTAATGTTTCCCTTTACGCGAGAATATTTGACTACCTCCAATTTTGTTAAATCTGTTTTCAATTTATTCCCAATTGAACCCACAAAAGTATTTGGACCTGTTGTTTTACCATCAATTGCTTTGTAGACGTGCATAAAAGGCAGCTCATTCAAATGCAAGAGGCACACCAACCACTGCACTGCTCTGTTAAGATGAATTTTAACCAGTTTTATGGCTCCACCAATTTTTCCTGTATTTACAGGAGTACCATCACACAGTAAAGCTTTGATAGTATCTGTGCTGTTCGAATCTGTAATAATATTTATCAACTCTTCTGCTATGCAGCGAGCAGTTCCATTATTTGGTGTAACATGGTTTACATAAATGCTTCCAGGTTCTTTCACAATAACATAGTGTTCTTCTTTTATCTTTCCTTCCATCAAATCCAGGGCACGCCATCTTCAGATTTTCGGATTTAGACCTAAAAGTATTTGTTTCACCCATGCGATTTCTTTCTCTTTCTAATTTCTTTCTGTCAAGCATGTTGGTGTGGTTAAGGATCCCCATATCATTTAAAGCTGCATTGACTATTGCAGCTGCAGCTCTACAAATTACACGATAACGATCTGCTGTTAATGCTAGGTTTTTATAGGAGTGCCTGTTCTGAAAATTCTCAGTCAATTCTAAATCGGCCTCATAATCTACAATCTACATCTTGACTCTCTAAATCTACATCCATGTCTTCTTCGGTATTTTCTATAAATTCCTTTGGTAAAACATTGGTGGCTTCAGTCATTTCTTCTTGTGCTTTTAGTTGACGGTTTTGTGCTTCTTGGGCTCTTGCTAAAGGTCTCTTCTTTGTTGAACTAGCTATGCGATTAATTAGTCCTAACTGATTTTTTCTTTGTTTTTGACCCACAAAAGACTCCCATTCTGCCATTGGTATTTTATCCTTACACCTGCAAGATTTCCTATTAATTCCCTTATCATAACATTCACAAGAAGATATATCAAACATTTCATCTTACTGAGCTACTTTTAAGGCAAAACTTTCATTTCTTCGATGTAACGGCACCTTGTTCAGTTTTGAGGCTTCTTCTATTACTCGACTGACTTTAAGATTGATACCTTTGGTTTTAATCGTAGGAAGAGAAAATTTCATCCAAATGTCTTCAATATCTTTTAGAACAATCCTGTAACAATCATTAGCAGTTGCTGATCCTTTTGATTTAGCTTCTTCACGACGGCGCACAAAAAGGTAGTGTCTCACAACATCTGGTTTTGAAGGAGTCATGGCTGCTGGGAAATCCGTAGGATATCCAAAGGCTGCATTTGTGGACTTACTTCTAGTAGTTATAGTTTATATTCAGAAGTAAAATCAAACTATATGTAATTTATAATTTATGATAATTCAAATTATAATTAAAGCAAATGCAAATTATGTCTATTCATCTGAAAAATGATTTCTATTTATCTGAAACATAAAAATATCAAGCATTAAACAAGCAACTTATCATGTAACATATAACAACATTAAACATCTGCAAATATGAAGGTAACAATGGAGGAGGGGCATGTGATAGGCGTAGTACGGTAGCACATGCTTGATTTTTTAATATTTTGTTAGTGATTAAAAAAACCTTCTCACATAGTGTACTTTTTAAGAACTAATATTTTTTCCCATTTAAATATATGCAAATATGAGGGTAAAAAAGGGAGGGGGGGCATGTAATAGGGGTAATAGGGTAGCACATGCTTGATTTTTTAATATTTTGTTAAAATGATAAGAAAAACCTTCTCACATAGTGTACTTTTTAAGAAATAACATTTTTTCCCATTTAAATATATGCAAATATGAGGGTAAAAAATGGGGGCGGTGCTAGGGGTAGCAGGGGTAGCACATGCTTGATATTTTATATTTTGTTAAGATGATAAAATGAAACTTCTCACATAGTGTACTTTTTAAGAAATAAAAAAATTTCCCATTTTCGACCCGCCCTAATGTACTCCCTTTTATTAATTGGCGTAACAGTCACATGTCTGTCTAGTTGTGTGTTGTGTTTCGTTTTGTTTTGTGTCGCCCACTTACATTTTATTTTTTTAGGTTATTTACATCAACCCACTCATCGATCATCATGCCTCGAAAGTGTAAAAATGACCACGACAATTTCTGTTACGTGTGTAGCTAGTTCGCGACTAAATCACAACGGCGTACAATCACGATGGATCTTCGGAAAACTTGCCGGTTATACTTCGTCTGTCCACTAGGCGACCAAGATAAGGCGTGGGCGCCACATGTTATCTGTACCTCTTGTTCGAATGGATTACGTGACTGGTTGAACCAAAGGAAAACGTCGATGCCGTTCGCTATACCCATGATATGGAGGTTGCCGAGAGACCATCATGACGATTGTTACTTTTACAATGTTAACATAACTAGGTTCTCCGTGAAAAACAAGCATAATATCATTTATCCGGACGTAGACTGTGCGATCAGACGGACCCCTCACGATAACACGATGCCGATTCTGGTACCTCCACAACATGGACTCAATTCTTTAGTAGACGAAAGGGAATCCGACGAAGGAGCGATTGGGGGAGATGCCGGACCTTCTGCCGATCTTGACTGCACACCTGACGAAGAGCAATCGGCGCCGGAGAGGCTTACCCAAAACGAGTTGAACGACCTCATTAGAGAGAGACCTAGCCCCCTCCAAGGATAAATCAGAACTTCTCTCCTCGAGACTCAAGCAGAAACACTTACTTGAGAAGAACGTCCGAGTGTGTCACTATCGAAAACGAAACCATGATTTGGTGACATTCTTTACAGTAGACGGTCCGCTCTGCTATTGCCATGATATTAATTGAGAACTTGTCACAGGTACACACACCATCTGAGTGCGCCTCTTCACTGATTCCTCACTCGAAGCAATGCAATACAGCACTCATCAATGGAATATCTATCTTGAAATCAAAGTCATTGGTATGTTAACGGGCATGCAAGGAGAGTTCACGAAATACTGTTGTTTCCTATGCCTATGGGACAGCCGTGCTACCGCGGATCATTACATCAAACGTGACTGGCATCAAAGAAGCACATACGAGCCAGGAACGGGCAATGTCCAGTATGTTCCTTTAGTTGATCCAAAGAAGATTTTCCTGCTACCTCTCCACATTAAGCTCGGCTTAATGAAAATTTTGTGAAAGCGATGGGTAAGGCGAATTCGAGAGGGTTTCGATACTTTGTTGAGAAATTTGCAAACATCAGTGCCGCGAAATTGAAGGAGGGAAGCTTTGTGGGGCCCCAAATCAGGGAGATTCTGCAGGATGAAGGCTTTGAAGAAAGCCTCAATGCCTTAGAACTAAAAGTATGGCAGGCTTTCAAGTGGATTTGTGGAAACTTCTTCTTGGGTAACCACAAGTCTCCCGTATACAAAGATGGAGCTCAGAAACTGCTCGATGCATACCAAGAAATGGGCTGTCGCATGTCCTTCAAAGTACATTTTTTACATTCGCATCTAGATTTCTTTCACGAAAATCATACCGCGGTGAGTGACGAACAGGAGGAACACTTCCATCAAGACGTCCATTCAATGGAAAATCACTACCAAGGTTTCTGGAAAGAAAGTATGCTAGCAGACTACTGCTGGATGTTGTACCACGAAGATCCGGACAATGTTTACGAAATAAAATCGTACTCGCAACGTTTTTAGGTTGGTGTACATTTCTTTTTATGAATAAAGTTGTGCTTTTACGATAAATTGTGCTGAAATTAACACCGGTCATATTTCGATAACTAGATGTGCAAGAGGAAACCTGAAAACAGATTTGGAATCAGCGTACAAAACTGGTCCAGAAAAGTGTGTATGCATCTTTGATGAGAGAAAAAAGTTTGATTTTGTCGACCAGTGTTATCAGACTCAATGTCGCTTAACTTCAGAAGTATTTACGCAAAAAGGTAGACTGAAATAGATCGATTTGAGAATTCCCCCTTCAGATCTTCACGTCCATTTATGAGTTACATTTATGGAAAAGTTTGTCATAACGTTGTCTCTCAGTCCTAAAGTCGTTTTATGAGATGTATTTAAGGGTAAAAAAACACAGCGTTCATGAAGTGTATTTGATGGCGGGGGTAGGGGACAGGTTAAGGGTAGACTTCATGAACCTTTATGAGGTACATTTAAAGATGATGTAGCCTCTCGGGGTGGGAGATTGTCGTAGCTCCGCATGAATCCCAAGGGTTACATATAGAAACCGGATTCACCCAGTTCACGTGTACCCGCCGCACACCCACACCCACGCATCTTGTGTACCCGCCGCCGTACAACCACGCCCACGCTGAACCCACACTTCTAGGTTGAACCGACGCACCGTCTTAATCCATGCTTACATACCTCCTAGTCGCACGATATAGTTTTCAATGTGTTTACGGACAAGATTCGTAAAAATGAAGAGGTGTTTTGATTGTTCATGCAGTGAACAAAGCTCTCTTGCGTCAGGCTTCTTGTAATATATATATATATACATATATATATATATATATATATATATATATACACACATATATATACAAGTAAATGTATTTCAGAAGTAATATTTAATGTATATAATATATAAGAATGGAAAGAGAATAGAAGCTAATATGTTGATCTGACGCCTACAAGTATCAAAATTTTTACATGGTTTTAATAGTAATCAAGGACATATAAAGTTATGTGAAGTTAAATTCATCTAAATTCATGTAAAGTTAAAAAATACAAAATATAATGAGTAAATCATTACCTTCTCGCTCGGCATTAAAAAGAATTTTTGCTCCAACGTGTCTAATAATGTCATCGTTTCGTACTTACATTAAAGCAAAAAGAATTTTAACAAACATTTTCTGAAAAATATGGAAGAAGACACTAAATTTATTTTTTGATAAATTATATTTTATATTCATCATATTGGTAACTATTGTATAAAAGTTCTCTTGAAAATTTGAACAAACAAATTATTAACATTCTAGACTACTTACGCGTTTCGCGTAAAACTCTATCCTACCCTTGGGTCACTTCTTACGCGAAACGCGTCAAGTTCATCTGAACAAGAGTAAATGCAAAATTTCTATGAGTATTGTCGTCTTGACGTATGTAGTGTGTCAGCTGTGACGAGGCACAGATCAACTTGATGCGTTTCGCGTAAGAAGTGACCCAAGAGTAGGATAGAGTTTTGACGCGAAACGCATAAGTAGTCCAGAGTGTTAAGGAGATAGTCTCATAACACTGGACAGCAAATTAGAAGTTTTTCCTGTTCCTCTCCTCAAGTAAAATAGAGTTATTCAGGTAGATTTTTGTACGCCGAATACGAATATGGAAGCGAAACGTTTCCCTCACCCACAGTTTTTGAACAAAGATTTTTTTGAATTTTGTCTCAAAAACAGGAATATGAAGGTATAGTTGGCAGCGTTAGAGGTTCTGGGGGCAGAAGATGGTACTGTGGCACTGAAAATGGCTAAAATAGCAGTTAGATGAATTGCACTTAATGGGGAGACCAGTGGTTAGCCAGCAAATGATGGGTACAATGAGAAACACTGAAATGGGAGCGGTCGTGCGGAATAATATATATATATATATATATGAAAATTGGGTGATGGAAAAATTTCACCACTATTTTCGAAATCAGCACTAAAAACTCAGTAAGGAACACCCAACACTACCAGAGGAACAGAATCTTTGTTGAACAGTGTAATTATCAGTTTAATTATCACAGGCTTGCAATGGTTTTGTTGTCCGAAATGTTTTATCACTTTCATAGTAATTTTTACACGCTGATTCCAAAAATAATATTAATTTTTCGCCATCACGTACAGATTCTTCACAAAATGTCATATTTTATATTACATATGTAAGTAATTTTCATTAAAATTAATTCAATTAAATTTTGTTTGGCCGTAAACAAGACGCGTGCAGAGCAATTGCAATGTTGATCAAATGAGTGCCAGTGCCACCCACAACACCCCCTTGTTACAAGATGCCAACTACCCACACAGAGGGTGCAAAAAAAAGGGGGAACTCCCCCAGCTTGACTCCCCCAGCAAGCTGGGGGAGACCACCTAACTTCTTTGGGGGAGAAGTTGGGACGGCCTCACCCACCAAAGGGGTATGCCTAACCTAAGAGAGAGAGAGAGGAGGAGAGAGCGGAAGACAGCATCCTACACCTAGAAGATCCAGGTGAACAATGGAGCTTAGGTTAGCATCACTTGGCCTAGCACCCGAAATCTGACAGTTGGCGTAGAAGCCAGTGCCTCCAGGTATTATCAGCCAGTTGGCACAGTGTATATATCGTTTGCACAGCCAAAAAGCGCACACAAACTTCCCGACTATACACTCATAGAATCCCTATTATTACACACTCACAGACACACACACACATATATATATATAAACAGATGCAGGTAGAGCCCAATAACAAAATATATACGAGCATAACCACCACACAAAAAACACCAGAACCACCAATCGTCTAAGTATAGCTTACCATCACCTAACCAAACCCACCTTACACACGGCTTTTACTTAGCAGCCCCTGGTAGATCGACAAGGTCTCTAAATACGACCCAATAGACCGAGCTATCAAGCATAAACAAATACGTTTATGGAGCCGGGGGTAGACCGACAAGGTCTCAAAAAAGAGCGACGCTAATAGTTTTTCTATTAAGTTTCTCATGGTGGAACACTACGAGGCCAATTTAACGTTTGGTAACGATATTTCATACAAAATTCGAATAAGATAAACTAAGTTTACTGCCAAAACAAATTTACACCATAATATACAATTTTATCCTTAAAGTATAACAAAAAAGCATTAATATGAATTTTAAAACAAAATAGAAATTAAATTAGGGGTAACTATTTCATTTTTCCTCTTTTGGCCAATTATTTTGTCTCGATACAAATTTATCTTTAATATACATTTTTATTCTTAAACTATAAAAAATATTAATATAACTATATTAAAAAGAGATTGTATTTCGGGATAACTATTTCATTTCTCTTTTTTTGCCCAAATAGATTATATTTCGTGGTAACTTATTAATTTTTCCTCTTTTATCCAATTATTTTGTTTCAATATAAATTTATATTTAAGACAAATATATCTTTAAACCTTATTACAAAAAATATTAATATAACTTTATAATAATAGATTCTATTTCGGGGTAACTTATTCATTTTTTCTCTTTTACGCAACTATTTTGCTTCAATACAAATTTATCTTTAATATACAATTTTATTCTTGAACTATAATATAAAAACGTTAATATAATTTTTAAAACAAAATAAACTATGGAATAAATAAGTTATATTTGGTGAAGCGTCACACCCCAAGAATTCGCGGCTCGTCCAAATAGAACCCAATGGGCGGGGTATTAGTGCGAATCCAGGATCTCTGGTTGGTGAAAAGTCTCGTTCTCACACAGGAAACTCGCGAATTGAATATTGGGGTGGGACCAATCGGGGTCACGTATATAAGAGGGAACATTTTCAGCTGGATCCACAACAGTGATTTATCAACGAGTAACTACACATTCTCTCATTATGGACACTTCCAGTCAGACATATCAGCTTTACTGCTCCCCACAGGTGTTTGAAGTTAACGACCTCTCTGCAGGGGCTACGCTCCATCTTTTCGCAGCGGCCGATCGGAATGATCTTTTCTCCACACAATCCATTGCAGAAATTTGTGACGGCGAGAAAGAACCAGCCGATGAAGAAGCCATTAAGATGTGAATAATTACGTAGTAATTTAGTTTGTGATTTATTCTCGGGCTATATACATCGTATCATTCGGTGCTTAATCCTTGCAAGTGTTAGTTAATTTATAAAAACCATAATAAACGAAGTGAGAGGATATCTGCCCAGCGGTTCGAGACTCTGCGACGGGGCTTAGTAGCCCCGCTAATCTTCCTTCCTGAGAATGTCATTTAGACATTGAATTTTATTATGTTATGAAGGTATCCTTTGAAAGTGAAATTTTAATACGCGCTTGTTTCCCTGTACGTGTTAACTTAAAAATTTATAGTAAGTTCTACAGGTTGGTTTTTAGAATTACTAAAACTTTAAAGGTAGGGAATTGCTGCGGTCCCGGGTTCGTGACCCGGTGCTGGCAGATGATGCGTAGCATATCCAGCTGATCTTCCTTTTGAACCCAGTTAAGGTAGTTGCTTCGTGTTTATTATCTAATCCGGTATTCTATTGAGTATTTAGAGAGTGAATTTTGTTTATCAAATAATTACGTGTTAACATTTATTTAAAATTAATTTGTGAAATGTTTCATTAAAATAGCATGTATCCTGAATTATATATAAGGAAAAAATTATTTTAATTAAAAAAGATTCAATGTGGATGATTCGTTTAATATCTGCCAGGTGCTCGACACCGTGTGACGGTGTTTAGTCAATAAATATGATAATTATTAGGAAAATGTAGGAGCTCTCAAAATAATTTTCTGTCTACAACCGTATCCTTTCTCCTTATAGGTCCGATGCGGAACTCGATAGTATTATAGCTACTTTTCGTGACAGCTTTGAAGAAAAGCAAATAGTCGACGGCGATTTGGAGGTTTTACAACGCAGTCAACCCAGTGACCTGAATACGGAGGTCGAAGCATTAGCTCACATCCGGTCCAACGACTGCCAGGTCGTCGGGGAAGTAATGCAAGCTTTTTTCTTTTGGTTAAGAAAAAGACAGTGTATTTTCATCAATTTATTAAATAATAGAAGTGATGCTTTATAAATTAGTACAATTCAGCTTAAACTAGTTAAAGAATTAGCATCCAATAAATAAGCTACAGAGCACAATACTAACATTGGTGGGGCATCTTATATTTTACAAAATATAGTTACAATTTTATATATATATATATATAAATACAATATAGTTACAATTTTCTATATATATATACACACACGCGTAAAACTTTACACAATACATCGAGTGTGCAAAAAGGGGAACGCTTTTTTATCTGTAAGCATACCAATTCATCATTCAGCCCAGTATCGCACAACTCGAATAGTTTTTAAAAATTTATAAATCCCTTCCCACGTGACATGTGCAGGAAAATTGAAAGACAATACATCCCGCAAGTATTACTAAAATATCCTTGTAATCGGTGTGGATTCCAGACAATTTTGGGGTTATGCAACAATTTCTGGGTTATGCAACTGTTCGAGAAATTTTGCAATAACAGGGGCACTCCAGGGATGAGTCCCCAGTGAATTATAATTACACATTCTTTCCCAATTTTTAAAGTATATTGCAAACCAATGAACCTCTTCGCCACCAACCATGTTGGTATTCACAATAATTCACCCGCATTTTCTCGCAGTTGATAATTTCAATGTTTCATTCTTCGCAAACATACCAATAAATTTGGAGGGTGTGATTAGGTCACTTCACTATTTATTACTCTCTGAAATGTATTCGCATCCATTTTAAAAGTCAGTGACTACGTTCCTGAAACGGTCGACCTGAATTTGGGCTTGTGACTCGAGTTTTACTAGTACCCTAATAGGAGGGTCTATAGAGTTGGAGAATTCCAATCTGACTGAGATGTTCCCATTTTGTTGTGGACTTAAGTGTGTATTTACACTCGCAGATAAGTCGGGTGTGATATCAAACGGGTAAAGGTTAAATTGATCAATAAATTCTTTCTGCGGTACCCCAATCCCGAGCTCATCACAAGCACCTGCAATATGGGCCAGATTACTATAAGCTCTCGCGCAAAGTGGGAACACAGCGTCTGATGAGTAGTCCGTGTCCATAGTCCCACCCAACGCAACGCCATTGACGTATAGTTATATTTTTAAGACCGAAATTCTCGAAATTAAGGGCACTCTTTTTATGTTTTTCATTCGTCGAAGCGTGATCCTGCATTTCAGTTAATAACCTCTTAGGTAGAACTGCCAGGGCCAAGTTTTCTAGCTGTTAGAGGCCAACCCTGCTGGCAGCCTGTATAGTTTGATCTGTACTCTGTTAATTGGGTATTTTATTGTTGCGTGTATTAAATTTTTTTAAATTTCTAATTGTTTAACAGAGCTTAATTTCAATCGACGCAGGCAGTGATATGTTTCCATAATATGAATCACAACGGGTTTTGCGCCCTCATCTTGATCAGGTCCTAGATTTATGAAGATCTGAGGATTCGTGCGGGTGAGCTTTAATTTCATATCCACCCCATTCATAAGCGGTTTCTCCTGGAATGTGAAGTCTGTTAGCAGACATCCAAAGCACTCATATATCTTCTTTTAAGAATTTTTAAATTTGTCCTCTATACTACTTTCGTCTTTAGGCTGATAATAGCCCTCGGCAGTTGAAAAGGTATCCTTCGCTTGTTTTGAAAAGTTGGACATTTTCAAGATAGGCTCGTAGATGATAATAACCCGTTCCTGACGAAATGTTGATCTCGTTTAAATACACCTCACACTGACTGAATATGGGATGCAGAAAATTGGTTTCAGGGTATGCAGAATAATTATCATCGCAGTCCGTTCCACCAGAATAGGCTATACTTAGTTTAGCGTACATGTGCATGCAGTTTGGATCAAAAATTCTATAAGGGCACTCGGGGAACTAATTGTGTTTAATGGGTTAATTGTAATAAATTCACTGTGCTCAATAGAACCTTGTGTTTGGGGTATATCAAAGAGGGACAGCTCCGATTTACAACATTGTGAGCTACACGGATGGATGAAGCGTGCCATGACGAGTCATAAATAGTGCCACCACTCTCGGCAAGTAGTAATCAGCCTATGATTCGTGAGAGCAATGTCCTCAGCTTATATTAGTTAACATTTATCAACCATAGGTTTCATTCGCTTAGAACACTTCTTTTTTATGTCCTTTTACGTTTAACGCCACGTGTTGGTAACCCCTTTTCCCGGACAGCCCTCATCTTCTTCCCACCACCAGGCATTTTTCTCTTTGCATCTTTGATGATTTCGTCCGTGTGTATGTTTTAAATGTTTTTTTAGAGCTTCTTTAGGTTTAGCTCCATCCATTATGTCTTCTACCACGTTAAAACCTGATTGTAACGCTTTCCTACCAAGGTATCTGGTCCTCTCTTCAACAATGGGACAGCCGTGCGTATTATGGTTGAAAAAATGGATCCAAGCCCACTCCCACTGATATCTCACTCCTCGATAGAAGGTGAAAGGCCTTCGGGTCATTATAACTGAATGCGACGAAAGTGTAGCTTCACTGTTAAGCTCCCATCACCGAATGGGAAATTTTTTCCGTCAATCGTTTTTATATATATTGAGATATTATTTAATAGATTAGTTGCAACAGTCACATAATGGGGCTTGACATATGTAATGCTCAAACTCTTCCCTCTATGGTTGAGAATGTGTGCAATGCGCAGCAGACGCGCCTGGTTATCCCCAAGAAATTGGTACTCCACGATATTGCTGTAAATATAGCACATGTCTGAAGATGGATAGCCAACATCCAATTTTTACAATTTCAACTGATACATTAAGTTGGACAAGTCATGTTGTGCCTCGTGAAAGGTATCTGTTTGGGACGCTGCTCCAAATCGGCCCTCGGTTATAATTTGGAACAATCCTTTGTCTTTAATATTTCTGCTATCCTGTGATTTTATGGTCAGAGCATGTGCAGGGGTTTCTTTGTTTACGATTTCGTATACTAACTCAGCCGTAAGATTTGAGCGTTTTTAAACTTGCGTTTAAGTCTCTCACAACATCCTCGGTCGCACCATAACGACCCAGGACTAGTGTTACTACTGTAGTGTAATACAGCGCCTCCCCACTCCAAGTGGAACGCATGGTTTCATCCCTAATTACCCCTGCCTTTTCACACTCATCACGATCTCTAAGAACCGTAAAAACGGGTTGTTTATAATCAATACTTAAGAAACTGGTGGACAGCTGAATTTTGCATAACCCCACCTCATACGAATCACGTTCCAATTCAATGGCCCATGGAGTTCTGTTACAAAGTTGGCTAGTGTGTTGTTAGAATGTACAGAGAGAGAAGAAAAGGACGGGAGTGTGACATAGAAATGGTTAGGCACCATGTTGAATACTATTTAAGCTCCATTATTGCATCAGCTTTTATATAGGTGTTGAAGCTCTCTGGGTACCGAAGCCATTTCACCAGGTACATTTTTCTCTTTCCTGAACGTCTGCTGCCTAAATGTTTTTCAATTTTAAACACATTTTTTCCTAAATTAAATGTCACTTTCTGCAACTCCTCGCGATTTCTTCCCCATTCAAATCTTCAAAGTAATACATCATTATCTCGCCTTTAGGTCTCATCCCCCTAACTTTAAAAACTTCACGTATCCATCCTTGCTCAAATCCCTTCGCGAATTTATTTCTCGAACGCGATAGCCTTACATATTCATTAATTTTGAAACGTGTATAGTATGGCGGTGCTCCACGAATATCTCTTCTCACTTCACACTGTGTGCGTACCTCTTTCTAAAACCTCGTAGGGTGTTGCTCTATTCGCGCGATGGTGTGAACTGTTGTATGACGAGGCCAATGATCCCAGATTGTTTATATATCTCTATGTGTTTTTATGTGTAAAATAGCGACGCATACGCTCCTGTATGGTACGTTGAACTCTTTCAGCTAAAGAGGCCTTATGTATAGAATTACTAGTGTACAGTGCCCGCGAAAAGTATCCGATCACCCTGGAAATTTGTATTTTTTACATAAAAAACAATGTTTAAATGTATACTAACCTTATATTAGTATTTTGTCATCTGTCCTTTGGTTTGGATGACTTGTTCTAGACGTTTTGGCATGGATTTAATCAAGTTTTGACAAACTTCCACTGATATTTCCTTGCACCATACCTTTTTGATGGCTTCTTGTAATTTTTCGACTGAGCCAGTGTCGTGGCATTCAACCTTATTTTTTATTATTAGCCACATATTTTCTATCGGATTGAGATCTGGACTATTACCAGGCCAATCCAAAATATCAAATTTATTGTCAGTAATCCATTTTGTCACTATTTTGGCCCTGTGACATGGTGCACCATCATGCATGTATGTTTTTGTCCTTTGGATTGCCATTGCCATTGGAAGTTTATCCTGTAGCATTGCTAAATACCGTGCACCATTCATAGTTGTGTTCTTCGGAAGAAAATATAGGTTTCCACGCCCATAGTAACCGAAACAACCCCAAACCATCACACTTGGAGGGTGTTTCATTGTCTTTAGGGTGTATTTAGGGTCCATCCTATTTGAGCCAATGGGCCGGCGAACCTTTTTTGGACAACTTCTGAATGTCAAAAATGTCGACTCATCACTAAATAAAACCTTCTTCCAGTCATCAACAGTCCAATGAATATATTTTTTACAAAATGCGACACGTTTTTTACGCATTTTTTCATTAATGAACGGTTTCTTAGCAGCATGGCGAGATGGTAATCCGAGTTCTTTTTGGAGCTGCTCCTGGATAGTTCGTTCAGAAACACCAGATAACAAATTATTCATATTAAATTTTATTTCTTTCGCAGTTATTGTTGGGTTTTTCAATACTAAACGTTTCATAAGTTTGTCTGTTCGTGAATTTGTTTTTCTCGGTCTGCCAGATCGTTTTTTAGGGACTGGCGTGGTTAGGCCGGCATTGTTCTTAGCCCGTGAAACCCATAAATTAACGGTACTTTGGGATATGTTTAATTCCTTAGCTATCTGTCTCTGTGATTTCCCACATGTATGCAAAGCAACAATAGCACCTCGACAATCACTCTTAAGTTGTTTTTTAGCACACATTATATATAAATTTTATTTACACCACTTTCTGTAAAAAATAACAAAATATCAATAAATTTACACAAACAGTGAAATCTGACAACTTTGAGACACAGCCACCCGCAACGAAGGCTACCAGAACACTAATTTGAGAATGCGTTGGATAGCTCTCATATCAGCGAGCAACCTCAAAGTTACCAGATGTCGCTAGAACAAATAGAAAGTGAATTATGTGTCTCTGAATATCAAGGGAAAATATTGTATTTTCTTGAGTGATCGGATACTTTTCGCGGGCACTGTAGTAACTGATATTAAACTCTCCCAACATTTTTTGAAAATCTCGGCCTATAAATTCTTTCCCCATATCCGTACAAAAATAGCCTGGAACCCTGTTTTCTTTCAACATCAGCGTTTTGATAGCTTTAGCATCTCTTTCAGGCGATTTATTTTTCAGAGGAATTAGTCACAGATATCTAGAGAATACATCTATTATGAATAGGATGTAGCGATAGCCATCATTATATACTGAATATCTTTGCATGTCTGTTAAATCCGCCTGCCAAATAGAGCCAATCGAAGCCGATGTTCTCCTGACTGTTTTAAACCTTTTTCTCACCGGCTTATTAAGTGTATAGGAATCCTGCTCCCGCAAAAATCTCTCAACACCTCTTTTCCCTATTCCATCATTGTAAACACTTCTGTACAGTCTATCAACACTGCCATTGGAGGCTGATTTATAAATGTCATAATAGCGTTTTCTTAATATGCTAGCCATTTGTGTATTTTAGAAACACGTGGATAGGGTTGGCCGTTGTTGTTTTGCCTCTTCTTTCTCCTCTTCAGAGATGCTACTGTTGGGGGTGATGGCGTACTCAGTTGTGGCACATGCAAGACTTGATCCAAGTCTTTTAACCTATTCAGATTTCCTATCAATGTTTTGGAGACATTTATTTGTTGTAGTCTTGCTTTAATATGCTTCCATCCTGATGGTGAGGGCCTGTCCCACTTTCTCACCAGATCATGGATAATGTCGCGATATTCGATTCCTGTACCCTTGTTCCTTCAACAATGACCTCGCCTGTATCGGTCCACTGTATGATGGGGTCCTCACTCAATAGATTACAAACACAAGCCTTTATTCCTCGTATGTGGGAGACTGATTTTTAATACATACTTCATGTGTTGCTTCCTGTTATTCTTTGGTTGTTCATCGCTGACGTCGGCCCCAGGTCCTATGTCGCCATGCTCATCGTTGCTAACGCTTTGCCTCATAATCAACGGGAGCTCTTTTGGATTCTTATAATGTTCGTACGCTGAAGAAATTGCTGCAGAGCCTCTTGGTACAAGATCCTTTTATCATCAGGTGACTTTTCACTCTTTAATAGATCTATAAATTCGCTTTCCATTCTTTTAAGCCTGCTTTTACGGGGTTCAAAAACCGTGTCTGGACTCCTTGAACTTTGCAGTGCGGAGTCACTACCACTTTCTTCATTATATTAATCTAGTCAGTAAATGTCCCAAAAGTGAAAATAAGATGGGGAGGAATGAACACCCTCTTTGTACAATAATGTGCTTGTTCTTCCCCACAGTTTGACTTTTCCGAGCGAGCGTACGTATCATGTTCTTTTAACGACGTATGCGAGCCTTCTGAAGGGGAATTCATTGGCACATTACATTTTATAACATTAAGACAGATTTCGAAGATGCATTTAAAAAGTCGGAGTCGATATTTTTAACAAACTTCTGCAGCAATGCCCGAGGCAATCGATGATAGATTTTTATTAATTCACGATATTTCTTTTGCCTATTTGTAATTCTGGAATATACACCGTTTCAGGCTCGTTTTTGAATATATTCGTTCTTAGAAGCACCCTAAACGTGTTTCGCGGGTGAAGGTCACAAAGCAAATATCCGTAACGTTGATTAGCTTCTTCATAAACTTCCAAAAACTCCTAACGCTGATTCGGGAACATATGATTGGCTAATACCCCAATTTGTGACACATCTCTACGTTGCGCGAATAAGACTAGATATTGTGTATTTAACGACACATCGCGCATGTATCTATTTTTGAAAAATAGATTCTGATTGATGAAGAATACGCTTACAGTAAGGTGGTGGGAGAATACTGTAAATGTCTCAGCAAACGTTTTATCCATTTCCAACATGAGCGCGTCAATTACAATGACAAATTATAATGACAATTACAAATGAACGTCATATACACGTTTGTAGAACAAACTATCATCTTGGTTCTCTTTGAACACTGATTGGTACGTCGAATAGTACCAAATTACTTTACGCACAAATTTTGGGAACATCTCTCCCTTATCTTTAATGATTTTAAGCATAAACCCAGTTATACCACATCCTCTAGGGCCAGATATAATGCATGTGGATGGGCTTGTAAACCTCAATTTTTTTCTAACACGTCACACCCATAAGTTGAACATTTACAAAATATAAGATTTAATGTTGCTCCTTATATTCTACACTCGTTTTTCTTCTTCCACAGAATCGTGAATGATGATGACGTACAGCCCCCCATCGTCGATATTACACACGACCCCGATGACATTGTAGTTGTGGTTACAGACTCCGCCCCCACTGAAGAACCCTCACCAGCGACACCTCCACTATGTAGTAGTTCAAAGCGGAGGCACGATGATGAAGAACGTTCCACGTCAGGTATAGAACGTGCCAGGAGTGCACCGGTTGCTAGATCCCCAGCCCTCTACGTATTACGACAAATCCTCCACACTAGCTCCCTCCTCAATTAAATTTGTACCCCATATTCCTGTTCTATTCCGGGGTACATCCACCACACCAGCAGCTTCTCATGCTGTGGAGGAAGGTATAACATTCGAACTGGTACGCACCGCTAACCCCACCCCGGCCCTAACTAGAGGTCGGTACGTAGTCATGGTAGACCCTGGAACCCTGGATAGCAACGGTGTTGAGCACTGACTGCGACGCGTGGAGTTTGCCCTTCAGAACTGCGACGAACGTGAAGTCCGGACGAGGTTGTCCTTTGGGTTCGGGACAGATGACGGGGATGTAGATGATTTTTGGGTAGTTATACCATTCAGACGATTGGCAGCTGTAGACATAGAATATATTTTGGGCCGTATAATACAGGACTCTCAAAGTAGTACAACCTTCAATATGGACAACTTCACGGTAGATATTGACAGAGAATTCCGTGTTGCTGGTCATAGTGCTACACCTTATACTCTTAAATTCAATTCGCGGGATACTTACAAAAAGCATATAAACAGCGAGCGTGGTTGCGGTTTTATAGAAGTAGTCTTAGCCCATATGTTTACTGTACTAAATACCTGGGTAAAAAATAATTGGTTGCCTAAGGTTGTGCAGCGTGCTCTTAAACTGGCTTCACATTGTAAGCTTGAGTTTGAGTGTAATATGGGTCCTGAAGAGTTGAGAAGGGTAGAGCAGGAAATGAATGTTGGTATAGTTGTATTTAGAATGGATGATCGTCGTAGGACTGTGTATGTTTTTAAAAGCTGTGTGAGAGATCGTACAAGACCTCTACTTATTTTAGGATTGTCAGGAACGACGTATCTCCATATCCGCAATATAAAGGATCTTTACGCGAGTTATGATAAAAGTAAAAAATATGGAAGGCATCATGATTTGTGTAAGGGATGTCTAGAGTTTGCGGATGATAGAGTGAAACATTGTAAGGAATGCCACATGGTATGTGAACAGTGTAAAAGTTCCAAATGTGAAAGTCTTGTAGTTGAAGCTGAGAAGAGGGAATGTAATGGGTGCAGTCGTACATTTTTCAATAATAAATGATTTGAGTTCCATAACTCAATTGACACTTCCAGGAAAATGAGAATCTGTGAATGTGGTATGTTTCTTATGATGGATAATTGGGGGAAATTCAAGCATAAATGTGATGAAATACACTGTCCTACATGCCATGAGAAATATGAGGCCGATGGAGTGAAGCATGTGTTATATGAAAGATGCTATGCCTAAAAAAAGACCTACTATAACTGTATACTACGATATAGAAACTTACACAAACCCTGAAACCAAAGGGGTTATCCCACATCTACTAGTAAGCCAGACTATCTGCGATGAGTACATGGAATTTGAGTGTAATGAGTGTCACAAATGTGGGAAACGGACAAACGTTTTTAAAACAATCGCACACGACAGCAATGTGAAACTCTTTGTGTCCTATATTGTCAAGTTAGCGGACAAGTTAAAAAAAATGATTGAGTATATTCTTGCCCATAACGGGGAAAAATTTGACACACACTTCCTTTATAAGGAACTGCTTGAGCATCAGAGATATTCACGGATGGTCTCCTGAAAAGAGGAAACAAGCTTATACAAATGTTAAAATGTTATAATGTTTCAGACCAACAAAGACCCTAGGATCCACTCATGGCTGGTCTACCTAACTGTGTTCGTAATTGTGTATTGTGCATGCATGTCCTCCGTGGTGGCGGAGGAGACCTACAATTTTACGTGGTTTTCGAACCACAAGGAACATAACAACAAAAGACATTTTTATAGTGGGCACACTAGGGGCCACGTCGGCCCATCGAGGCGGCTCCACTATGTTAAAAACTGCCTGTACATTGGCAACAACCAATTTTTACAAAACTAAATAATTATCAATTTAAAACTAATTAATTATTTATCAATTTAAAACTAAAGATAGAATCTATGGATCCAAAGGATCAAGTCATAATAGACTACTGTCCACAAATATGTTACACTCTATATCTACAGTATTTATAACCGACATGCAAATATATCAGATCCAAAGAATTCAGTCAATTTCATTACGGTATCATTCAATACCAGTACCTTGCCAACCAAATATAAGTCACGATCCATATCAATTGCGGACCAAGTCACAATTTACAACCATATACATTACAATATATATATTTAGGAGGAAAAGTGTAGGTGTGGCTGTAATAAAGACTGTACAGTAATGTGGAAATGTGTGTGCACCCATTTTGGGTCTCCCATTTAAATGTGTTTGTGAGGCAAGTGAAGATCATGAGTTTTTCAATACCTCACAGTACTATGTGGGGCATCGCTCGGCAGAGGAATCTCTTTAAATGGGGTGTGTAAGGACAGAGAGTATCCCCTAACCCAAGATGCTGCCTCTCTATATCCCACAACACTTGTAAAACTATGTTTTCTTAAATTTGTTCTACATCTTGGCTTAAATAATTTCATACTATGACCTCTAGTCTGGTTATTGTGATCTTTAATAAAAAGAGAATCAAAATCTATCTATCCACCCTTACTTCAACTACCTTAAACTATACCCAATCTATCAACATATGCGTCTAATCGATTTTTAAACATGTTTATAGACGTACTACTAATTACTTCTACCGACAAACTAGTCCAGCTATTTACTATTCTATGCGTAAAAAAGTTTTTGGCAACTCCTGTCTCGAACCTTCTACTTGTCAACTTACACCCATTATTTCTAGTCCTATTATATTGAGATATTTCGAAAAAGCTATCTCTATCTACGTTATCGAACCCATTCATAATTTTGAAAACCTGGATTAGATCACCCCTTAGCCTCCTAGTCTCGAGTGTAGTCAATTTTAACTCTTTAAGCCTATCCTCGTACGACTTTGACCTAAGCGACGGAATCATCTTAGTTGCTCGTCTTTGAACTCTTTCGATTTTGTCTATATCTTTGCGCATATGCGGATTCCAAAATTGGATCGCGTACTCCAAATGGGGTCTAACTAATGATTTATAAAGAGGAACTATAATATCGCGCGATTTGTACTCAAAATTCCGAGCTATAAAACCTAACACTTTGTTCGCTTTATTGACCGCTGCTGTACTTTGTTTCGCTACTTTTAAATCACCAGTGACTATAACTCCTAAATCTTTTTCCTGCTCTACGCTTATCAACTCTTTCCCTGACATACTATACGCAAAATTACCGTTACGCGAACCTATATGTAAAATTTTGCACTTATCGACGTTAAATCTCATTTGCCATGTGACTGACCAATCAACGATTTTATTCAGATCATTCTGGATTTTACCTCTATCTTCGTCATTAATCGCCCTACCACCCAGCTTCGTGTCATCCGCAAACTTTGAAACTGTACTGACTAGGCCGACATCTAAATCGTTAATATATATAAGAAAAAGCAAGGGGCCCAATACAGAACCCTGAGGAACGCCACTCGCTACATTAGCCCAACACGACTCCGCTCCATCAACGACCACCCTCTGTTTCCTACCTCGCAACCACTCTTCTATCCAATTTATTACTACACCCCTGATTCCATGAGCTTAGTTTTCTCAATGAGTCTTTTGTGCGGTACGGTGTCAAACGCTTTTTGAAAATCTAAATACACTACATCAACCGCCCGATGACTATCGTAAACGTCAACCACGCTTTGAAAAAATTCTAAAAGATTAATTAAGCAAAATTTGTTTCGCCTAAAACCGTGCTGCGTATTTCCTAAGTTATGCAATTCTAAGTGTTCGACTATACGATCCCTAGTTATTGATTCCAGTAGCTTACCTACAACAAACGTTAAACTGACTGGTCTATAATTTCCCGCCGCACCTTTATCGCCTTTCTTAAAGATAGGTGTTACGTTTGCTAACTTCAAATTATCTGGTACGAACTCCTCAGAAATAGACGCATTAAAAATCTTTGTTAGCGTCACAGCAATGTTATCTTTTAATTCTTTTAGTTGTATGGGATATATGGAATCCGGCCCCGGTGATTTACTCGTTTTCATTTTTATCAATATAGCGCATTACCTCTCCTTCACTAACCACATTATTATCCAAAATATTACCATTATCAAAAGGTATTTTGTCTATTAACGTAGGGATATTCGTTACATCTTCTACAGTAAAAACTGACGTAAAGAATTCGTTTAGCATGGTAGCCATTTCCTTGTTTTCAGAAACTAGATCTCCGTTAACATTTTTCAACGGCCCCAAGACACTTTTTACTGGATTTCTATTGTTGACGTATTGAAAGAATCGCTTGGGGTTTTCTTTACCGTCACGAGCTATGGAGATTTCAAATTCGCGCTTGGACTTTTTTATTACACTTTTCGCTTCACGCCTTAGAGATATGTAGTTGTTTCGTAACCACAAATTGTCTTTATCGCACTTATGTAGCCTATAAGCCCTATCTCTACTCTTTATAATGTCTCCTACTCTAGAAGTAAACCACAAGGGCTTGTTATTTACTTTCGCACGCTTAATTTTGTACGGTACACATTCCTCATTTATAGTCCTAAATACTGTTTCAAACGATTCCCACATTAGTTTTGCGTTGGAGTTCCCCATTACGTTTTCCCAATTGACGTGTGACAATTTATTTCGAAATTTACAAAAGTCTGCGTGCTGGAAGTTAGGAATTTTAGTCGAGTTAGCTGGTTTCGAGTGACTTACTGAGAGGACAAACTCTACCATATTGTGATCGCTATTGCTTAACGGTTCTATTACTTGAAGATCAGTAATTAGCCTATCATCCGTAGTTATTACTAAATCTAAAATACTGTCCAACCTCGTAGGTTCCCCAACCTTTTGAATAAGAAAGCTATCCTCGAGAAAATTAACTAAACGATTACCTTCCGCGTCTCCCTGCATTGTATCGTAATTCACGTTGGCGCAATTAAAGTCACCCATAACTAAAGCCTGCTCACTACCTATTATTCTCTTTAGTTCACGATATAACGCTTCGTCCGTATCAGCTGTTTGATTAGGGGGCCTATATATAACCGCAACAAGAAGTTTGAAATCGTTCAATTTAAGTTCTGCTATAGTCGAATCTATTGGTTCTGGAATTGTGTGCTTTACTTCTATAACGTTCGCAATATTATCTTTGATATACAACATAACACCGCCTCCTCGCCTACCTATTCTGTTTTTAACAAAAAGTCTATAACCTCTAATTTGATACTCCCCTACAAAGTCACGTGTTTCAGTGCTAAGCCACGATTCATTTATCGCAATTAAATCATAGTCTTTACAAGCAATTAAAGAAAAAAATTCGTTTATTTTATTTCGTAAGCTACGAGCATTTAAGGATAGAACCTTCAAATTGTTTGTAATTGCGACACCTTCGCGAGCGCAGGGGAAATTTGTGGAATTTACGCTGGGACCGTTCGAGTTACGGCAGCCTGAAAAGAAGAGACAGTATTATGAAATAGTCTTCCTAAACGCGCAGCTCCAACGTCATTAAGATGAAGTCCATCTCCGAGGAACAAGTCCCTCCTGCCATAGAAACTGTTCCAAAAATTCGCAAAATGCACTCCTTCCTGTTGGCAAAGAGACTTTAGGTTATTGTTAATATAGGTCGCCTTGCTGTAGAAATCGTTACGTTGGATAATTCGAGGAAGTATACCTGTTAAAACAATCTTATTAGTTTTTTCCTTTAATCGCTCTAGTAAGTCCCTGTTACCTAGCCAGCAGTTCTTCCGATCTAGATTTTAAAACGTTAATAGTACCGACATGAATAACATACGTTGTGTCCTCGGTGGTACTGTCTGTAAAATGGTCAACACTATTAGTTATATCCTCCACCCTTGCACCAGGGTAGCAGTAACGGCGCCTACGACGAGGGTTTCTCCTACAGAATTCCTCGAGCTGCCCTCGAACAATGGAATCGCCAACGAGTCGTATTTCCGGTTCATCAGCATCTTCGAAACCTAAAACAGAAAACTTATTGTTTGTTATTATTGGTAGACAAGTCTTAGGTTTTCTCAATAGCGCTCCATTACGCACTCGAACGAAGGGTTGGGAACTAGGGGAAGAGAGAGGGGTATTAGTACTATTTATATTATTAGTAGAAACTGACGCAGGAAGGTTCGTAACTGGAGTCTCAAGGGATTCTAATTTTGCCGTCAGGAGGATCACGCTTTCTTCAAGCCTAACTCCTGCCTCCCTCTCACGTTCTAACTCGTTCCTCAGGACTTCCATGCTTGAGCACCACCTGCAAACTAACTGTTCATTATTATTAGCCATTGTAAAAGCGTAAGCGGCAAGTTTCCCTTCACAGCGACTGCAAGTACTTGACGGGAGTGCCATGCTTTTAATTAGTTAAAAAACAAACAAAACAAAAACAAAAATAAAACGAGCGTTTGTAAATTAATAAATTACAACGTAGGTCTACCGCATGCTTATTGTGCCGTCGCCTGCCTAAACCCGCAAAAATGTTCTTGAAATGCAGAAACAGGTTCTTGTGACACAAATTTATACTAAATGAATATATAATTAAGGTACTGACGAAAGATCTGTAAAAGAAAGAGTATTTAAAAATATTTATCTGATCGCGATTCGACTGACTTTTTTCCTTTTTTTTTCCACGGTTTGTGACCACACTCTATATGATCTTCCGAAGGAAGGGAAAATGAACCTTATTTTGTGATAGATTTGAAAAACAAAGAAGGGAAAATGAACCTTATGACTCCTCGTTTTCTGATAGATTTGAAAAAAAACAAGGCAAGCCACGTGCACTAGCCTTGGATTAATCAAATAATATAGTACTGAATAAAGTCAATAAATGAAATATATTCGTTAATGAATGATTAGTAACACGAAGTAGTTTAGTTAAGAATGCACCAAACACTATTTTTTTTAAGACACCTCAACGAAAACCACTTATTCCATTGATAACACTGGACACTCGATAAAACACGTCTGTTCAAAAGGAAAGACTGTACTGTATAGAGATGGGAAAGACTGTATAGAGATCTACAGATCTACAGAAGCTAAGTCTAACAAAGACCGTAA
Source organism: Bathynomus jamesi (assembly GCA_023014485.1). Taxonomy (NCBI): domain Eukaryota; kingdom Metazoa; phylum Arthropoda; class Malacostraca; order Isopoda; family Cirolanidae; genus Bathynomus; species Bathynomus jamesi. Next base: position 724,145 of record JAJOZX010000298.1, read on the forward strand.
GATCCACTCTACGGTTAGCCCGAGAGAAAGGAAAGAGTAGGGGGTTAAGAGAAAAGAGAATAAGGGGTTAAGTAAGGAGCAACACCTATCACTCGCGGGTTAACATTCATTCAGAAAAAGAGAAAAAAGACACCACCATCATCATCCGCCAGCCACTGCCGACAAGTCAGAAAAATAGTGAGAAAATACGAGAGGGGTGAAAGATGAAAAGAAGTAAAATAAGAACGCTTACAAACCAGGCAAACACAGTCTTAACTCACAGTCATACCATGCAAACTACAAACATGCAAGAAAAGAGTGTTACAGACATGCAAAGTAAAAAAAAAATAAAAGTAGGTAAAGTTAAACAAAAAGTGGGTTAGTTTACGCTACGAGCTACATCTACGTTCGTGTTAGTCTAATTTTTTTTTTTTTTCAATAATTTTATTGCTGGCATCACAAGCTGGCGTGTCACAAGCTGGCATTCATCGTCAACAGACTCATTCTCGAGCACCACCACCAGAGCTCCTGTTGCTAACTTTGTTTTTTATATTGAACAACGTTAATACTTTTAAAATGTCTGTCAAGACGGTTCTTAAACATATTAACGCTGGTAGAAAGAACGACTGACGCGGGAAGATTATTCTATTTATCAATTACTTTAAACGTAAAGAAGTTTTTAGCGATATTAGTAATGAAACGTCTGCCACGCAACTTAAATCCGTTATTGCGAGTATTACTATTATCGAAAGTGAACAATTTGTCAAAAATTTACGTTATCGATGTTATTAACGATTTTGAAAACTTCTATAAGCTCCCCCCTTAATCTCCTAGTTTCGAGTGAATGCAAGTCTAACTCTTTAATCATATCTTCATAAGGCTTATTGCGCAATGACGGAATCAGTTTCATGGCACGACGTTGAACCCTTTACAACCTATCAATATCCTCACGCAAGTACGGGCACCAAAACTGAACTGCATATTCTAAATGAGGCCTGACTAGGGACTTGTAAAGGGGCAATATAATATCCTTCGATTTAAATTCGAAATTACGCGCTATGAAGCCTAACATCCTATTAGCTTTTGCGCAAGTCTCCAGCCACTGGTTCCTAACCATTAAATACTTAGATACGCGTACGCCTAAATCTACTTCCTCGTCAACGCACGCTAACTCCCTATCATCCATCGTGTACGTGTAATTATTGTTGCGAGAACCTATATGCAAAACTTTACATTTGTCTACGTTAAATTGCATCTGCCACTTATCTGTCCACTCCATAATCCTATTTACATCGCCTTGGAGCCTATTACTATCGTCCTCGTTAACAACCTGACCGCCTATTTTAGTATCGAACGCGAATTTCGACACGTTACTAGTCAAACCTACATCTATGTCGTTAATGTAAATTACGAATAGCAATGGGCCTAACACTGAACCCTGTGGGACACCGCTACCTACATCTAACCACCCTGATTCACTACTATTAACTACGACCCTCTGTCTCCTAGCACGAAGCCATTCTTCTAACCAGTTAGCTACCTGACCGCGTATACCATGCGCTTTGACCTTCGCAATTAGTCTCCTGTGCGGAACTGTATCGAACGCCTTTTTAAAATCTAAATAAATAACGTCAGCTGCTCTATGCCTATCGTATTCGCGCACTATTTCGTTATAAAATTCTAACAAATTAGTTAAACAAGACCTATGGCGTCGAAACCCATGCTGACTACTACTTTCTAAGTGATCGATGATACGATCCCTAACTACGGATTCCAAAAGTTTACCGACAATTGACGTTAAGCTAATGGGCCTATAATTGCTACCTACTGCGCGGTCGCCTTTTTTAAAAATAGGCGTGACGTTAGCTAATTTGAAGTCTTCAGGAATAATCCCCGTTTCGAGTGACTGATTAAAAATTTTCGTTAAGGGGCCTACGATAACTTCTTTCAAATCTTTCAAATGTCTGGGATAAAAAGCGTCAGGGCCTGGAGCCTTGCTAACTTTTAGTCTATCGATATAATGCGCAATCTCAGCCTCGTAAACAGTTATTTCATCCAAAATAGTCTCGCTACTAAATGGAACGATATCGTCCACGTCGGGGACATTATTTACGTCTTCTACGGTAAAAACTGTCGCAAAAAAGTTATTGAAAATACCCGCCATCGCCTGAGCGTCAGAAGCCAAAGCGCAATTAACATCCACTAGAGGGCCTATGCTATCTTTTACCGGCTTACGATTATTAACGTACTCAAAACCTTTTTTGGATTATGTTTACTATCCGCAGCTATAAGTATCTCTAAATTACGCTTGGCATTCCTAACTGATCTTTTAACCTGACGTCTAAGCTCGATATATCTATTAAAGTTAGCTGCCGTGCCATTGCGCTTACTAAGTCTATACGCTCTATTACGCTCGTTTATAAACTCTCCTATTTCCCTAGTCCACCACTTCGGCCTAACACGATTTCTAGCTCGCTTGGGCCTACGAGGAATAAACTCCCTTTCAATATTCCTAAAACTTTCTTTAAACGCCACCCAACGCAAATTTGTGTCATTGCCCATAAATAAGTTATCCCAGTCCACTACTCTCATCCTATCAGCAAAACTATCAAAATTAGCCCTACGAAAATCAGGGACTTCTATTACGTTACTATCCTGTGTGTTTTCTATCAATAACTTAAACCTAAGAATTTGATGATCACTACATCCTAAACTCTCTCCTACTTCTAAACCTTCGACTATATTCTCGCCGTTCGTCATCACCAAATCTAAAATATTGTCACCGCGCGTTGGTTCGGTAACTATCTGTCGTAAAAAGTTATCTTCTATAAACTCAACCAATCTCAAACCCTCCTCATTACCAGTAAAATTCTTGTAATTAACATTAGGGCAGTTAAAGTCTCCGACAATTATACTATTCCGATTGTCAATAAAATTACAAAGAAGTGAGTAAAATCTAGTATCTGTATCGAGGGGTTGAACGGGAGGTCTATAAACAACAACAAAATTAAAACTAATACTACGCGCCCTAACTTCAACACATATCGCATTAATTGCTGCCGGAAAATCTAACTTAACATCGAGCAAAACGCAAAACGCAAAACGCAAAACGCAAAACGCCTCCACCAAACCTATGTAACCTATCATTAGTAAAGGGTTTAAAACCCGGTATATCAAGTTCCCCCAACAAGTCCCGAGTCACGGTATTTAACCAAGTTTCAGTGATAGCAACTATATCATAGTTGTCGGAATAAATTATAGCCTTAAATTCATTTAATTTATTTCTAATACTACGCGCGTTGCAATAAAAGACGTTTAAGTTATTTTTTACCACGGGCCCGCGTTTTAAACTATTTATCACGTCGGGCCCGCGTTTCCCGGACCCACAACGTTTAAAGAAGGCTTCGACCTATACAGCTTTCGAACGTTTTCGTCCATTAAACTACTTAGCCTAGCATTACCTATTTCATTAAAATGCACCCGATCTTTTATAAAAAGGCTAGGATCACTGAATTCGGACCACAGCTTTACGAAGGGTATATTTTCCTCAGCACAAATCTCTTCTAATTTGTTATTCAAAAATATTGTTTTTGACGTAATTCTAAGACCCAACCCATGCCAGGGATAATACCTAGAACTAAAGACCTATCTGACTTCGCCTTCAGGGACCTAATAAACCCCCTATATCTCTCCAAAAGGTCAGGCACTCTCGTATCGGGCCTATACGAGTAGTTGCCTCCTAACATCGTCACCAACATTGAGTGACGGGAGGCAACGTCAATCCTATCCACTTCGTCTCTAACTCTGTCAACCCTTGCCCCTGGGAGACAGACCCTCCTCCTCTTGGTTGGATGCCGTTTAACGAACTCTTTGTCCATGTGGCGCACTAAAGAGTCCCAGATTAAAATAGTTTCCCCCTCATTCACGTCCCTTTCCAAATGGGCGAAAGGGTTCGAAACCTCGATAGGAGGGTATTCCTATCACCTAACGTACGCGGCCTAGCTCCACCCTTAACCTCTCTAAATCCCTCGCTATCTACCACTCTCGGACTAACCTTAACATCTTCCTCAACTCTATCTAACCTTCCCGACAAGCTACCTAAACTAGAAACTAGGTTACGCACCTCACCCTTCAAATTTCTAACGTCTTCAACGTTAGTATTGGTTCGGCTTCCGTCAACCGTAGCCATACCCCTGCCCTCATCAAGCGTTGCAAGTCTTTCCGCTACCTCTCCTACACTGCGTTTGATGTCAACTAATTCCTCCATGAACTCGCAAAAGAAACAAACTGATCTATCGGTAATCGCCTTAGGACCGCCGTTATAATCCTTAAATTCCGAATACCACCGGTTTACCGTACACCTAACACACGACGCTTTCTGCGACGGCATCGCGGTGTTAAAAATTAGTTTAAACCGTCACAGGTATAAGTTAAATTAAGCCGGCACGCTATGAAAACTTCTAAATCGCTAAAAACCACTAATATTCAATTACTTAACTATAACAACGTGAATTTAAACGCAAGTATATAAAATTCAAAACTATCCAAAAGCAAAATTCTCAGGAATATACTAAAGTACGTAGATGCAATATCAGAGAGCTCAGGAAATGTGTCCGTTCAGTACAGAGTCTGGCTTACGAATGAATACAGAGTCTGGCTGACGAATAAGTACAGAGTCTGGCTGACGAATGAGTACAGAGTCTGGCTGACGAATCCTACAGAGTCTAGCTGACGAAAGACTGAGGATGACTGTATAGTGGACTGTATAGAGATGAGGAAAGACTGTATAGAGATGAGATAATGTTCAATTTAAAGACTTTATTATTCACACCTTGCTTGTAAACTAACCAAGCTACCCAAGGTGATGGGTGTAGCTGTCGAAGTTTCAAAAGGGTATTTCCCTTACACTTTCCTCACGAGCGACACTTTAAATTACGTAGGACAACCTCCCCCCAAACAATACTTTAACTACACTAATAAGAGTGATAGTGAGCGTGAAGATTTTGACCCCTACTACAATAGTAGTGCGGGTGCTTAGAGTATATTTCCAGGCCTTCAAAAGGATGTACATAAACCATTTCAAGTGCGATCAGCTGCAAGTCGCAACCACAATCGCCTCAGTGTGCTTTACTGTGTTCGAGAAAAATTTCATACCAAAAGACAACTTAGCCGCCATTTACAGAAACAACCCTCGCAGTTATGGGCAGAAGGCTATTTACTGTCTCATACACATACAGCAGCAGACCGGAGGGAGTATACATAAAACACGCTCGCAACACGGGAGAAGTACCCATTAAGGTTAATAGTCGTGTTTTTTGGGTTGATGGTCTAAGCGAAAACCGTGCCACCGATGAGAAGCCTGTGTACTTCTTTAACAGTTGTTGGTGGCATGGGTGCAAACTTCCTGAGTGCGGAAACGTAGGAGATATCAACTGTAGATCTCCTGCCGACAGTCTTGCATGGACCCGCACACCCGCGGTCAGCTTATAGGCACCGTGTTCACTCACAGGATCTTGTGGGAGCATGAGTATGATACACGGATGGAAACAGATGGACAGTACCGTGAAGAAATAAACACGATCAAGCGTTCAACGGTGGTGGATCCGCTCAAATGAGGTGATAGCGTGTTCGGAGGGCGTACAAATCCATTCAAGCTAAACTTTCCACCTACAGAGGGCGTGAAACTCCATTACTACGACTTCTGTTCTTTATATCCCTACGTGATGAAGAACAATCCGTACCCTGTAGGTGCACCTGAAAAACTGGTGGGACCTGACCTGCCGACCATCGAGGTGTTCCCAACAAATTTGAACAAGTACTATTTCGGTCTTTCTTTCGTAGACGTGCTCCCCTCTAGCGATTTATGGATGCCGATTTTACCCGTCGTTATAGATCACAAGCTCATGTTTTTCCTGTGCGTGATGTGCGCAGAGGAGAATAATGGGTCCTGTAGTCATACAACTAACCAGCAGAGATCAGAGGTGTATATACAAGTCCTGAGCTGTCCCTAGCCGTTCGCCTTGGTTACAGAATATTTTAGATATATGAGGTATGGAGGTTTCAGAAACTCCCCAACTTTTTGACGCTGTATATAAATACCTTTATGAAGGATAAAGTAGAGGCATCAGGCTTCCCCCGAGGGGTTGAGGGCGAAGGTGAAAACTCGGCTTATATTCAGCGTTAACGTGACTGTGAAGGGATAAAACTTGACCAGGCCCAAATTGTTGAGAACCCTGCCAAGCGCTTTAGTGCAAAGTTATGCCTAAATAGTGTTTGGGGCAAGTTTGCACAGAATACAAGTAAGGGGAACCTTCATTTGGCGCAAAGTTATAACGCCCCCCGGTAAAGAGGTTATGGAGATAGTGATCGTTGGTAACACGTACATAATAAAGTAAAACATCACCGAACTGGCTACAGCTACCTCACGTGTTACAAACATACCTGTAGCCAGCTTCACAACGGCATACGCACTCATCAAGCTTTGGGGACTACTGCACTCTCTTGGGCGGAGGGTGCTGTACGCAGACAGAGATAAGGTAATATTCACAGGGATGGAGGGTGAATACATGCCGCCTATTGGGGAATTCCTCGGAGAATTGACTGATGAGATCAAGGATGAGTATGGTGATGGTTCGTATGGTGACTCATTTGTATCAACTTATCCGGTGCTGGTTTGGGTGGGTAAAGCGCAGAAATATATCGTGAAGGCGATACGTTTAAGCTGGCGAACTGACGGGTCGTTAACTTTGACTCGTTGAAGGAGCTAGTTTGCTTAGAAGATGAGGGCGACCAGTCTCCCCAACTGACTGTAGGAACCCACAATTTTCGGGCACAGAAACTGGGGTGTGTGAAAGAACTTAGGGGCACAAAGGTGTGTCGTAGCACCTATAGGAAACGTTACCAGGTGCCTGGCACCTATGATACCGTACCCTTTGGGTACCATAGTACCTGAATGATATACATGTCTATTGTTAACGATATGTTTATTTATTACGTATATTTGAATATGTAACTGTATTAATTAGGGTATCATTTTCTCCTTTGTGTGTTGTGTGTGTGTTTGTGTGCGTGCGTATGTACCAGAAAAAAGTCCTAAGCTCCGCTCACTATAAGATCAATCAAGTGGTTACGTGACTCCTGCTACTACGTGTACATATCTCTACCCATGCGTCCTCAGTTGGCCACTGCAAGCCCTGGAGCTCAGACGCATATTTGAAGAATTCTCACGTAGACAAAAAATAGTGATGAAGACTTTTGATATTGCGTGTTTGGCGTTTATGAGGTGGTATTTGGTAAAGTCGGAAGATGTGGTGAATAATGAAAGACTCCCTAGCCGCCCCCCCTTCTCTGAGACTTTTAAGGCTACATTCAACTGCGCGAAGCTTGAGGAACAAGATGTTCAAATACTCTATGGATATTCTGGCGAGAGCATTGCCGGATTTCGCAGCACAAACGATGTAATGGACTACGTTGTAGAGCTAAACTGTATAAAAGCTACATATACCGTGAAGTGAAAGAAACAACGCGTGCAGAAGAGAGTCTTCTTGATGAGTGGTGTGACAGGCGGTATTATGTAATGCTGCATCATATCGAGTACGCGTACCCTGCAGTTGAGAATGTAAACCTTGTCATCATGGACAAGCTAAAGTACGTTTACCACTACATTCATATATATCATGACGAGGTTCGTAGTGAGGTTGTAGCTAAAAGCCTGTGTGAGTTTTTAATAGAATTTGGAGACGATTATCAACTGGTAAACAAAAAGGATAAATACGGGCACATGTTTCTCTCAAATAGTGCGCTGTATTATTAATGTGTTTAGTTTGTGGAAATGAACATCTAGTGCGCCTCCGATTAAACATTAAAACCGATATTGCCCCATGTATCGGAAAATTGCCCGGTATAATGGGTACAAGTACATTCATGATTCTTTCATGCCGGAACAAACCCGTACACGAAACATTAACGCTTGGTATGACGCACTCCTCCACACCTGTCCCGGAGCCAAACAGGGCACCGGTTGCTCATAATCATCTCAGAGCTTGACCCGATTGGCTATATACTCTCACAGTAGCAAACGTTGGAGCTTCGTTTGAGCAGCATTCTCAATGCTGTATACGACGTGAAAGTGATGAAGTCATTGCATGTGTTCAGACGTAAAACCGGTGCCATTAACTATGTACTTGAAACGAGTTGTAAACAAGCAAACTCTAGTAAACGTAATGTTGTTTATTTAAGTGTTAAGGAGATGAATAGAGTCTTCGTGATAGTTGAGAAGTGGGATGAGGATCGTTATAAAATGCCTGCAGGTGTAGGTACAAGAAGAGAACAGATTAGTGTTTGTACGTTGTGTATAAATAACGATCAGCCATGCATTGATATATGACTGATGTGGAAGAGTGCATCTGATAATAACGTTCTTGTCCCTACGCGAAACCGCTTCATCCTCGACAGAATGTTTGAAATCGCAGGTTTCCGCAAGCTAAAAACTATATTAGCCGCACGTTTTATGGATATGGTTTATTTTGATAAGGTTCTTGAATACGCATACACCGCTCTGCTCGACGGGTTTATCGAATGTCGGAATGAACATAACGAGAATGGTCTAGAGCTGGATGCTTATTTAAATGGTTTAGACTCTTCGAAATATCATGAACTTTGGTACAAAGGACTTGAGAGGTACAGGGCAGAGCTCGCCTACATTGTTCACCCTGAAGAATTGTATCTTTATATAATGAGGTGCTGTCGTTACGATTTAGAAAGTTATTTCAACTGCCACTATGTGTTGTGAAGAAGAATTCACGATTGAAAAGCTCGGATCAGTAAGAAAAAACCTTCGATTGGAAAGGAGTGTTTATAAACTTGAATTTAATAATGATGTGGCTAACGACGCCCTCTTTATGCATGCTTTTGATTGTATTCTATCTGCGTTTAAAGATAATTTGCCAGCCAATTGTAAGGTGGGCACAAAAATAGTATTGAACGAAATGAAGGCCCTTTGCATCGAGTATGGGCACCCGCACACCTTGAGTGGTGAAATAATGCTAAATTATATTTATTGTATAGTACAAAACAACAATGATATAAATATAGACTCGATTACGTGCGAGTTTAGTATTTTGGTAAAGCGCGGTAGAACATAAAATGTATGTATTTTGATTTTATACAAGTTTTTTATTTATATATATATATATATATATACAAAGGGTGAGTCAAAAGTCTCCATACATAGGCAAAATGGTCACTTTATTATGCAATCACTTGTAAGTCACAAAATATGCTCTATGTGGGCACCATTACACTGAATGCACATACGGATGCGTTCCTTCCAGTCATGGCAAACGTGCGCTAACACGTCTGGTGTTATGCGTGCACACGCATCACGAATGCTTTCCTTTAGCTGGTCCGTGTTTTGTATTTTCACCTGGTACGCCATGGCCTTTAAGTGCCCCCACAAGTAAAAATCAAGGAGGGTGAGGTCTGGGGACCTCGGAGGCATTTTGCATTTTGTATGGATGCCATCTGTGCTTTCATAATGCGGACGATACTCCTTTGGCTGACATCGCATTCTGCAGACATCCATCGAGTGCTCTTTTGGGGACTCTTTGCGAACGCTGCCAGCACCATGGTCGCTGTGCCTTCATCGGTGGCTGTTCATGGACGGCCACTTCTCGGTTGGTCTGCAACACTTCCAGTCTTCTTCAACTTCTCGATGAGTTTGGCAACGGTGTCGTGTGTGATGTGCGTGCCGGGGGCGTGTCTCCTGTTAAACTCCTCGGCAACCTTGCGACAGCTTCCTGATCCTGCCAGAAGAATGATCTCTGTACGTTCTTCTTCGGACAAAGGCATCCCAGCACATCACCTGCAAAAAATAAAAAATAAATAATCATTTATTTATCATGATCATTTTCCCTATGTATGGAGACTTTTGACTCACCATGTATATATATATATATATATATATATATATATATATATATATGTGTGTGTGTGTGTACATATAATGGGTATATAGTGTTATCCTGTACTATTACTATTTTTTATATAAATATATAAGTTTTGGTGTTTATATATATATAAGGGCGTATTTGCTCGTAGATATATTAAAGGATAATATCGTTTTATCCTGTATTAATATTATTGTTTAAGAATGTACATATATCCTTCGTTTAATGTGTGTATTTTTGTTGTATATTATTTTTTAACCTACAGGGTGTCCCATAAGTCCGGCATCATAGGAGAAATTCATATTTTTCTATTTCTACAAACCATAATTCATATTTTTCTCTTTCTACAGGCCATAATGTCTGTGAGCAAGGAAGAACGAATCCAGATAATTCTACTCATAGGAAATCGGAGTCAAAGAGAGGCCGCTGCTGAATTTAACAGACTGCATCCAGACTGCGAGCCAATAACACAGAGTTGTGTTAGCAGACTTGTTGCAAAGTTTAAGGAAACAGGATCCATAGAAGATAAACCACGCAGTGGACTTCAAGGAGGTCCACTGACGATGATACAGCGACTGCTACCCTGGCTCATTTTAACAGAAGTCCCAATAAGTCTCTTCGGCGATTGTCCGCCGAGACAGGAGTATCGAAAAGTAGCATCCATCGCATTCTTCAGGTTCACAAATGGCATCCATATAAACTTCAGATCCTACAGAAATTAAGTGAAGATGATCCCGACCGGCGGATGGAATTTTGTGAATGGGCTACGGAACAATACATATTGAGCATGTTCTGTAAATAAAAGCTTTTGTTTTGCCTTTTTTTTATTTTTCCTATGATGCCGGACTTATGGGACACCCTGTATATTTATTTCCTATATATTTCATAAATTATTTCCCTTAACTCGTCTAAATAAACAGAATGATGTAATGGTGTTTTATTTAATTCTTTTGGTTGTATATATAAACGATATTAAGGAATAACTGGGGAGAGGGGAATATATGTACGAGGGTAATTCAATAAGTATCCGCACTTTTTATTTTAACATCTGATAGATTATAAACACATCACTTCTCAACATGGTCTTTCTGTTTCTCACTACACTTAGTCCAGCGATCTACAAGCTTCCTAATGCCATCGCAAAAGAATGTTTTTGGCTGTGTGCATAGCCAGTCATGCACCGCCTCCTTCAGGTCATCATCACCTTGGAATCGCTGACCTCTCAAAGCGTCCTTCAGTGGTTCAAACAGGTAAAAACACGAAGGTGCCAGTTCTGGACTGTAGGCTGGGTGGTCGAGAACTTCAAATTTAAGTTGTTGAAGGCATTTTCTAGTCTGTGCAGCGGGAGATCCAACGTCCAACATCTCCCGTTGCAAGGAAGTTCAAAGCGCAGCCGTCAGCAGGTATAATTATGCTATCACTGTTTTGGGATACACGAGGCCCTATCCTTCAACATTATCTAGAGTGTGGAATTACAGAAACAAGTGCATCGTATTCTGACATGCTTCGGAATGAGTTAAATCAAGCAATTCGCACAAAACGGAGTGGAAGATTGTCGGAAGGTGTTATTCTGTTACACGACAATGCGCGCCCTCATACCGCTGCACAGACTAGAAAATACCTTCAAGAACTTAAATTTGAAGTTCTCAACCATCAAGCCTACAGTCCAGACCTGCCACCTTCGGATTTTTATCTGTTTGGACCACTAAAAGACGCTTTGAGAGGTCAGCGATTCCAAGGCGATGATGACCTGAAGGAGGCGGTGCATGACTGGCTACGCACACAACCAAAAACATTCTTTTATGATGGCATTAGAAAGCTTGTAGATCACTGGACTAAGTGTATTGAAAAACAGGGAGACTATGTTGAGAAGTGATATGCTTATAATATATCAGATGTGAAAATAAATTGTGAAAATAAAAAGTGCGGATTCTTACTGAATTACCCTCGTATATATATATACACCAAATGGCTGGTTACGCCTTCTAAGCCGACTGACAGATTTCTAAGCCAACTGTCAAGAATATCTGTATAGCATAATCTGCAGCTCAAACGATATATATATATACTTGGTAATCCAGATAAATGGGACCCATAAAAAAAAGCCAAATATTCTTAATATTTAATTCCTTTCATAAAAACTATATATCATTCGAATGAGTAGAGTTACAAGTTTATTATGAAATATTTATTTTTTTAAAATGACTCCTTTCAAATGTGCCCCATTAGTTGCCAAGCATTCCAGTGTTCTCGCTTGTAAGTTCTGCATCACTTTTGCAAGAGTGTGCGGTGGTATGGACTGTATCTCATTTGTGATGGCGGCCTTCAATTCTTGCAAGGTCGTTGGGTTATTTCTGTAGACCCTACTCTTTAAATATCCCCAGAGATAATAATCTAAGGGAGAAAAATCCGGAGACCTTGCGGGCCATTCAACGTCTCCAAATCTTGAGATTAACTCCCCTGGAAACGTTTGACGCAAAACTGCCATGCAGTTCCTCGTGGTATGGCAGGTAGCTCCGTCTTGTTGGAACCAGTGGTTTTCTAGACAAAGATCTCTTAATTTAGGAATAAGGAAATCGGTCAACATTTTTCGTAGCGATCACCATTTACAGTGACCGTGTTTCCGGTGGAATCCTCGAAAAAGTACGGCCCTATGATCTGAGATGCAGTAAGACCACACCAAACAGTTACACGCTCACTATGCAACGGGACTTCGGTAATATTCAATAGATTTTCTGTTGCCCAGAAACGACAATTTTGTTTGTTTACAGTTCCATTCAAGTGAAAATGGGCTTCGTCTGACATAATCAAAGTTGCTAGAAAATTGGTGGTGTCATTTACCTTCTGTTGGATCCATTGACAGAATTGTCGTCTTCGTGCGAAATCTCCATCGTTTAGTTGTTGCACTGTTTGAATTTTATATGGAAAGAGCATCAAATTTTGCTTGAATATACGGTGTGTTGTTCCATATCCAACTACTAACAGCTGAGAAGCACGTCTGATGCTTATGTTAGGATTATCCTGTACAATTTCATGAGTTCTGTTAATGATCTCGTCTATCCTTGCTGTGCGCACTCTTCCAGTTGGTTTTCTTTTTCCAATGCTGCCAGTTAGGGAAAAATTTCTGACACACCGACGGATTACTTTCTTAGAAGGTGATTTTGACATCTGAAAATTTGTCTTGAAAGATCTTTGAGCTGAAACTACACTTCTTCCATGCTCATAATATTGCTCAGTTATGAAACGCAGCTGTTCCACAGTCCATGCAGTCATCTTGAAGGGTTAGTTTTAACTAACACTTTTATTTTGTTTTGTATCTTATCTTGTCTTGTATTGTCAAAACCTATACAATCCTGTACAAACTTGTAACTATCCTCTTTCGAATGATGCGTATGATTTTATAAAAGGACTTAAACTTTAAGAGTTATAGGGGTTTCTTTTGGGTCCCATTTCTCTGGATCACCCTTTATATATATATATATATATATATATATATATATATATCTGCCATTTACGCCTTCTAAGCCGACTGACGGATTTCTTAGTCAACTGTCAAGAATATCTGAATAGCGCAATCTGGCAGCTGAAAGGTTTATATATATACACACACATATACATCTGCCTCCTAAATCTTCTAAGCCAAGTGGCGAATTAAGCCAACTGGCGGATTTCGAGTTCTAAGCCAAGTGATGCTTCCTGAGCTCTCATTAAGCTTCTGCATCTCGCAGACGCTGGATGGTCTCTTCCTCTATCTCTCCTCCTCTCTCTCTCTTAGGTTAGGCATACTCCTTTGGGGGTGTGAGGCCGTCCCACCTTCTCCCCCAGAGGTTAGGTGGACAACCCCCCAGCTTGCTGGACTCCCCCCTTTCTATGGCACCATGGGGTTGGCACTGGGGAGGGGGAAGGGGTTGACACCTTGCAACAAAGAGGATGGGGTGGGTAGCACGTCATAGCTTCTTCTAGAACATTCGAGAAATGCACTGCTAGTATATAAGTGATTGACAAGCCACGAGATGTGTCAGTCTGTCTAGTGCGTGCGAGGTTATAGTTTTTTTTATTATTCAAACGTGTGCGGTGACTATATTTTTCTTTTGAAATTTGCTTATTTGTCGCTATGGCAAAATAGCCCAAACATTTTCTGTTACATTTGTTGAAAATTTACTCTGAAAAAACAAAGGCGAGATATTACAGACTTCGTCAAGAAAGCATACTATGCTATGTTTCGAAATGAAACTTGGGGATCAAGACAAATCATGGGCTCCACATGAAGTTTCCAGTGTTTGTTTTGAACAAATTAGACTGTGAAGTAAAGGTAAAAAGGATTCTTTACCTTTTGGGATTTCTGTGGTCTGGCGTTAGCCACGAAATCACAGCAATGACTGCTATTTTCGTTCATGTAACGTGCAAGGCTACAATACTAAAAATAAAAACGAAATTTCTTATCAAAACTTTCAGTCTGCTATAAAACCTGTTGCTCATGGACCTGCTACACCTGTACCTACTAAACCAAATAATCTTGAAATAACTTCATCTGATTCGGTGTCTGATGACGAGGGAAACGATGATATTGATTGTTTTCAAACCGAAACATCTAGTGGACCTCAATTTTTTACAGAAAATGAACTTAATGATTTGGTAAGAGATTTGCGTCTCTCGAAGGATTCTTCAGAGATTTGGAATCCAGACTTCGTGCAAAGAACTTGCTTTCTCCTGGGACGTCATTTTACTGGTACAGAAATCGAGAAAAAGAATTCATCCAATATTTTTCTCAAGAAAATTCACCGGTATATTGCAACAATGTTTCGGAACTAATACTTATGTAAGCTAGGCGCTGCAGTCTATGACCCAAATGAGTGAATACTTTTCATCGATTCCTCCAAAAGAAGTCTAAAAGGCGTCCTCCTTCACTACGGTAACTTGTATGCATCCGTTCCTGTGGCTCATTCGGTTCACTTTAAGGAAATGTACGAAAATCTTGAGCTTCTTCTAGCTAAGGTTAAATGCAAAGAACACGGTTGGCTGTTTTGTGGAGACTAAAAGTGATTTGTATGTTGTTAGGTTAACAACCAGGTAATACGAAGTTTCCATGTTTTTTGCGTGAATGGGATAGCCTAGCAAGAACTCAGCACTAGATAAAAAAGGAATGGCCACGCAGAGTCAACTTGACACCTGGTTCTAAAACCATTCAACGTGAAAGTTTGGTTGACACTAAGAATGTCCTTTCACCTCCGCTCCACATAAAATTGGGTTTGATGAAGCAATTTGTTGAGGCCTTGGACGAAGATGGAGATTCTTTTAAGTATCTACTGTATGTGGTAAATTCCCAACTCTTTCGGAAGCAAAATTGAAAGAAGGAATTTTCGTTGGTCCCCAGATTAGAAAACTGACTTTGGATGAACACTTTCAAAAAACAATGAACAATCTTGAAAAAGAATCATGGATTGCTTTCAAAGATGTTATCCGGAAATTTTGGGGGAACAACAAGGACCCAAATTACCAAAACATTGTGAACAACATGCTATATAAGTTGAAAGAGTTAGGTTGTAATGTAATATGATTTTAAAATTACATTTTTTACATTCACACTTGGATTATTTTCCCAAGAATCTCGGAGCACTCAGGAGAAGGAGAACGGTTTCACCAAGACATCAAAGAAATGGAGAAGAGATATCAGGGAAGGTGGGACATTAGTAATGCTGGCTGATTACTGCTGGATGTTGAAACGGGATACTCCAGAATTTTTACATAAAAGAAAAGGAACAGCGCGTATATTGAGACTAAAAGGCATAGATCTCACAAGAAAACTCAGGACAAATAAAGACGAATATGTAATTGACGTTAATAGTCTTCTTTCTTTTAAAAGTTGTTTGCATTTGTAATTAGTATAACAAAGCGAAATAGTTACCTAATGTAAATTGAAATAAATAATATTTATTTATGTTGTTTTTTCCCTTCAAGTTTGTAGAAAATATTTATGTGATAGAAAAAAAATGGACACCTAGTAGCATGGGCGCAAAAGGTTAGAGTGCAATGCAATTGCAAATGTTGATCATTGTAGCAAAGGGGGGAGGGGGAATGTTGCAAGGGGTGCCAGTGCCAACCCCCCTTGTTGCAAGACCCCCTAGTTCCAATCCAAACCCCAGGGTACCAAAAAAAAGAAATATGGAGTCCACCTAACCTCTTTGGGGGAGAAGTTGGGACGGCCTCACCACCCAAAGGGGTATACCTAACCTAAGAGAGAGAGGAGAAGGAGAGGGGAGTGTTCGCTTGGCAAGAGCCAAACGCATATTGTGACTTCAGCCGAGCACCCGCTGTCTTAAAAGGTCCTAATCCGCCAGTTGGCGTAGAAGCCTGTGCCTCCAGGCATTATCAGCCAGTTGGCACAGTGTATACAACGTTTGGACAGCCAACAAGAAACTCACAGAAACGCACGTACACCCCCGACTATACGCCCATAAAACCCCTGTTATTACACACACAACTATATGCACGATTATATTATATACACCGGTTCGAGTCCCGGTGACGGCAGCGGCGCGCAGAAATCCTTCCACACAAATGGATGGTAGATAAATGGGAACCCTTGGTATCCTAGTGGTTAAGACGTTGGGCTGCTGCTCGTCCGGATTAAGCTGTAGGTCTAAGGTGGAGTGTAATCATCCTTCTATAAAAAAGGTTGGTAGATAATGGGAACCCTCGGTATCCTAGTGGTTAAGACGCTAGGTTGCTGGATTCCCCGTTAAACTGTATTGCAAGACTCGACATGTTTGTCTGTTAGTCTGTTTGATTATTTTCCCCCTCTCTCTCTCATATATATATATATATATATATATATATATATATATATATATATATATATATATATGTATATACATATACAGGGTGTTTCAGGAGGAAAGGTCAATACTTCAGGAAGTGATAGTATCGGTCATTGTGAGAAAAAAAAGTTCATATGAATATGTGTCTAATTCTGAATGGTTACAGAGATAGAGTTGTTTGAATCTACAAATACAAAAGCATTGTTAATGGTAATCAAGAAAGAGAAACCAGTTACTGTTTCTAACATTTCATGTTTAAACATTGGCATTTTGAATGGTATCAGATACAGAAAAGACAAATTTGTTAGAGTTTACAATACGTTTTCGAAAATCCCACCGTCAACCTCAATGCACTTTGCAACTCGTGTGCGAAGATCGCGTGTTGTTCGTCTGAGTTGATCTTGACGTTCCTTTATGCGGGCAGCAGCATCCAAAATGCGCGCGAGCAATTCTTCTCGTGTATCCACCTTTCTTTCGTAAACTTAACTTTTCATCCACCCCCACAAACAATAATCTAACGGACAGGTCTGGAGACCTTGGTGGCCATTGAATGGGACCACCGCTGCGGGAGGGAGAGCTGCGCGCGCATCAGATTCAAACAGCTCTATCTCCGTAACCATTCAGAATTAGTCACATGTTCATATGAACTTTTTTTCTCACAATGATCGATACTATCACCTCCTGAAGTATTGACCTTTCCTTGTGAAACACCCTGTATATATATTATATATATATATATATGCAAAAATGAACAATGAATAATCCATACTCATTTTTACATGAGAAACCAAAATCGCCTAAGCGAGTTTTGGATAGAATTCCGATTTGTACTTTATTCATTACTGTATTTCTCTAATTCATCTTTTCTAATAATGACTTATACACTATGACGTCATAAAATAACTTGATTCTCTTTACGTTTCCCATACCTTGTACACTGAATCACGTGCTTAGTATTTGGACATCTTCCGTATTCAATGTATGGTAAATTCTTTAATAATAATGTTGTGGTGTTATGTAGTATAAATATTATTATTCAACCATATTCATCTATACGTCCATATCTTATCTTGACCATTATCCTATATAAATTTTATTAAATATTCATTTTTACTCGTGTCAGTCTATGAAACGCAAAACTTTATGCATTCGTTCGAAAACGCACAAATACGTTCTCGTATTATTTTTTTTTATTTTTATTTTTAATTATATCACCTCTCGCAATGAACTCGAAAATGCTGAGGTAAGTGATCAAATTCCGCTAACTACGGCAGAAGCGAACGCTTCTAAGATAAAAATCTCCTTTCGCTCTAATTCGAATTTATAACATCATCATGCGTTATGTTATATCATGTGTGTCATGTCCCATGTACTTGTGTTGTGCTAATAACCATATATTATAACCATATATTATAACCATATATACTGTAAATATAAAAACATTGTAAGAATTGTAAACGACGTAATGTACTTTAATGAAACTACTTTAATTAAACGATCATAATTTAATATATAATGTAGTAATGTGCTTTAATGAAACTGTAATTAATGATAATAACTTGTAATGTACTTTAAATGGAAGTGTAATTAAACAATAATAAGTGAATATGAA